>CM021249.1:30889077-31489077 GCA_010577795.1 Isatis tinctoria | reverse complement strand
TTTCTCAAAAGTTTCAATCTTTTTTTTTTTTGGTTGCTTCAGGGCAATACTTAATTAATCAACAAGAAACGCATTTCACTTTTACTTTCCAGAAAATTTTCAATTCTTTTTAATTGTCAGAGAGTTTCTTGTTCCTAGATTTGTCCAAAGTTTTACTTAAATTCCACCTGAATGAATGACAATGACAAAAGTTTCAGTCTTTTTAACACCAGATCCAACAAGAAGTAAACCAGTAGATCTAAAAAAACACAGTTAAGGTTCTTTCTTCTAAAAACAAACCTAATTTTATCTCTTAACTCTGCTGTCAGGTCATTGCTATAAATGGAAAGTTCCCTGGTCCTACAATCAATGTCACGACCAATGAAAACCTGGTCGTCAATGTGAGAAACAAACTAGACGAGGGACTTCTTATTCACTGGTAAGAGACTCACAACAGTTTTGTCTTTAAGAGACTTTATGAATGTGTTTTTGATTGTTCTTTTTCACAGGTCTGGAATCCAACAGAGACGTGTTTCTTGGCAAGATGGACTTTTAGGAACTAATTGTCCAATCCCACCAAAGTGGAACTGGACTTATGAGTTTCAAGTTAAGGATCAGATTGGGAGTTTCTTCTACTTCCCATCTCTCCATTTCCAAAGAGCTTCTGGTGGTTTTGGCTCCTTCGTTGTCAACCCAAGAGAGATTATCCCAGTCCCTTTCTCGACTCCAGAGGGTGATATCACCATTGCCATTGGTGATTGGTACACAAGGAACCACACGGTTAGTAGTTTTCTTTACCTTCCAACTCAAGCATTGACATTATTTAAAGAAAGTTTCTCTCCAACACTTTGTAAGATTGTGTCTGAAACATGTAGGCTTTGAGGAAGGCTTTAGATGATGGTAAAGATCTTGGAATGCCTGATGGAGTCCTTATTAACGGAAAAGGACCTTACCAATACAACCGTACTCTTGTTCCTGATGAAATCGATTACGAAACAATCACAGTTCATCCTGGTGAGTATATTATTAGCTTTCCTTGATCAATGAGTCTTTGTTTGTTTCGTTTTTTTTAATTAAATGTTATTCTCTTGTGACAACAACAGGAAGAACCTATAGGCTTCGAGTGTCGAATGTTGGAATCTCGACGAGTTTGAACTTTAGGATCCAAGGCCACAACTTAGTTCTTGCGGAATCCGAAGGATCATACACAGTTCAACAAAACTACACAAGCTTGGACATTCATGTTGGACAATCTTACTCCTTCTTGGTTACTATGGACCAAAACGCAAGCTCTGATTACTACATTGTCGCGAGTGCTCGCATTGTTAATGAAACCATATGGAGAAGAGTCACTGGAGTTGCAATCTTACACTATACCAACTCTAAAGGTAAAGCCAAAGGCCACTTGCCACCTGGACCACAAGACGAATTCGACAAAACTTTCTCAATGAATCAAGCAAGATCCATCAGGTTAGTAATCCAAAACAATCGAATCTTTTTCCCTTTAGTTTCATCAAGTTTTGACCTTTGAATCAAATGTTGCAGATGGAATGTTTCAGCAAGTGGAGCACGTCCTAACCCGCAAGGTTCGTTTAAATACGGTTCGATCAATGTGACCGACGTCTATGTTCTGAGGAACATGCCGCCTGTGAAGATCAATGGGAAAAGAAGGACAACGCTTAGTGGCATATCGTTCAAGAATCCTTCTACACCTATAAGACTAGCTGATAAGCATAAGGTTAAAGGAGTTTATAAGCTTGATTTCCCTAAGAGACCTCTAACTGGACCGCCTAGAACTGAGACTTCGATTATCAATGGCACTTACCGTGGATTCATGGAAGTCATTCTTCAGAACAATGACACTAAGATGCAAAGCTACCACATGAGTGGCTACGCCTTCTTTGCCGTCGGGTGAGTTAGTTTGTTAGTTCTCCTTCATTCGTGTCTACAAAGTTTCTGCCTCTCTCTTGTTGAGCTCGTTTTGGTTGGTTGCAGAATGGATTATGGAGAGTGGACAGAGAACAGTAGAGGAACTTACAACAAATGGGACGGTATTGCCCGCTCCACTATTCAGGTAAAACATTAAAGCCAAACACAATAGACATTCTGATTCAAACACTATTACATAAACAGTCGTGGTCTTTGTGAGATGTGGTGTTCTAAAAGGCATGGCGTTTATGCAGGTGTATCCGGGGGCATGGTCAGCGATCTTGATATCTTTGGACAATCCTGGAGCTTGGAATCTAAGAACAGAGAATCTTGATTCTTGGTATCTCGGACAAGAAACATATGTTAGAGTTGTTAATCCAGACGAAAACAACAAAACAGAATTCGGGGCGCCTGCTAATGTCCTTTACTGTGGTGCTCTAGAAAAACTACAAAAGTAAGAGAACTTTCAAGAAAACCACATTTTCTTCTTCATAAAGTTATGTTTTTGATTTCATTCTTTTGTTTTGTTCTTGTTTCAGGCCACAGAAGATAACATCGTCGGCGACGAGGAGCATTGGATTCACGAATCTTTCAATGGTGGTAATGGCTCTGGTGATGATGCTCCTGCGTTGAAATGTAACTTGAGGGTTTGTTCGTGTATTTCTAGGGTTTTGTTGATATGGAACCAGAGATGTGATTCTTCTTCTTTACGTTTCCTTAGTTCTTCTATTTGGGGGTTGTTGGAATTCTCTGACTTGTTTTTTCTTAGTTTTTGGATTCTATCTGTTGTTTTATTCTTTTTCCGGGATTCTCTTTGATTATTTGAGAAGAACAAAAAATATTCATTAAAGTGTTGAAATTGTTCTAAGTTGTGGTTAATTTATTTTGGGGAAATTTCGAGAATACACTTTCATGGGTACACTTTTTCAGTTTTGCACATCTAGGAAGAACATTTTCACTTTTACACTTCTACTTACTGTGAAAAGACAAAAATAACCCTATTAATTAAAAAAAATCTTCATTCGATCGATCTCTTCTTCTTCCTCGAAGAACTTCGGCGACGGCGAGCTTCAATTGCGTCGCCGGAATCTCGCCTGGCTGGAATATCGGAATTTCACCACATCCTTCGAGGATTGAATCAATTTCGCTGGGATTGAATCCTTCTTCGATTTGGATTTTGTCTTCTTCCTTTAAACCAGATGAGCGATCTACAACGGCTTTTGATGGAGGATAGAAGTGGACACTGTGACGAAAGAGGAGCTCAAGGAGAACAGATTCAAGAGCACGAGGAGGACGAAACTGATCTGTGCTCAAGCTCGGTTATAAAAAATTTATACAGCTTTATAAATTGAAGCCTGGGAATGCAATGATGGCACTGATGTGTGCTGAGGCTCGTTTATTGGAACGGTCTAAGAACATGAGAGTGAAAAAGCAGGTTTTAATGATCAAGAAGTTGATTCCATGCTTTGTACTGATGCTTCGCTATCATTCTGGGTGAGGTAAAGTGTTCCTCCTTTACCACTTGGGAATCAATAGTCGAATGAGCTTGATTAGGTAGCTTTACGTTTGATTGAAATCTGTCATTTCTATTTTTATGTGTTTGATTCTGGAAGGATTTAGCTGCGTCTTTGATGTATCTTCATTTTAAGGAACTCGAGATCCGTGGTAGCTATGGCGGTTTATCTTTCTAGAAGTCTCGTGCAATGAATAATGTGTAACAATGCCTTTTATTAAATTATTGTTGTTGTCGTCACTTTCATTTATCTTATCTATGGTATAAGGAAGGAAAAAGAAGTTGGGAGGTTGCCTACGAATGTTTTGTCAGGATGGAAGAACTGTATTAGAACTACAAAAATGCAGTAAATGAGTCCTTTTATATCACTCATTAGTTTGTACGATCTATGCTATGCTTTGCCATTAGTTTTGAATGGAAGAATTATATTGTGTTCACTTTGCAGTAACTATTTATGTTGATGCTTTTAGGTGTTAAGTAGTGGAGCTTCCAGGGCAGATGAGTTTGTTATGTCAAAGATGTTTGTTGCTTTTGATCGCATGCTTCTTGGTGTGGATGTACTTCTTTTCAATCAATCAATCTCTTGGCTTGGAATGAGTTTTCTACAGTGTTTCGTTAGATTCCTTTGCACTGCAGATAATCCTACTGTGAATTTTTTCAGGATCCTTATACTTTCAATCCATATCCTGCTGTGTTGGAAGCTGAATTAATTTGAAAGTTGAATCAATTTGGGATCATAATGGAACGGCACCATCTGCCTCTGCAACTTTTTCTGTTACATCCATGGTTGGTTGATGGAGGCATGTAAGAAACAGAGGAAGCTGCATAAGGGAAGTTTTCTTCTGATAGCTTCTAATCATCATTGCTCTGAATAATATTACAAAAACCAAGTTTACTTTCTGAATTAGGCACGAGTATGGATATGTATGGTGCAGTTTGATACTTGGGACTTGTTGCATTTCCCATTTTCTGGGCTCTACTTTCTGTGCGTTGCCATATTTTGGTGTTAAAACCGTTTACACACGGGTGTGCTGAGTTTTTACCAGGCTTAACCTAACATTAGCTGTGTTTATAGATTTATAAAGGTTTATAAGACTTTTTCTTATGTGAAATTTATAAGAGGTTTATACAAATTTTTTAAAGGTTTATAAATCTATTAATTGTAATATAATTTATAAAATCATTTAGAAGGGTTTATAAAATTATTTATAAAGGTTTGTAAACCATTTATAAAGGTTTATAAGTTCATTTGTTGTAAAAAGACTTATTTATAAAGGTTTATAAATCATTTATAAGGGTTTATAAAACCATTAATTATAAGGGTTTAATAACAAAAATCCTCTAACTACAATACAGAAGAAGAATTGTTAGGTTTATAATCGTCTAGCCGTTTAACCACATTAACGTACTTATGTGGCACATAACACAAACTCTATACTTCTTACTGAAGGGATTTGTTCAGGTTTTAATCGGATTAAAACAGCCCTAACAACATCCTAACCCACGGATCGTGTTAATTGAATCTTTGATGGATCTCGAACATACCTGGAGATTTGCAGCGGAAGGAGAACATGTAATCGAGATAATCAAGCGCCTCAAGTGCTGCGCCTCTACAGAAGTCCACACGCACACAAACTGGACGACGGGATGCTAGTACCGGAGCGAACGATTCGCCTTCGGGTTTTCAGAAACGTTTTCTCTGTTTTCTGTGATTTTCTCAAGCTCCCAAGAGCTTCACTTGTGTATAAAACTCGAGCAGCCCTCATATCATATATATAGGCTGGAGTTGCCGACAGGTGTCGATCGACACCCACCATTGGTGTCGATCGACACCCTCACAGAAAGTCAAACATCGAGAAGACGATGCCGACAGGTGTCGATCGACACCCACTATTAGTGTCGATCGACACCCTCATAGAAAAACGATATCGACGTATATCTTATATACGTTGATCATAATCATTACTCTAATGATCAAAACCCAATTTATATTATCCAGTTTGCTTAGGTGTGTGACCCTATAGGATCATATGATAATGGTAATGAGTTCATAACTCATAAGTTATAAGCGGCTTCTAGCAAAACATTATAACCGTCCAATATCATATGATTGTCTTATCTCGACATCACGACTCTACTAGAGTAAATACATGTCTGATTTCAGGACATTCCCTTCAATCTCCCACTTGTACTGGAATCAACTATTCCTATAATCCCTTTGTCTCTATATCTCGATCTGGCATAAGGCAAGAACTCGTGTCATCCTTAATCAACCAAACCATGTTTATCGAACTCCGATTTATACTGATAAAAGACAAACGATTGACATTCAATCCGTTTGAGCGCGGCCACGCATTTCCAGTATCAAATCTTCGATAGGCCCAGAGATATTTATCTCCCGTTATATGGGAGGGACAAATTCCATCTTGTTCCATCCCTGTTTCCTACACACTTCATAATATGCCCAATCAATGCCTTTATAGCCACCAGTTACGGCTGACGTTTGACAAGGTCAAAGCATACCAATTCATATGTAAGAAAACATGATGAACTCAGGTCAAAGGACTATACTCTATAGTCGTAATGAGAAACTCTTATGACACTCATATAACAATCTTGTAGAGTTCTCATTAGCGGGTCATGTCCGATCATGTGTTCTCTAACACATATCTATGTGATTGACTTTAATACTCCTATTAATGACTCCATGAAACTTAGTCATCAGTCACCTCACATACTAGTCTCACGCGGTTATCAATGTCCAACTTTGATAACCTCGACTATGGACACAAATAATTTATGTCATCTATCACTTATAGAGTTTCATGATCAAATCACGTATTTGATGATCTATAAGAGTGCCATAAATTACTCTTGGACAATTATTTAATAACACCATTAAATAACAATGAAACAATTTCATTAAATAAAACAACCAAATGTATGTTTACATGAACATCAAAAACATAAATATGATAACTCCCACTAAAACAAGATTACTGCTTAAGGAATCTAATGCCTACAGCAGCTGCATGACTCTCATGCTTCGGTCGTGGGAGTGGCTTAGTAAACGGGTCAGCAACGTTCTCGTCTGTCGGAACTCTGCTGATCTTGACGTCACCTCTCTCAATGATATCACGAATCAGATGATATCTCCTCTCAATGTGTTTGGATTTCTGATGTGATCTGGGCTCCTTAGCCTGAGCTATGGCTCCATTGTTGTCACAAAACAATGCCACAGGCTCAGAAATGCTAGGAATCACACCAAGCTCAGTAATGAACTTCCTGATCCAAACAGCCTCCTTCGCCGCTTCAGAAGCAGCGATGTATTCAGCCTCGGTCGTTGAGTCCGCCACGGTGCTCTGCTTGGAACTCTTCCAACTAACTGCACCTCCATTCAGACAGAAGACGTAACCAGACTGAGATCGGAAATCGTCTCTATCTGTCTGAAAGCTGGCGTCCGTAAAACCACTCACTACAAGCTCATCACTTCCTCCGTACACTAAGAACTTATCCTTGGTATTTCTCAAATACTTCAGGATTGTCTTGACGGCAGTCCAGTGACTCTCACCGGGATCTGATTGGTATCGACTCGTCATGCTTAAAGCACAAGCAACATCTGGACGAGTACAAAGCATGGCATACATAATAGATCCTACTGCAGAAGCAAAAGGAATCCTACTCATGCGCTCTCGCTCAGCAAGTGTCGAAGGACACTGCTTCTTGCTGAGAGTAATGCCATGAGACATCGGAAGCAAGCCCTTCTTGGAATCATGCATGTTGAACCTGTGTAGAACCTTATCGATATAAGTGTCCTGACACAGTCCAATCAGCCTCTTTGATCTATCTCTATAGATCCTTATTCCAAGAATATAGGCGGCTTCACCCATGTCTTTCATCGAGAAACAACTTCCGAGCCAGTCCTTTACTGACTGAAGTAACGGAATATCATCTCCTATGAGAATTATGTCGTCTACATACAATACGAGAAATGCAACTGCGCTCCCACTAGTCTTCTTGTAAACGCAAGGTTCCTCTTCGTTTCTGATGAAGTTAAACTTTTTAACTGCTTCATCAAAACGTAGGTTCCAACTCCGAGATGCTTGCTTCAATCCATAAATGGATTTATGAAGCTTGCATACTTTCCCAGCAGCATTAGGATCAATGAAACCCGGAGGTTGTGTCATGTACACATCCTCCTCCAGAATCCCGTTAAGGAAAGCTGTTTTCACATCCATTTGCCAAATCTCATAATCATAATGAGCGGCTGTTGCTAGGAGAATCCGAATAGATTTAAGCATAGCGACTGGGGAATAGGTTTCATCATAGTCAACACCTTGAACTTGTTTGAAACCTTTTGCCACCAACCTAGCTTTGTAAATCTGAACGTTTCCATTCACATCGATCTTCTTCTTGAAGACCCATTTACACTCAATGGCTTTTACACCATCAGGTAAATCACCCAAAGTCCATACTTGGTTTTGTGACATGGAACCGATTTCGGATTCAGCGGCTTTAAACCACTTTTCGGAGTCAGGGCCCATCATTGCTTCTTCGAAAGTCGCAGGTTCGTCACTGTCAATGATCAAGAGATCATGACAATTAGTCACAAGAAATCCATATCTCTCGGGCTCTTGACGAATCCTTTCGGATCTGCGAACTTCTGGCATCACAGGTTCGGACTCTACAACTCTTTGTAGATCCAGTCGCTGCTCTTCCTCGACAGGTTGAGCAGGCTCCTGTGATTCTCGAACTTCTTCGAGTTGTACTTTACTCCCACTGTTCTTCTTGGAAAGAAATTCTCTCTCAAGAAAAACACAGTTCTTAGCAACAAACACTTTGTTCTCAGAACGGTTGTAAAAGTAGTAAGCCTTGGTTTCCTTAGGATAACCAACGAAGTAGCACTTATCAGATTTGGGTTCAAGCTTATCAGATATCAACCGCTTGACATAAGCTTCACAACCCCAAATTTTAAGAAAAGACAATCTTGGAACTTTTCCAGTCCACATCTCATATGGCGTCTTCTCGACTGATTTTGATGGAACTCTGTTTAGCGTAAACGCAGACGTTTCTAGAGCGTATCCCCAAAAGGATAATGGAAGATCTACTTGACTCATCATCGATCGAACCATATCTAATAAAGTCCGATTCCTCCTTTCAGACACACCATTCCACTGAGGTGTTCCAGGAGGAGTGAGTTGTGAAACAATTCCACAGTTACTCAGATGATCACTGAACTCCTGGCTTAAGTACTCACCTCCACGATCTGATCGAAGAGCTTTGATACTTTTGCCAAGTTGGTTCTGTACTTCATTTTGGAACTCCTTGAACTTTTCAAAGGATTCCGATTTGTGTCTCATTAAATAGACATAACCAAATCTACTGAAGTCATCAGTAAACGTGATGAAGTACTGAAAGTTTCCTCTAGCACTAACACTCATTGGACCACATACATCGGTATGTATTAGTCCCAATAGGTCACCGGCCCTTTCATTAAACTTGTTGAAAGGGGCCTTTGTCATTTTGCCCAATAAGCAGGATTCACACTTCTCAAATGATTCAAAATCAAATGAGTCCAAAAGTCCATCATTATGAAGCTTTTGAATCCTTTTCTCATTGATGTGGCCCAAACGACAATGCCAGAGAAACGTAGGGTTCGAGTCATTGGTTCTTAACCGTTTAGTACTTATGTTATAGACAGGCAAAGATTGGTTAAGAATATAAAGTCCATTCTCTAATGGAGCGCTACCATAAAACATTTCATTACGATCAAAAGAACAACACTTGTTTTTAATCGAAAAATGAAAGTCTTCTAAATCCAAAACAGGAATAGAAATGATGTTTCTGCTTATAGCAGGTACATAGTAGCAATTATTCAATTCTAAAACCAAGCCTGACGGCAAAGACAAATGATAAGTTCCTACGGCCAATGCAGCAACTCTTGCTCCATTCCCAACGCATAGGTCCACTTGTCCCTTCTCCAGCGTTCTACTGTTGCTTAGACCCTGCATATTTGTACAAATATGAGCGCCACAGCCGGTATCTAATACCCAAGACTTAGAACCTGAAGTAGTAACATTTACTTCTATAACATAGATACCTGAAGAAGTCGTCTCATACGTCTTCTTCGAGTTCTTTAGATCTGCCAGATACTCTTTGCAATTTCTCTTCCAATGCCCAGACTTATTGCAGTAATGGCATTTATCAGCATCAGTAGGGCCGCGTTTGGGTTTGGAAGAAGCCTCAGACTTATCCTGATTCTCAATCTGGAATACCTTAGCTTTTCCTTTACCCTTAGCATGTTTCTTAAACTTTTTACCCCCTTGCACTAAAAGTACATTAGGGGTGCCCTTTTGATGTTTGGCTCAGCTGTCTTGAGCATGCCATGCAGTTCCGTCAAAGTCTTTGTCATGTTGTTCATGTTATAGTTCATGATAAACTGATCAAAACTTGACGGCAACGACTGCAAAATGATGTCCGTAGCCAACTCTTGGCTAAGGGGACAATCCAGTTTTGCCAAGTTATCAATATAACCCATCATCTTAATGACATGTGGGCTAACTGGACCATCCTTTGGTAGCCTGCACTCAATGAGAGACTTAACCGTCTGGTATCTCTCAGTTCGTGCTTGCTCCTGAAACATCCCTTTCAGGCTAGTGATCATCTCAACAGGTGACGCCACGTTCTCGTATTGCTTCTGCAAGTCCGAGTTCATGGTAGCCAGCATGAGACAACTCACATCGACCTCATCATTGGAATGCTTCTCCCAAGCATTCCTTTCAGCGTGTCCGACATTGGATTTCGGTTTCTCAGGGAGAACCTTCTCAAGGACATATTCCTTTTTCTCCTGCTTGAGAACAATTCTCAAGTTCCGATACCATTCAAGGAAGTTCGATCCATTAAGCTTGTCCTTCTCAAGGACGGATCGAAGCGAGAATGTGTTTCTGTGAGGGGAGCTAGCCATAGCTGAAAAAACACAAAATGAGAGTTTAGTTTCGATGTTCAAGAAATGAGAAATCTTAACAATTAAGAAACTCACATTATATTCAAAACAATTTTCCTCAATTGAATATAACGATCCAAGATCCATATTTCACAAAAAATTTGAGTGAGCTTTGGCCCATCGCCCAAACTTTTAGCTATTTAGGTAAGCAACACTTTGCTAATTATATCATATATAATTCTTGTCTCGGATTAATATCTTATATCAAATCCGATCCTATATCTCTGAGCCCAAAACTATTTTGATAGCCCAGTTAAGCAAACCAATCTTTTAAGTCCGTAGTAACGATTACAACCTGCCTCACTCATGTAATTGCGGACACCCTGCTTTGGCAGACCCATCACACAATGAAACGAGCCTTGACAGTTGACAAGATTGGGAAGATATTAAAAGCTTAATATTTTGTTTGAGGAACTGAACCTTAAATCTAGTTTATATCAATTATATATCCTAGATATTTCAACTTGTTTTAAACCTTTAAAAATTCTTAAGTTAAACAAGCTAGGAACGCAAATTCTGAAGTGGTGTCGATCGACACCAGATCAGTGTCGATCGACACAACTAGTTTGTGTTGACCGACAGATTCCGATCCGGTTCAATCGCGATAAACCATTTAACCGATTAAACCGATTGAATCAATTTGCAAATAACCGACCGGTGTCGATCGACACTACATTAGTGTCGGTCGACACCAACCAAATCGGTTCAATGAACGATAACCGATTTACCGCTTGAACCGATCGCGATTACCCGGTTCAATCCAATTGAACCAAACGCGATGAACCGATTGGTGTCGATCGACACTACTTTAGTGTCGGTCGACACCAGTGGTTTGAGGAAACACGATCTTCGATCGTGACCTAAAAGTTCACGCGAAAACCCGATCGGTGTCGATCGACACACACATGGTGTCGATCGACACCCGTTTCGCACAAGCCCTGGATTTAACGATTTATGCAACAAAAACAGTTTTTGAACATAATAATCTAGCAAGCAATCCTATATATATCTCGTTTTGAATTCAACCAATTCAATTATAAGCTCCAGATTCAATAAAACAAACCGCTCTGATACCACTGAAGGGATTTGTTCAGGTTTTAATCGGATTAAAACAGCCCTAACAACATCCTAACCCACGGATCGTGTTAATTGAATCTTTGATGGATCTCGAACATACCTGGAGATTTGCAGCGGAAGGAGAACAGGTAATTGAGATAATCAAGCGCCTCAAGTGCTGCGCCTCTACAGAAGTCCACACGCACACAAACTGGACGACGGGATGCTAGTACCGGAGCGAACGATTCGCCTTCGGGTTTTCAGAAACGTTTTCTCTGTTTTCTGTGATTTTCTCAAGCTTCCAAGAGCTTCACTTGTGTATAAAACTCGAGCAGCCCTCATATCATATATATAGGCTGGAGTTGCCGACAGGTGTCGATCGACACCCACCATTGGTGTCGATCGACACCCTCACAGAAAGTCAAACATCGAGAAGACGATGCCGACAGGTGTCGATCGACACCCACTATTAGTGTCGATCGACACCCTCATAGAAAAACGATATCGACGTATATCTTATATACGTTGATCATAATCATTACTCTAATGATCAAAACCCAATTTATATTATCCAGTTTGCTTAGGTGTGTGACCCTATAGGATCATATGATAATGGTAATGAGTTCATAACTCATAAGTTATAAGCGGCTTCTAGCAAAACATTATAACCGTCCAATATCATATGATTGTCTTATCTCGACATCACGACTCTACTAGAGTAAATACATGTCTGATTTCAGGACATTCCCTTCACTTACACTTGTTTATAATAGTTTATAAATAATTTAATAGCCTTAAATATTTTATAAACCTTTATAAAAATAATTTATAAATATTTTATAAATCATTTATAAGTGCTTGTAAAATTATTTATAAATTTATAAATCTCTTATAAGTTATGAACTAAACGACTCATCTTCCTACACTTGTTTATAAATCTTTTATAAGTGTTAATCATTTGTAAGGGTTTATAAATTATTTATATTAAATAGTAAATGTATTATAAGGGTTTATAAAACCATTTATAAAACAATTTATAAGGCTTTTATAAAATAGTGAACTCTTCCATCAACTCTTTTCTCCATCTGTCTCTTTTCCTATAACACTCGACTTCGTCATTAATTTCCTACAAAATAAACTTATTTATAAAGGTTGATAAATCATTTATACAGGTTTATAAAATCATTTATAAAGCCTTATAAAACTATTTCTATAACCTTATAAAACCTAGAACTATATATCAAGCCTTATAAAAATATTTATAAAGCCTGATAAAACAATTTATAAAGCTATTGTTTATAAAACCTTATTAACTTATTTCTAAAGTCTTATAAAACATTTTGTAAGGGCTTATAAAGCCTTACTCAATGATGTTTAGAATCTATTTAAGCTTGATAAACCGTTTAGAAAGCCTTATAAAATTTTATAAAAGCTAGAACTATTAAGCTTGATAAAACCGTTTAGAAAGCCTTATAAAATTTTATAAAAGCTAGAACTATTAAGCTTTATAAAACTGTTTAGAAAGCCTTATAAAACTGTTGATAAAGCCTTATAAAATTGTTGATAAAGCCTTTAAAAAAATATTTATAAAGGGTTATAAAACTATTTAGCCTAAGAGTTGATCTCCATTTTTATAAGGCTTTATAATTAAAACTCTATAAAGTCATATAGAACCAGAACTATAAAGCCTTACAAATCTATTCATTTTATAAACCTAAGCCTTATTAAATCTTATAAAAATTAGAACTGTTCAGCTTCATAAAACTGTTTATAAATGTTTATAAAGGCTTTATAAATAATTTATAAAGGCTTGTGATTTATAAAGCCTTTATAGATATTTTATAAGGCTTTATAAAGCCTTTATAAAAGCTTTATAAATATTTTATAATTCACGAGCTAAATGATCCGTCTTTCTACTCTTGTTTATATTATTTTATAAGAGATTATATAGCATTGATAAGTGTTTATAAATATTTTATAAGTCATGAGCTAAATGATCTGTATCTATACACTTGTTTATAAGTTATTTTATAAGGGATTATATAGCATTGATAAGTGTTATAAAACTATTTATAAAGGTTTATAAATATCTTATAAATGTTTGTAAATCTTTTTTATAAATGTTTATAAATCTTTTATAAAGGCTTTATAGATCTTTTACAAGTCATAAGCTAAATGACTGTCTTCCTAACATGTTTCTAAATCATTTTATAAGGGATTATAATGCATTGGTAAGTGTTTATAAAATTATTTATGAAGATTTATAAATTGTTTTACAATGGATTATAAAGCATTGATAAGTGTTTATAAGATCATACTGCCACCCCAAACACATTTTATTACATGAGCAGAGAGTAGCCATGAACTTAGGCTGTACACTGAAACTCTTGTCCACATCTCCTGAGATTGACGTAATAGCTTTCTTTTTAGCATCCCACATATTAGCACGCAAGACTGTGTATCCAAATTCTTTTTTCACCCACTTGTTTAGCTGTGAAATATAATCCAGAGCGAGAGGCTGAGCCTTTAGTAGACCTTCGATCTCACCTGCCAAAAAATCTGAGTCATTTTGTTATCTATTGGCTCCCAAGTGTGAGGTCCTTCATATTTGGGTATCTTGTAGCCAATAGTCTGTACACATTCAAGTGAAACACCACAACACCGCACAAGCTTGTCTGATTTAGAAACTGAAAATCAGAACTTTATGAACTTAAGACAAACAGAAAAAATTACCCTCTTGAAAATTCTGAAAATCTTGTGCCCGTTCTAGTCATTTTTACACTGATATAATACCCTTGCACTTTAGGGCTGTATCAAAATGGTTAATATGAGCTTACGTGTTCTTGAATAGCGTCAAACCAAGGGTGGGGAAGTCATCAAATCCATATTCATCTCCAAGACCACTGAAGAACCACCTGAAACAACTCCAAATAAAGCTAAGGCTCAGCTATTTTCCATGACTTTTGACTTGGTTCCTGTAGTAAACAATATTACAGGTACAAGTTCAATATATAGCTTGCAGAAAGCGAGATTGAATGACTCTGAAAAGTTTACACTGCAATCTCAGCTCCAATGTTTACCCTGATTGCAAAAACTATAGAAAATGTTTCAAAAACTAACAAACGAACCTCACCAGTACCCTTCCTTGCTTGCAAAGTGGCAACAACCTCTAAGCACTTCTCAATATCTGGGATTTTAGCCTGTCCATTTATCAAGACTGTTAAAGGTGAATAAAATTAAGAAGCAAGCTAACTTGTATTATCATACATACATAAACATCCCACGACAAGGGACCTCTCATCATGTATACTATACTTACTTACATACGTGCTAAGAAGAACAAAAGGGTTCCAATCGAGATAGAGAAGTAGAAGAGCATACCTGAAGATCCCTTTGCTCGGCAAGAAGTTTCATTTCAACAACTTTATATTGTTGAAGCCTAAACAGAAGAATCCCACGGGAAACAAATCACTAAAAGAGTACATATGTTATGTTACATATACGACTCAACTATAGTCACAATAAGTAATGATTCAGGAATCGATTATGAGAAAACAAAGAAAAAAGCTAATATGTAAATTGATCATAAATATGTTTATAGAGTAGTAGTACATGAGATCTGGGATTGAACTAAGAAGAAGAAGAAACCTTTCTTGATGGAAGGCGAGAGCAGAGTTAGAATCGAGGCCGGACTGGGAGAGATGAGTCTCGACATCTTGGATGAACTTAGCCTCGATAATCCATTCACAGATTTTTCGTCCCTCTACATAGTTTCCCGTGATCGAAAGGCGAGTCAGAATTCGACGACGGCGGGACCACTTTGCGACGACGGCGGCGTCAATCTTCGGCGGTGGCTACGGTTTCGAAGAGGAAGAAGATCGATGAAGAAGAAGATTAGGTCAGATTCATTAAGGGTAAAAAAGACTTTTAGTCTATTAAAAATAAGTGGTATTTTTGAAAAGTGTATTTTTGAAAAGTGGTATTTGGAATGTGGTATTAGTGACAATTTCTCATTTATTTTTTCATGTCATAACTCACAATTTCAATCATATTGAACCCCAAGTTTTGGCCATTGAATCGCTTAAACGGCAGTCCAAACGTCAAATTCAAAACTATTTGACTAATTGGCGTTTTAATCGGTTTTCTAGACGCCGATGATCAGATTTTAAATCGATTTGGTCAAAATTGACCCTTTTTAAACACTGCTAATTAGGTAAATATATTAAAGTATATAGACGGAAATATAATTGGACTATTTTTATTGATAGATATATTTAAGATATATAGAAAAATTGGAAAGGAGCATTTATGAGGTCCCAAGATGATGAAGAGTGAGGTGGAAAGAATATAGTTTATCATTGGGAAAAATGCCATTTAATACCCAAACTATTTCATTCTGGCCATTTAACACCTGAACTTACGACCTCGCCAAACAATACCTCAACTTGTCATTGACTGCCGAAAAATACCTGAACTATTCGTTGACTTGGCCAAATTAACACAACGTTAAATCACTGTTCATAGATCGTTAAATACTAACGTTTAAACCAAAACGACGTCGTTTTGTTTAAGCCGAAAAATAAAACACGTCGTGGCTGACTCGAACCCGGGTCTGGCGAATATGGGGAAGGGTTTAGAACCACTGAAACAGTGGCACATTATCGATATCTATTCAACTTATATAAAATATATTGGTTAATATTGGCACATTCGAAAAAACCTAAACAATTCGATAAAATTCATAAAAATTCATAAAAATTCAGAAAAATACATAGAAATTCAAAAAATTCAAAAAAATTCAAAAAAATTCAAAAATTCAAAAAAATTCAAAAACATTCACAAAAATTCAAAAAACTCAGAAAATTCAAAAAAATCTAAAAATCTAAAAATATCATAAAATTCATAAAGATTCGTTAAAAACCTAAACAATTCGTTAAAATTCATAAAAATTCAGAAAAATACATAAAAATTCATAAAAATTCAAAAGAAATAAAAAAATCAAAAATTCAAAAAAATTCAAAAACATTCATAAAAATTCAAAAAACTCAGAAAAGTTCAAAAAAATCAAAAATATCAAAAATATCAAAAATTCATAAAAATCAGAAAAATTCAAAAAACTCAGAAAAATTCAAAAAAATCTAAAAATAATTATTTTGAACTTTAAATGTTTTTTGATTATTTTCAATTTTTGATATTTTTAGATTTTTTTGAATTTCTCTGAGTTTTTTAAATTTTTATGAATTTTTATGAATTTTTTGATATTTTTAGATTTTTTTGAATTTTTCTGAGTTTTTTGAATTTTTGATTTCTTTTTGAATTTCTTTTTGAATTTTTTTGAATTTTTATGAATTTTTATGTATTTTTCTGAATTTTTATGAATTTTAACGAATTGTTTAGGTTTTTAACGAATTTTTATGAATTTTATGATATTTTTAGATTTTTAGATTTTTTTTGAATTTTTCTGAGTTTTTTGAATTTTTGTGAATGTTTTTGAATTTTTTTGAATTTTTGAATTTTTTTTGATTTTTGAATTTTTTTGAATTTTTTTGAATTTTTTTGAATTTCTATGTATTTTTCTGAATTTTTATGAATTTTTATGAATTTTATCGAATTGTTTAGGTTTTTTCGAATGTGCCAATATTAACCAATATATTTTATATAAGTTGAATAGATATCGATAATGTGCCACTGTTTCAGTGGTTCAAAACCCTTCCCCATATTCGCCAGACCCGGGTTCGAGTCAGCCTCGACGTGTTTTATTTTTCGGCTTAAACAAAACGACGTCGTTTCGTTCTGACCAAAACGACGTCGTTTTGGTTTAAACGTTAGTATTTAACGATCCATGAACAGTGATTTAACGTTGTGTTAATTTGGCCAAGTCAACGGATAGTTCATGTATTTTTCGGCAGTCAATGACAAGTTGAGGTATTGTTTGGCGAGGTCGTAAGTTCAGGTGTTAAATGGCCAGAATGAAATAGTTTGGGTATTAAATGGCATTTTTCCCGTTTATCATTTGGTTGGGTTTCAGCTTTTGTCTCTCTGACAATTCCCAGCTGGATCCTTTCTGTATTTCGATTTCCTTTTCTATCTTTGTCACTGCTCTTTTTTGCCGATTTTGAAAATTGACAAGATAAAAACAATTTTCTCTATGATAGTTTTTTGGTGATTTTTGTAAATGACAAAGAAATAACATGCAACCAATATAATCTGACAAACTGTGACTCTAAGGACAAGACTACTCTTAAAATATACAGGACAATAGGTAATCTGGTTATATAATCCCTTATATATTATCTGAGGATCCTTTTTAAAAGACTAACTTTTACTTCATGTGTTTATTACAAGAGTACCATCCTTATATTAATTACATATAATGCTATTATATGATTTGATCACTTATATTAATTATTACTATTACATAATCAAAACTATGATATATCTCATAGACTCTAATTAAAATACATGTTATTTATTCATTCATAAAATATATAATTTTAATTATTTATTTCACCAATATAATCAAATAATTTTATATTAATATATATATCATGTTTATTAAATAATTTTTACTTGAAAAAAATATATTATATTTCAGTATAGTTATTCGTTTTAACTTATATTTATGAATTACAACAATAACTATATCACTTTATAATAATTTATTTACATAATCTTATATTATATATATTTATAATTCTTTAATCTTTATTTAATATAAAACTTATAAATACTTTAACTTTATTAATATTATATTATAATCTTACAATATAATAAAAATTATATATTATTTTTCTTTAAGATTATAATATAATAAAAAGTATATATTATTTTTCTTAAAAAGCAACTTACAAGCAATTTTAATATATAAATAAAAATCACTAATTTATATCAACTTACCATGATTATCAGATATATTTATTATAGTATATAACTACAGCTATAATAAATTTCATTGTATTTAAACATAAGTCATATTTCCTAAAATAAATCAACATAAAATATTTGATTTGTATTGATACCAATCAGTAATAAAATTATGGTAATGAAAAATCATTCTGTTTCTAAACTTAATTAATATATAGATTAAAATAAGTAACCACACATTTAATTAAATAAACATATAGTAGTTGAATTTATGCCTATTCATATCAATTTAAAAATAAATTCAGATATAAATAATATGCCATAATTTTCTACTCGATCAATAATGATAGAAAAATAACTGATTTTTTAGCAATGTTATCATATATATGATTTAGTTGTTTTGCATTTATTAATATACAATTTTAAAAGATTTTTAAAATGTTGAAATCACATTATATATCTATATAAATGACTATAAAATTATATTTAATTAATATTTATATAAACATTTTACTCTGCGCATGGCGCGGGTTACTACCTAGTATATATATCATTAATTTTGATTAACACAGTAAAAACTTTATAAACTAATACTATTAAAACACTGATATTTATTAATTTATAGAGAGTTAATGATTTACAAAGTGATTAATTAGATTACAAATGTAATACAAAATCAGATAAATTTATTAATAAATCGAGTTATTAATTTATAGAGTTTTTACTATAATAAACAATCATTAATATTTATATTCCCAAAATTAGTATTCAAAGAAAATGTATTGCAAACATACACTTTGAGTTAGTAAAACCATAATTGTTTAGTTATTTGTATATTTTGAACATGTCTATTGTTTGCTTATTTATATATATAAACCATAATTGTTGTTATATTCATAGTAAAATCAAATGTAGAAAAAGAAAGCCTAGTAAGCCTAGTACTTTGTACTTCAACAACATCAGAACTACGTTAAAATGGGCCACACAGACGTACACAATATAGGTACGGGTTATTTGGTCGTAGGCCACTAGATTTCGGTCCAATAATTTCTTTGAAATTGGGCTAAGAGCATGTGCAGTCCAGAGCCAAAAGCTAGGTTCTTATAAAAAAATTAGTATTAATTTTTGTTAAAAACTCTAAAATTGTTTTGTGACCTCCAATGAAAAACTTAAGAGAAAAGTAATATTTGTTGAAGAGATGTTTGCCTCCAAATTAATTCGAGAAAGATACGCGACTAGAGATATCTTATCTAAAAGTCGTCAAACTGTAGGGAAAGGCCAACAAAATTGACATGAGCCATGAGCGGACCTGGTCTTGCAACAAAATTACTGAAAGTTTAGAAAGTTTATGACAAGAGAACGGACGTAAAAATTGTATATAAATTCACTATGAATGCTTTCTTTAAGTAGAGAGGATGAGGGAGAGTCAGGGGCGGAGGCACTTGTAGCATAAGGGGGTCACCTGACCCAATAAATTTTAGTAATTATCTGTAATGTTTTCTAACCATTTTTAATATTGACCGCAGTCAAAAATTTCTACTGACCCCAATATATCTGAAACCTAACTTTATGCTTAACTGAATATTTCAAATATAGTCTAAATCCATGTTAGTAGTTTAGATAATAAAATAGGTTTTTAATTAAAGTAAAAATGTATTTGTGTATGTATTTTCCAAAAAATGTTTTTGTTATTATTAAGAATCTCATATATAAATTTCCCACCATACCAGAATATTTGAGAAAATACAGATTTCTTTTAATCAACTCAAAAATCATGTAATTATCTTTTTTATTTATTTGTTACATAAGTTTAGATAAATTATTATAAGTTTTCAACATTCTCTATTTCTCCACATATACTAAAATAAATATCAACTAATTTTATCTTTTAATAAATTAAAAATGGTCAATGCTATACTTATATTGAAGTCACTACATGATATTAAAGTTAAATTAATTATAATATTGAATACAAATCATTTTAAAATTTATTCACTAATACAAAATATGTTAACAGTTCTGTTAAAAATATATAGTAATTATAATATTTTTAGTTATTTAGAATATATATAACAATTTAAATGTTCAAAATTTATAAATTAAATTAATATATTATTGACCTCGGTACAAAAACTTTTGAGAGAAGAGAGAAGAGAGACCTTTGAAAACGAAACAATAAAGTGTGTTTCTTTGGTTTACACATGTGAACAATTATATCGGATAAAAAGAAGAGTTCTTTTTTCTAACACAAGGGTTTGGTTTTGTGGACTTCTTTTCTCCATTTCACTTTTTCTGTTTTCTTTTCCTCTCATTCCCCAGTTCTTAAACCATCATTATGAATTATTCCTAATGCTAGTTAATGATGAACATTTAGATTAGCCTAGTTAAAACAAATCATTTTCATTCGTATAATATCAAGAGTTTTCACATGTCATTATTATCAAGAAGTTGCCTCACTCAAACAAATATTGAAGGTCTGAAATAAAGAGAAGGGTTTAAATTATGAAAACCATTTTAAGAGTGAAAACAGCCATTCGGGTCAACTAGAGTGTAAGAAATGCTAAAAAGATAACCTAAATACGTATGTAGAGACCATAATCAAGAACCAGACAGACCCATAAGTGAGAAAATTAAAGTTCAATAAACCCAAAAATCAATGAGTTGTTTAAAATCTAAGTATCAATTAAAGGCAATGAGTTTCAAGTGGAGAGATTAAAGCACAAAATTTAAAAGTTTTTCAATAGATATTCAAGCAATATACTATGATTAACAAGGGCATCATGTTGAATATACTAAGCATAAAATCTTTATAAGGCAGTTATATCATTGTTTTCTGTGCATATGTAATTTAATCTTAAGATGTTACTAGATTCAGTCCTAAAAATAAGAATAAAACATGAAAACTACATAAAGTTGTTATGCAACATACTAGACTCAATCCAAAAAATAAGAATAAAACATGAAAACTACATGAAGTTGTTATGCAACATGACTATGAACAATGCATGACTTAAAACACACTAGATAAGAAAAATAAGAGATAAAAACACATAACCAAATCACAAGAACCTCTCTCCTGGACTTAACTCACATCATCTTGTTATGAAAATAAGCTAAAGAGAGAGTGAAACAGAACAAAAACTCAAAAAAAAAAGATAAAATGTAATTACAAAAAAAATGGTACTTTGGAACTTTAGGATAGAAGAGCTTAGTCCTCCTTCATGCTTGTGTCACTAGCTTGAAAATAAATAGGTTTGGGAACGTTTGCAAGGGGCGTGTTTAATGTCAATAGCTTGACGGTTATATCCTGTTATCCACTTATTCGTTGCATGTCTTCTTTGCTCATAATTATACACTTAAGAGTTAAGAGATCAAGATCACAAGAGAAACAAATAAAAGATTAGCAAAAAAAAAAAAAAACACTCTAGTCTCAATTTGAGTCCTAAATCTAATGGCAATTATCTGGATCTACAACAATGGCTCTAAAAACTTTATTCAACGAAAATATCTGTTTTAATGCTTCATATACTCTAAGAAAATAAAATAAAACTCATCGTAACAAAAATTTACAGTTTATAAAACCTTAAATATTTTTAGTGTAAGGAATGCATTGAATAGTAGTTAAGGGTCGTTCCCACAAAAACTAAAGATTATACACTATAGATATTATGAGATGTAAATTTACCTTAAAAACGTATGTTTTGTTTTGTTTTTAATAATCAAAGAAAATGCAAGAAGTAAAACAAAATAAAAGTATTGGATCATGGATTTAGCTACCGTAAGAATGTATTGAAAATCAAACAATGATAGAATATATCAAATTAAGTACACCACCGAGAATATGCATGCATGGTTCACTAAAAATGATTAGCTCAATATCACTGCACTAGTTGGTTTATAAGTAAATTAGATTAAACATGATAGTTGAGTCGATATGCAAAATAACAAAACATATACTTGATCTTATTATGAAAACACTATTTATTTTGTATTCATGCATTGATTTTATCTATTTTGAAATAATTTTTTTCAAAAATAAAATATCATATAAAATATATTCATATTTCATTTAAAATATTATTTTTTAACAAAATTTAATTTATCAAAATATGACACCAAAATAGTGAAGACAAAACAAAAAATACAAAAAAAATTCTGAGGCGTAAAGCGTTTATTTACCTAATGTTTTGATGTTTTTATAAAAAAATGGCGGTAACGTGATGAAGGCGATTGGGGCCTAACTCAAGTGGCTAGTGAATAACTGGCCACGTGGCAAGCGACTGTATCATTATAGAACAAAGACAAATAAGAACAGCTAAAGAAAGTCAGCTCCAGATTTGTTTGCCGGCAAGAAGACAATATAAGTAAAACAAATATTTGGCATCGTCCAAGTTATAGTAATTTAGTTGTTAATCAACCAATCACGGATCTTATTTTTTTTGGTGCAACAATCTTTTTGTTTTCGATCCTTTTTAAATATGAAATTAGATTAAGATCTATATAATACACAGATAAAAGTAAAATATTTAAAATTTAAAATTAATAATTCATATAATTATGATATGTATATTTAGATTTTATGTTAAAATTCTAAGTCATCTAGTTTTTTTTATTTTATAATCTGCGATTGAAAAATAAATAATTAAGAAAATTAAAAATTAACTTTATTATCCAAAATTTTCAATAAACAGTCCCTCTAAATAAATAAAAGAGTTTTAAAATATATTTTAAATATTATATTACATATTATATTAAATAAAACTAAATAGTTTATTTTAAAACAGTGCTGTGATAAAGATATATAAACTTTAAAACTGAAAAATATAATTTTACATTAAAACACAAATCTCATAATATATTACACATAATAACAATATAACTATATAGAGAAGATTTTTCAAAAAAAAAAATTATCTTTATTTTTTGACTTTGGGTGAGTGTTGAAAAAAAATACAGGAACGGAGCTTACTAACTTTACCAAAAGTTATGAAAGTATATAAAAGATATGTAATCAATTCATCTGTTATCAATTGTTTTAACTAAAAAACCAAGAATAAACCCATGCATATTTAACCTATTATATCATATAACTGTTACAATTAATTATTTTTATTAAAAATTAATGCCATACAAATTGTTAAAATAATCATGATCCTGTGCAACGGCACGGATACAAACGTAGTGTTATACTACTATTAGAGACGTTAAAATTTTAGTTATCATGTCACATGTGTATTATAAATGGGTAAGCTGGTTAGAGTACGGGTGTGATATCATGGATTAGAGAATTTGATGGTTATGCTTAAAGATCCTTATTCCCAATTGAACAACTAAAGACATAATCATTTACCATTAATTATTTTATTTATTTAATATTTAATAGTATTATGTCTTTAGTTGTTCAAGACTCGCACCATATTGCTTGAACTTCTAATTCATTACTATTATATTATACTGACCATAAATGTATCATTATAATACATTATACAATACTGAAAGTGTTTATTAGAAAATGCTTATTTTTCCAAAGACTTGAAAGTATATAACATATCCATTAATATTTATATACAGCACAATTTAGTTTATATATTGAATATACTTATCAAAGTGAATATGTAATATACTCCCTCCGGTTTTGATTAGTTGTCAATTTTCAATGCAAAATTTATTTATTTATTTTTATAATCATTTTTGTTCTGCAAATTGTTTTACAATTGGTTGAATTGTGTTTAAGTAGATAACTAATTATTTTTATATTGAAAAATTAACACAATTAATACTTTCTTAATATATGTGCATAACCTTTAAAACCACAAGTAAACAAAACCAGAAGGAGTATGCATTAATGGTTCTAGCAATAATAGTTTAAGCAATACTAGCTATAAGTTACGAAGTATTAATTTGATTCAGAATTCATACGTACACGATGAATTTAGAAAAAAATGTTAATTTATTCAAGTTAATGATCTAAAACTCTTTATCATTATTTTTCGATAACTCCGATGATCCGTACCAGAGGCCGACTAAGTTCGGTGTGTGCAAACTCATTAGATGCAAATACATGATGTGAAACATCTGATTTGAAACCCGAAACCATGTAGTCCAACAAGCATGTTTTGATTTTCAGTAATCCTTGAATCATTGAAAGGAGTTTATGCTGAGATCTTTAAAAGTAAAAAAAAGGTTTATGCTGAGCCCCTTTGTTACCACAATACGTCAATACCACTACACATGCAACGAAAATTTTAACGCTCTTTCATATTGGATTCTTTTCTGATGTCATGTGTGTGAATAGGATTTATATATCTATAGAAAATAAGTTTAAATAACATCGGAGGATAAGAACAAATGACGAATGTATGGTTCAATATTAGGTACACAGAAGTACATAAAATTGTTAGTTTCTATCCTTCCCTTCCATAAAGGCTCCGAATTTCTTTCTTCTTTTTCCCTTTTCTGCCTCCAACCAAATTAACACGTTTTCAATTGTTCTATTAAAATGTAAATCGTGGCAATTGGTGTATCTTTTTCTTTTGAAGTAGTGGATTGAGAAAAGAACAGAAAATCTAGAAAAGTGAGTGACGGAAAAAAGAGAAAAATATGATAACGTGTGTGGTTTATAGTAATGCCTTGACCATTCATTATACTCTCTTATTCTCCACGCATGTAATTCGCTTTTCACAAGTAATAGATGTAACATCAAACGTTACACGTTCCGACTTTTAAAATCGTTTTTTATTAAACGGGTTCCAAAAGTCGAGGGAATGAGCTTAAAACATGAACCAAATATTGTTAGCTTTACCGAGTAAACTTGTTTGGGTTAGTAAGAAAAAAAAAGCAAAAATTTGTTTAAATCAGGGTTATTCACATGTTAATTTGTGGCAAGACGTGCCTGAACTCAAACATACAAAAATTGGACTTATGGCCTTAATTTGTATCTAAAACATTTAGAAAGCAAAACAATTTTTTTTTATATAGAAAATATGTAAAATAATTATTTTTCTTTCTCTAGCTTACGAATTCCTAAAACTCAAGACCAGTTTTGATTGGTGGTGCGGTGCACTCATCCCCCGCCAAGTTCTTTTGTTTTGTATAATATGAAGAAAAAAAAGGAACAAAGGCAAGAAGAGAGCTTAAGACATTAAAAGAAAATTGAGTTGTGAGCTGGTTACTATTTCCAGCTAAGAATTAATGTTCTAGCGGAATTTCGAAAAGAGTTAGTTTTTTCTATTTTTTGAAAGCTTTTTTCACAAAAGAGTGTGATACTGATCTCGAGAATGAGAAAAATAAAACAGAAATGAATGGCTAATTAATACATCACTTGGATTATTGAATTTAGATGTATATGTATGAGTGCAACAAAGACAATTTTATGAGTTGAAACAATTTTTGTTTGTCAATATTGCGAGTAATGATCTCATAGAAGAAAACGCATCAAAGAAATATCAACCCAAATTTTCAGGTATGATGAACAAGAAAATATTAATAATAACGTGACTAGATTACATATCAATCGGAAAATTAGTGGTGTTGTTTAAAAAAATGCCATCAAATTTGACAAAATATTGTGAGTATATATTTGGAAATAAATGCATGTTTTGTATTGTCTTTTATATTTTAACACTTCCGAACAAAGTACCTAAAGCAATTATGTTTATACAAAAAAATATAAGAATTATACTAAAAAATAATTCTGTAACAGAACGAAGCACTTTCAGTGAATCGGGGCATGTTACAAAGATCGCACGCGCCGTGTCGACCGCCGACCAAATCCTACTCTATGTCCCTCCCACAACGTTGCATGCCTTTTGTCTTCATCAACCTCTTCTTCATTAATTAATATTTTCTTTAGTAAGCTCTCATTTGTAACTCATTTTTAATCCTCTTTCAAATAGATTATGAAATTAACTTCTGTAATCTCCATATCTAAACTATATCTCTATAACATTTGTTTATAGATGCGTTGTTCCAAGTTGTCTTTTCAAAAGCATTATTAACTCTGACTTAACTATGATAAAGAAAGCAAACAAATCTTAAATAATAACTACTATTCGGAAGAAACGACATACAAAGCCTATAATTGAGTATATTATCAACATATCAAATCGAATCATCCCAGATGCTTCCAACAAGAAACATGTTATTACTAACTCACATAATCATAATTTTTTTTAATCAAAGTATAATCTGAAGATTCAACTAGTGGTTACATATGAATGATTATGACATATATAACAATAACAAAAGTATCAGGAAAAGAAAATCAAATAAAGTTTTCTATGAGATAATTCAATGGTAAACATTTTGATGAAATTGTCAAGTTAATTGACGTAGTAGATAAATTGTTGACCAGAAACAAAAAAAGATAAATCTCTATTGTGATGGGCAAAATTCATGTGATTTACTTTCTGACTTCGGATCCTGAATCCTCATTTCTTACTAGGAATGCACTTGTATATAAAATAATATTTTTATTTTCAGTTTGAAACATAATAAAATGAAAATAATGGATCTAAATATACTTGATTTCCATAGATTTAGAGAGTAAAATGAAAGAAGTATATTTCATGCTTTTTAAGTTAAGTTAAAATTCTGATTAAGCCGAAAATGACACACAATCATGAAACTGTGAAAAATGAAACATATGTAACTATGTACAAAGAAAATGTGGAATCCATTAAGCCGAAAACACTTGCTTTCAGCCTTTCACATATACCCAAAAAATGACATAAATTTTATTTCTTTTGGTAATTAAGCTTGAGGAATCTCGAAATGATTTAAGGATATATAAACCGTTTTCCACATAGTGATGTTATTAGTATAATCTTGCAGAACCATATCACCAGTTCGCAGATTACCGGTTAAGGTCTAAAGTGAAACTTGGTAGAATAGAGTGGAATGATGACACCATTAAACAATGGATCTTTTAATACAGCTTCCATTTTTATTTTGTTCCTGAACTCTTTTCCCTAAATTAAAAACGAACACACGTATCCAAAAATTAAAAAAAAAACTTACAAAAAGAAAGTATTTAATATCTTGAATTTTAAAAACTCTTTTAACTTTAAAAAAAAAAAAAAAATTCGGAAAACTAGCCATCAATGACTCAACAATGTGCACAAGTGTACATCTAAAAACGCACGCACACTCATATTACCATCCAACGGTCATAGCTCACAAAGCCCTATATAAGGAGCTTTCCTTCCTTCCCATACCCAAACAGTCTTCTTCAACTGTAGAACAAACACAAATAGAGAGAGCAAAACATAAATTTTTCTTGAAACTCGATTTCAGACAAACCCATTTCACTTTTTTTCTCCAAAAGCCTTTCATTTTCAGACAGAACAAGCATGAAGAGAGTCAGAGGTTTCAAAATCGGACATAGATTTGTCAAGATCTTCAAATGGGTTCGATCCAGAAGAGTTCAAACAAATAAACGTCAATGCCGGACCCGCATCACAAACCCGATCGCCGGAATCCGATCACTAGCGCGGTGTCTAAGCCGTGGAGCCAAGAGACTGTGCGGTGGCAAGAAGAATCCGGGTCAGAGTCAGATCCGACTGGGTAAGGATCCGAAAACGTCTACGTCGATGAAGGTTGTTCCGAGGGGACATTTGGTGGTTCACGTCGGCGAATCCGACTGCGACACGCGGCGTGTTGTGGTGCCGGTGATCTACTTTAATCACCCGTTGTTCGGAGAGTTGTTGGAGCAAGCGGAGCGGGTTCACGGGTTCGATCAGCCGGGTCGGATCACGATCCCCTGTCGGGTTTCTGATTTTGAGAAGGTTCAGATGAGGATCGCCGCATGGGATCATTGCCGCAGGAAGAGAACTTACAAGATTCTCTAATTTGACAATTTTTTAAATTGAGGAAAAAAAAAGTTTAGTCAAGAATCAAAAAGTTTAGTCAAGGAATATAGAGGAATTTTTTGTGAATATGATTTGTATTATACACGGTATGCCGATTCATAATTGAAAGAATTATGTTTGTTATCACTATACTTGTAGATGGTAGAACTTATTAAATAAGTTTTTATAAGTTTGATTTATTATGTGTGTCATTTTTGTAATTTTACTGCATATCTGAATCTGATTGCTGCACGAGAGATCCAAGCAATTTCTATAATTCGATTACCACAAATTTGCTCTGCCAAAACTTGATATCGCGAATTTGATTGCTGCAACGAGGCACCCAAAAGCTTCGGTCCAAAACTATTTTCATCGTCTCAAATTTGCTTTCCCAAAACTTGATATGGTGAACTCAATTATACATGACACATTAAAACCATGAAGTTAATTAATATGAAACTGTTATATTATCACCTCCTATAATCACATGACAATTAATTCATAAATGTTTCATAGTCATGATGACTAACGCACAAATTGTCAGTTATATTTACAAGGCTTCCTAATTCTGTATAAAAGAATTGATTAAACATTTTGCTTTTATAATGAATCTATTAAATTCAATGAGAAGCTTCAGTAGCTCAGTTGGTTAGAGGGTGTCGCTGTTGTCCACAAGGTCGTAGGTTCAACTCCTCCCTGGAGCGTAATTTTCATTTTATTAAAATTCTCCCTTATTTTATTATCATGTATATTAATTGATGAAAATCAACTGTTCAACAACTGATTGCACGAAGCTTTAGTAGCTCAGCTGGTTAGAGCGTGTGGCTGTTAACCACAAGGTCGGAGGTTCAAACCCTCCCTGAAGCGTTTTGTTTTTTGAAATTTTATTAACATTTTTTGTTTTCTTCCCACGGCTTTTTACAACGAACATTCTCGACGCAAATTCGAATTTTCCAGAACTCTCTCGTTATCTCTCCCACTCTTCGCTCATTTTTAAAATCTCGAAGATGCCAAACAATTCGATCCAGCAGATTCTCGTAGTAGCAAACACAAACCTTTCTTCTCTTCCTATTCGATTTCCTCTTTAATGGCGGAAGAAGCAAAAGCCAAAGGAAACGCCGCCTTCTCCTCCGGCGATTACGCCACCGCGATCACCCACTTCACGGAAGCGATCAACCTCGCGCCGACCAACCACGTCCTCTACTCGAACCGATCCGCCGCCTACGCTTCTCTCCACCGGTATGAGGAAGCGTTATCCGACGCGAAGAAGACTGTGGAGCTTAAACCCGATTGGTCTAAAGGTTACAGCCGATTAGGTGCGGCGTACATAGGTTTGTCTCAGTTCAAAGAAGCGACCGATGCGTACAAGAGAGGCTTAGAGATTGATCCGAGCAACGAGACGCTCAAATCGGGACTAGCCGACGCGTCGAGACCTCGCGGGCCTTCGTCGAATCCGTTCGTTGAGGCGTTTCAAGGACCGGAGATGTGGGCGAAATTGACGGCGGATCCTGGAACTAGGGTTTATTTGCAGCAGCCTGATTTCGTCAAGACGATGGAGGAGATTCAGAAGAATCCTAAGAATCTTAATTTGTATATGAAGGATAAGAGAGTGATGCAGGCTTTAGGGGTTTTGTTGAATGTTAAGTTTGGTGGATCGAAGGGGGAAGATACGGAGATGCAGGAGGCTGATTCGTCTTCACCGCCGAGGAAAGAGTCAGAGCCGGCGAGGAAGCCTGAACCGGAGCCGGAGCCGGAGCCTATGGAGTTGACGGAGGAGGATAGGGAGAAAAAGGAGAGGAAGGAGAAGGCGCAGAAGGAGAAAGAGCAAGGAAACGCTGCTTACAAGAAGAAGGATTTTGAGAAAGCTATTGAGCATTACACTAAGGCGATGGAGCTAGATGATGAAGACATTTCGTATCTCACGAACCGTGCTGCTGTTTATCTTGAAATGGGAAAGGTACTTGCTTCAGGTTCTTTATACTTTTTTTTTTTTTTTGATTTTGTTTTGGTAGTTTGCTTTGTTCTGTGTTCTCTGCTTAACGATAGGCTTCTGCTTGAGTCTTGTACTTGGCTTGAAGGTCGTAGCTTTGAGAGGAAGATGAAAATATGGAGTAACTTGTTTGTATAGTATAGGTAGTCATTATGTTTTGATCTCGATTGGTTTCGAAAGTAGGATCTGCTTCTTGTTGGAGACTAAGAGCTTTAGTTAAGTGTTCACTTGTTCTGAGGAAGTAGCTTTCTTTATTGTTTTTTCTCACATCAATGTGTTTATTTCCCAAGTAATTTGAATAAGTTGCTCTATGTTTTCCTGCATTAGTTAAGTTTTGATCAAAGAGTAGGTTCGTCTGGATTATATATGCATTCTATGTATCTTTATCTCCAAGAGATTCTCTCTTATCTCTCGTATATTCTGCAACTGTATGTATAGATAAGTCTAACTATACTAACATCTTTGCCTGCTTTTCTGAAATGTGAACTTTGAATTATCAGTATGAGGAGTGCATTCAAGACTGTGACAAGGCTGTTGAGAGAGGCAGAGAGCTTCGTTTTGACTTCAAGATGATAGCAAAAGCTCTAACTAGGAAAGGGTCTGCACTGGTGAAAATGGCGAAATGCTCGAGTGACTTCGAACCTGCGATCGAGACTTTCCAGAAAGCTCTTACAGAGCACCGTAATCCGGATACGTTGAAGAAACTAAACGATGCTGAGAAAGCTAAGAAGGAGCTGGAGCAACAGGAGTACTTTGATCCTGAGATAGCCGAGGAGGAGCGTGAGAAAGGTAATTGACCTCTGATCACAGTCTCGCAACGCTATATTGTATATAAAGGATATAGCTTGGAGCGCTATATGATACAAAGACATAGCGTTTGACATTACTCCTTTGATGCAGGTAACGGATTTTTTAAAGAGCAGAAGTATCCCGAGGCAGTGAAGCATTATTCAGAAGCAATCAAAAGAAACCCGAGGGACGTGAGGGTAAGAGCGTTTCTGTTTCATATTGAGTAGCACATAGTATGAGGAAACATGGATTCTTAGTGATTATTTCTTTTTCGGTCTGTAGGCGTACAGCAACAGAGCTGCTTGTTACACAAAGCTAGGAGCATTACCTGAGGGACTGAAAGATGCTGAAAAATGCATTGAGCTAGACTCGAGCTTCACCAAAGGATACAGTAGGAAAGGAGCTATTCAGTTTTTCATGAAGGAGTACGATAAAGCGATGGAGACGTATCAAGAAGGGCTGAAACATGATCCTAAGAACCAGGAGTTGCTTGATGGTGTTAGAAGGTTTGCAACTTTGTGCTTCTTCTATGATTGTTGAAGTTTAGGAATCCTGAGTCGGGTTAGTGAAATTGTTTGCTGTGTTGTCTTGCTCTTGCAGATGTGTGGAACAGATAAACAAAGCGAACCGTGGAGATCTGAGCCCAGATGAATTGAAGGAGAGACAAGCAAAGGCGATGCAAGACCCAGAAGTCCAGAACATATTGTCTGATCCGGTGATGAGACAAGTAAGTAAAAAGTATTTCTGGAATTTGATTTCAAACATACAAACTGAGTTCGAGAATTGTGTGATCATGTTTTTTTTTTTTTTTTTAATGAATTTTGCAGGTACTGGTTGATTTTCAAGAGAACCCGAAAGCTGCACAAGAGCATATGAAGAACCCAATGGTAATGAACAAGATACAGAAGTTGGTTAGTACCGGTATTGTTCAGGTTCGGTAGATTGGTCATTGTTAAACCGGAATCAAACTAAAATGTGTCCAATTTCTCATCGTGTTGTTTTGGTCTTTGGTTAAGACTGAAATTCTCATTTGGTTTGGGTCATGTTCTGTGAGTTATTGTCGAATGAGGTTGTATTCTCTTAGTTTTGTCTTTATTTTATTTTATGTTTACTTCTTCAAAATATTTTCAGAAAAGAATCTGTGTTTAAACTTTAAACCTAAAAAGCTGTAAATCTTGTTCCTCCTGTATCAGTTTCTCCTTATGAAATTTTGCAGAGAGGACTATAATTATTTTTCTCTTTACTCGTTTCAACACTTCTAGGAGTTCACGTGCATTGCACGTTATGGTAACTTGAAATTCGTACACTGGTCAGACCACTGTCCTGTGACCACTTTAGGGCAGCTAGCTTTCTTTAAAGAGTGCACTATCATTTGACGCCTGATGTTGTGTGGAACGGGGGCGGTAGATGCTTGATTCGGTTTAGACCGGCTTAAAGTTGATGTTTTCGGGTTTATTCACGACTTAGTGTTGTGGTCGAGTTGGCTAATCCACGGAAATTGGCTCCGTATGCTAAGTATGTCTTAGTTTTCGATACATCTTCTTAGTAACCTTTGATTTTAACACTGTTAGGTTTTCAGCATATATCGAGTACTCTTCTTCTAACTTGGACGTCGACCTACATTTTCGACCGGTTTACACGAAGTTAATGGAAAGTGATGGTGACATTTTCCTAATATATAATATTTGGTTGATTCGCAATTACACAATACAACTTGATGGGAGGTGAAAGTGTATCGATGGCAGAAGTCAATATTACCAACACATAGTAGGTACAACTACTAAAGAACTTTTTCAAAAAAATTTGAAAGAAGACAAACGATATGTATAAAAACAAAATTTTTATTATAATAATATTATTGAGAGGATTACAAGCACTCAAGAAAACTTGTTCAAATTTACTTATTTGGCTTGGTCATAACTTTTGTCAAAACCATGATATCTCTATAATAGTAATTGAGAAATACATTAAAAACATTTTACAACATCCAAGATAAAACATTAGCCGCCATTATACTTTCGTTAATTAAGTAAAAAGCAACAAAAAAACTAAAAAGTCAAAACAAAAAATTATGAAATTATTAAAAATTATGATAAAATCAAAAAGAAAATTAATATATAAATTTATGTCACTGGATTCAGAGAAATGGCTACACTTTTATAAATTTATGAAAACTATTAACACAAAATTTTATTGATGATATTTAATCTTATAATTTTTGTAAAAGTTTGTTGAAGCATTAATATGTTATGAAAATTTTAATATATTTATAAACACATTCATATATTTGTAAAAACACTGTTTATATTTTTCATTTGATTTGTCATATTTTGTATCTAATTAATTTTTAAATAGAAAATCAACTCTAGTTATAGTATTAGTAAACTTGAACTTTCACTTTAAACATCATTGATGAAATCTAAAAATGAATCAAGAAGAAAAGAAACTATAAAAAAATAAAAAATGATTGTGGTAGTCTCTTGTCGATAAATATATAAAAATGAAAATAATAGGTGAAAATGGTTAATTATTTACACACATTTTTGAAGGTGTTAATTAGATATATATCACTTAAAAAAAGCAAGGGTAGATCTTATAGTTTCCCGTTTTGTAAATGTGGCAATAAGAAAAAAAATATTTTCTCTTTCCCATGGTACCTAATTCGTGTTCATGTGTTATGACTCTTAAGTCTTTACTTCTTTTTCTTGTGTTATGACTCCCCCAAAAGCTAATAATTTAATTTGAAGTCTTGTTTAATTGATTAAAAGAGCTATGAATAATTGATAGGATTTTCCCCACCTGCTCCCAAGGTGCCAAAAGTTATGTAGCTTATGTGTAAAGAAGTAATGCATTCTCTATTTCTCATCATGAATAGATCATATATTATTCAAATCCTATAAATGCTCAACTTTTTGAATGCGTATATTTGTACTTGTATGAATATAAGAAACTCTAGAAGCAGCACTGGTTATTCGAGGTGACCCAAGATGGTAAAGATGATTTTTGTGAACAATTCAGTAATATACAATTCTTGGCATATATGTATGTTCATTTGGAAGTATCGTGAGGACCCGACAGGCCGATGGAGCTTATCCTAATTTTTGTTTTTTCCTTTCAGCGTAAATCCAAAAGTATATTTGAATTTGAACTAACTCTGATTGCAGTAATAAACTCAAAGGCGAATCGGTTTGATTAAAGAAAACCGAATCCCAAAGCACAATGATTTAACCGGAGAGACTTGCACAATGGTTTAATCGATGAAGATAGTGTTTCTTTAAATATATATAGTTCCATATCTCTATTGCTTTAGTCGTGCAATTGTATTTCCTTGTTGTGGGGATTGTTGAATGATCCACTTATGTTTCCTTTTTGTTTATAAAGACCTCAATGGCAAGCAAGATAATTAAAAAATAGTTTCTCTTAAGCCTTTTGAGACCTAACATATACATTTTTTCTTTTCACAAAGCACCATAATCGGGTTTTAGAGGTCAGGAACGATATCTTGTTGTTTTAATACATTTCTTTTTTCAATTCAAACTTTAATGATAGTATATGAAATTATCATAACTATAAATACAGTAAAATTAAAAGTGATGGTTTACATTTGATCAATTACACACAAAAAAAATGCAATACTACGAAAGACTCTAGAAATTCAATATACATTTATATTGGTCGAAGGTCAAGGCCACGGTCCGATCCTCGTTATCAATATTGCATAGAAACGAAATGTTTTAGCAAATGGTTAATGGTATTTGAGAAAATGGCAACATTTTCTGTGAAAAGGTTAAATAAAAAGGAGTCGATCTTAACTCTGAATTTTGTGACCAGTTTTCTTTTTCCATAAACCAAATAATCATCGTCGTTATCTCTACTCAAAATTCAGACCATGATAAAAGCATAAACATCACAAGACTACACATAGATACAAACTATCACAAAGAAACAGAAACAAAAACAGGAGAAAAAGGAAGATACGACAAAGCCTAATTAAGGACCGGATATTCCTTTACTCTATTAGTCAAATCTATGATTTATGCCGAGACGCGAACCTGTTTACAAGAGCCAACGCATTACTCGTAACTCGAGCCACATGGACCACTCGTCTCCTAATCGCTGATTTCACCACACCATCCATAACCTTCCCATCGAACCCATCAAGACACGTTGTCTCATCCGTTAAAGCAGCGCTAACCCAAGTCTCAACGTTACTTAGCCGCCACAAGAACTCGTCCCGGTCACGACCGGATCGACGACCCACTTGTTTCATTTCCCTCATCGACTGAACCAACATCGCTAAGCCATCTCCAAGATTCTCAACACAATCCTTTACGGCTAAGTACTCTCTGCGTCTGATACTTCTTGCTTTAGTCAGCTTAGCTACGTAGGCCGTTGTGGACCTAACCCGGACTAGAGTAACGGCTAAAGCGGTTTGAGCTAACCGGCTTTCGTTGCGGCGGATTTTGCTGGCGAAAGCCGCGAGGCATTTGATGCAGAGAGTAGGGTAACGCGTGGTGCGGCATGAAGATATGATGAAGTTGATGCTGTTTCTAGGGTTTGGTGATGAAGAAGGTTTGGCTATGGCGGATTGAGAGAGTAGTGGAAGAAAAAGTAGAAGGCAATAACAAAGATGGGACAGCTTTAGTTCCATTGTGTCTGTGTGGCTTTTCGTTCAATTTGTGGAATGTTTCAATTAAAACTTAAAAGGCATGAGTGTAGTGTTATTTATAAGAGACAGTTGGGGTTAAATTTAGGCTCAAATAAGTCATAGAGTTAAGGGTCCAGAAATTGAGTAATGGTACTATCATAAAGTGAAAAGTATGTAGTAGGGGATATGGTGGTCACATGGCTTCTTTTTTTGGTCCTTTAACAGCTTTTGCATGTTATACCATATTTTCATATTTTATTTAATTGATTATAATATCGGCTTTATATGTCAGACAAGAAATCTTATGCTGTTACCAAGATCCATTTTTAAAAGCAAACACTTCCATAGCTCCGTTAGTGATTTAATGTCAAATTTGTCAAGTTCACAAATTGTTAGACACTTAAGATTTGTATACCAGTAAGATTCGTCCTATCGTAAATTCATGAGAAAAAAAAAAACAATTCAGATTTGAAAGAACCTCAATCTCTATTTTCTAAATATTAACAGTTCCAGAAAAGTAAAAACGAAAAAGTTTTTGTATTTATAAGTCATAGAAACGAGTTATTGGGTGTAGGTGTTTTAAGTTGAAGGAAAAGAGTAAAGAAAACAAGTCATTATTCTGAGTAAAAATTGGGTGGAGAAACTATATATACGTAATTTTTTTATTAGAACTTGTTATTATTCTATGCCTTGTTCGGAAACTCGCTACGCGCTATACGTACGGTCGATAAGGGACTAACGAGTTACCAATTACTCGGAGATTATTCGGGATAATTCGGGGATTACTCGGGGAGTAATTTTATAATATTTTATTATAATTTTGTTCATAAATTTGTTTTAGTTAATAATATTAATAGAATAACATGATTTAATGATTAGAAAACTATTAAAAATCATGAAATCAGTGTTCGAGTGACTTTTTTTCATTTTTCTACCACTTTAACTACTTCATCTTCATATTTTACATATTTTTAGTCAATTTTCATTTTTTATTTTGTTATTTAGAATAAAATATAACAAATTTGTCAAATTATTATCGATTTAAGTGATCTAAATTGATTTAGTTGTCATATTTACGTCGTTTCTTTCCAATTATATGGTTTAGACGGAAAAAAACACTAGTCACTGTATAATATAGCCGTATAATTCAACTCGCCACGCTCCACCACCGGCTAGAGTATTCTCGGACGTATACTCGGCTAGGCGGACGAGTTTTAGAACAAGGATTCTATGTATGATACACACCCTTTTAAATTTCAAAGAGGATCTTGAGAAGCTTTATTTATACAAAGTGAATAGTCTGAAAATCATGATATGGAAAATAATCATAAGAAAGGTTTAAAGTTGAAACATAATGCTAAAATTCTGCATAACCCCAAATGTCGAAGTTTGAAACACAATTATATAAGTTTTGCAAATGCAATGATTAAATAACAATACAAAAACCTCAAAGCTCAACTAAGTTACCTTTGCCTTCCCTTTGTCTTCCCTTTGCCTTCCCTTTGTCTTCCCTTTGCTTAGCTTACAGTATAAAACGTCCTTGCACGGTGGTGGATCGATCCAAAAACTCTCAAGAGCAAGATGGCGTACTTCGTCTAGCAGTAGTGGGCTTGTTAATGTTTTGAGAAGCTCACGCGGATAGTACAAGCCGTCATCAAACGAGTAGGATATACATTGCATGTTACGTAAAACATACTTTGTGAAATACACACTATTACTCATCCCTGGAACATCCATTCTCGTCTCACAGGAGTAGAGGTCCACAAAGATTGTCAAGCCGTCAAGAGTAGCACTACTTATCTCTTCCCATTTCGAAGAGACTAACTTATACACCATTGGCGTTCTGCTGCCACTTTTATACATGAGAAAGAGCTCTCCTTTCTGCTCCATCAAGCAAATCGTATTCCGCTTATACAACCATTCAACATTATGGTTATAAGGGTTATGTTCCTCCCAGGCTTGATGATTCAATGTGAGTGAAGCTGGATCAATGTCAAATAAAATATCTCCCCGCACGAAATAATAGAAGTGATCATTGGCATAGACAAGGTTGCTATGCGTAAAGGGGTCAAAATCAAGAGAGAAAGGAAACTCCTCAGTCACCCACTCAGTTGCACCAGGATAGCAAATGCTGATGGCTAAGCGATGTTTCATCATAAAGTTTAACGCAAGCACCTTACAAGTACCCGTTGTAGGGGCTGAAGAGAAAGCAATCACCTGGAATATGAATTCATACTTTGGCAAGCTTATGACCTCCCGAGTGTACGGGTTGAAGAAGAACAAGTCCACAAGGTTTGAACTGTACATAAGCTGTTGGGATACAATGGACTTATTAAAGCCCCACATAAGCAACCAGCCATCTTTCGAGTAACAAACACTGGTTCCAGCTATCTCGGGCAGATTCAGTGTGTACCTCTTCCGCTCCAATGGATCAAAGAGATCAACCAAGTTGCCCTGTCTAGGGATGGTGAATACCCATGGACACTTTTCAACAACCCGAACATATTCAGCGGCTTCACGCCATGCCTTGCAGACAGCAGATGCACGAATGTTATCTTTTAACAAAAGACATGACATTATCACTCCCAAGATGCACGATGGAAGATCAGCATAAGAGGGCACCTTTTTGCTCTCAGGCCCATTGTTGTCGATGACATCTTCGTTCGATCTATAGATAGAGTTAGATCAAAATCTTAAAACAATATATATATGGGTTTGCTCATGGAGCCATAACACATTAACTATAATTAAATTTAGAAAAAGAAAAAGAAAATTGTCTCAAAATTGAAAGTAATCCTTTAAGAGTCACTGGCTGATGTGGTATGCATCAGAACAATAAATCATACGAGTTTCTACAAAACCCTAACTTTTTATATTGTGAGTTATAATTTTTAAGGTAAACATTGGCCATTAACGCATCAGACCAATAAATCATATTAGTTCTTCAACAGACTAGCTTCATTCATTCAATATAACGAACTTCAGGAAAAAAATCTGTTGACAGAAGATCTTGTCCACGTCTTAAAAGCCCTATTTGTCTCATAGTGGGATTTAAGACGTTAATTAGATTTATAATCTTTACAGAAATACATGGGTCACGAACTACACTCAAAATCGTGGATGGGTCTTAAAACCCCTAAATTTTCGGATTTCCCTAGCTCCGGTAGTTTTGAAGAATTGTGAAACAAAGTTTTAAAATTCAATTCAGATTCAACCGAACTTAGCGAAAGAAACAAAAGTCTAATTAATTTCTTAAACCCTGAATGTATTATGTGAGATTATGAGACAAGGAGATAATAATGTATCAATAACGTCACATGAACATTTATTTTTAATCTGAGATTATACCGAGAGAGAGAATTCCACTCAAAATCGTGGATGGGTCTTAAAACCATGCACTAAAATTTCTGATTGCCCTAGATTCGGTAGTTTTGAAGAAAACAAAAATTTAAATTCAATTCAGATTCAACTGAGCTAAGCAAAAGAAACAAAAAATCTAACTAACTCCTCAAAACCTGAAAGTATTATGTGAGATTATGAGACACATAGTCACATAGATAATGATGCATCAATAACGTCAAATGAACCTTCATTTTAATCTGAGATTACTGAGAAAGAGAGAGATAGAGAGAGTGAGAGAGATTGAACTCACAATATAAGCTTTCCTGAGTCAGTCATTTTGTTTGGAGGCAAAAAGATAAAATGGCACAAGTTAAAATGTCTTTTTGATGAGTAGAAATGGGAAATAACTATATATATAATAGGAACCAAGCGTCACTACTCAGGTTATGTTGCAAACGCTAAGGCTATGTTGGAAGAATCAGACATGACGAAGCAGATGCAAAGCCGTACGTCCAAGCGTTTTGGTTTTTACAATATTTCAGACTTTAAATTATTTTTTTTTAAAAACAAAAAATTGTCTTTTTTTGATTCACTGTATCCGAGAGATTTTCCGAACTAAGCATGTTTTAAAGGATAGAATAGTATATGGGATAGTGATTTCCATTATCGTGTGACTGAGATGATTAGTATACAACTGTTTCAAGTTTACTAGAATAGCACACCAACATGAGCATATAAAGAGCGTAAAGGTTCATGAACAGTGACGATGGAACGTACAGGTGGTACAAAATTATGAACTGTTTATTAATTTTCCTATATGAGCATATAAATTTCTATATTGGCATATGGTCATATACGTATTTGATAATGTTTGGGCCGACACTGAGAAGATATCTGTGGGAAGCTGTTTCTACATCCATAGAAGAGGGTTCACTACGTTTAAGGATCATGGGTTTGGACCAATTGTTGTGGGTTGAAACTAATTAATATGAATGATCAATTTTCGTAGCGGATCCATGTCCATATCTTGGCACAAGCAGAGATACAAACTCCAGCATAGAACTATTCTTGATATTTTTACCGTCCGCTGAAACTAAGACCAATTATTCAATGTTTTATATCAGATTTGAACCAAGATATAGTAACAAAATATTCTTTTGGAGGTATCTTTATAATACACTAGGACTCTTATTGATTGGAACCGAAGCAAATACAGATTCCAAATTAAACACAAATTGGTTACAATTCAGTATGTAACGGAACATTAGTTGCTTGGAAAATTGTTGAGATGTTTTGACTCCGCTTGCATTTTTGCAATCTATTTTGGCTCTCTTATATACTTTTATCTTCTTCTCAGTAACTAATAACTAATATCAGAAATCTAAAACAAATCATTTTCACATGACTGTTAGAACTTAGAATAAACACTGGTTGAAAAGATTGCCACAGATGTTTCAAACAAACTAAATGCTACAATCTCTAGGGCTTTTGAAGACATGGTGGGTATTGAAGCACACTTGGGGACAATATGCAGTCTTTGTTACATTTGGATGATGAGGATGGAGTTATGATAGTTGGAATATGTGGCCCTGTAGGCATTGGTAAGACTACCATTTCCAGGGCTTTACGTACATAGCCGACTCTCTAACACTTTTTAGCTTACTGTTTTATGGAGAATCATAGGGAAAGTTCTAGTAGCGGTCTTGACGAGTATGGTTCGAAGCTGTCTCTACACGAAAAACTCCTATCAAAGATTTTACACCAAAATGGTATGAGGATTTGCCATTTAGGTGCGATACCGGAAAGGCTATGCGACCAAAAAGCTAGTTCTTATCGTTCTTGATGATGTGAACGACCTGCATCAACTTGAGGCTTTAGTTAATGAAACTAGCTGGTTTGGTCCTGGAAGTAGGATTATCGATCGTAACAACGGAAGGACGATAATTTTTGGAGCAACATGGAATCAACAATATATATCGTGTGGATTTTACAACTGGAGAAGAAGCTCATAAGATCTTCTGTACTTATGCTTTTAGACAGAGATTTGCACCATGAAGTTTTCAAAAACTTGCCGAAAGAGTAACAAAGCTTTGCAACAACCTTCCGTTGGTGGGTCTCCGTGTTATGGGTTCATCCATGTATACCATAGGCTAGAAAATAGCATTGACCGAAAGATCGAGGGAGTACTCAGAGTCGGATACGACAGTTTACATAAGGACGATCAACTCCTGTTTCTCCTCATTGCATGCTTCTTCAACTACCAAAACGATAGTTATGTGATGGCAATGCTCGGTGACAGTGACTTGGACGTTACACTCGGGTTGACAACTCTTGCCTATAAATCTCTCATGCAAAATTCAACCAACGGAGAAATAGTGATGCACAAGTTACTACAACAAATGGGTAGAGAAGGGGTTCAAAGACAAGATTCTGGGACACGCCAAATCCTAATTGGTACTGATGAGATTTGTCATGTCCTCGAAAATGATTACGTAAGTGTCCGTTGAACTTTTTTTGAGCCGTAGATCTTAACCTATATATTGTTCTAACATAATTTCTTCTATTTAAATTTTTTTTTAGGGTACGTGGTAGAAGTTTGATGGGGATATCTTTTGAACTAGTTTTTTACTTCTAGTCCATGATTTTATATTTCTTTTTCTTTTTTAGATTTCCAAATCAAATAAATATTCACTAACCAATTTCTTTCTCCTATGCTATTGTGTTGTTTTACATTCAGCCACTCACAAATCTCAAGAAGATGGATTTAACTGACTCCCTGAATCTAAAGTCTATTTAAATTCTCGAGGGTTTGGTATTTCAAACGCTATAAGTCTCGAGGGTTTGGTATTGAGTGGTTGCTCTAGTTTGGTAGAGATTCCTTCCTCTATTGAGAATCTTCACAAACTAGAGTCGTTGAATATGGACTACTGTACAGACCTACAAGTTGTTCCAGCTTCCTCCCTCACTCACAAGTCTAATACTAGAAGATTGTGAAGCAGTGGAGACATTGATACAATGATACCTTTCCTTTTGACTCTCAAATTGAGGAACTCTACTTCACAAACTGTTTCAAGTTGGGTCGAGAAGCAAGGAAAGTAATTACAGAGCAATCATGGCGTGGATGCATACCTGGAAGCAATATACCTTCAGAGTTCCATCACCGAGCATTAGGAAATATTTTGTCCATCCGTTTCACATGTCGACCGGTTTAAGATTTGTGTCGTGGTTAACCCTAAAAAGGAGATTGGACAATATTATGGTGGAAGTTTGTTACGTCGCATACGCATAAATGGTTGTCCCATTGAGGGCATAGTTCATCCTGTCTATGTAATCAAATCAGAACATCTAATTATACTTCACCATGAGTTGCGTAAGGAAGATGGATGGCTTGAACAGAACAGCGAGATATTGTTCGAATTCAGCACCACAGCCCATGACATCGAAATTATTGAATGTTGTCTCCAGATCTTGATGGGAATGAAGTAGAAGCAGCTAGAAAGTCTAGATCAAAACAAGTGTCTGAAGACTTACGATGAAAAATCTCTTTGATGGGAGCTAAGATATTTGCTGTTCAGAACAAGTGTCTCAAGATGGAAGCTGTGACTTTGATCCGAGATGACTATTTGAAACAGTTTCATTTTCTTTTTATTTCTTTCTATGTTTTATGTGCACCCCTCTCTAATATTTTTTTTTTTGTTTCAATCTTTTCATGTAAACTAACATAATTTCACACTAGACCCGGACCCGCGCGTCGGCGCGCGGGTTATGAATTTTTTTTTTCAATGCTAACATAAATTGATGCATTAATAAAACTTTGTGATATAATTATTATTAAAACATTATTTAAAGTAAACAATTAAATAAAGTTGTGGTGTGAATAATTTTGTTAGTATTATTTTTGGATTGATTAGAAAATTAGAGAACGAAAGTTTGGTGCGCGAGACTATATTTTATGTAATATTAATATATAAAAAATTTTAAATTTACAAATTCTGAATTATAGATATAATTATAAAATATGTGTTTCACCTAATAACATTAAAAATAAACATTAAGACCAGAATGATATTATTTAAATTGGAATTATACGAATCTTGTCAATATTAGACAGGTTTTTACGGCATTCGTAAAAATATAGAGTAAGACTGTTGTTTTAAATAGGAAAGAATAATGCGGTAGAATAGATCACATAATTACATCAATGTAATTAAAATATAAGTTAGAGTAAATATCAAATTTGAAAATAGAATATTTCGAAAAGTGAAAGTAAAATTTAGATAGTAATGTTAAGACTGATATTCATATTTGTTAATATTCATCACATATACTGCTAATAATGTCTTTTTACAACTTTTTAAAAAAGAAACCCTAAATAGAATAGTATTATGTATTTTTTTTTGTAAAAATTAGTCAAACTATCAAGTAATTTCAATTTTAAAATTAATCTTTAAAAATTTGATTTTAAAATACTTCATCATTTTAGAGTAATATTGTTTTCATAATTTTTTGATAGATTTAAGCCATTTTAGGTAGGACAATTTATGCCTAAATTAAAAAGGCCCAAATATATCTTCATTCATATGTCCGATGAACACTGCTGCTCTCCATTTTCTCGGCTCAGGTTAAAGAAGGGATCTGTTCATGGGAAAATCCAATATATGTCTCAGTGAAGCTGATAAAAAAACCAACTGAAGCAGAGCCATTAACTGTCTCCTTACCTCTTAAAATTGCCAACTCTGGTGCTGTCTTAAATGTAATCTCTTTTCTCTTCTATTCTCCATTTAAAGCCTACGTTAGAAGAAACTGTGTCAATGATGTTTTCAAGATCGAAACTAAGCAAAAATATGTGAGAAACGCATGAGAAGTTGAAACAAAAACGGTTGTTTAACATTATAAGAAAATGTTTGTGTCTTGGTGCGTGCAAGTGACAATTGAGAAGATCCAAGGAGCCAATGATTTAAGGTAAGTACTTACTATATCAGTTTACCTGCAGATGTTGTTGTGCAACTTCTTTGTTTAGAGGTTCTTGACTTGGAACTTTTGCAGGTTTATCGAAGAAAACAAAGATCAAACACTTTCCAAGGAGGATACCGTCAAGATTCTACCAAGGAATGATGACTTAGAGGGATATAGCCAGGATGTAAGGCTCTTGGTTCAGAGAGTTTTAAAACTGTCTTAAAAGTCCATTGAGGAAGTCAGTATTGATCGTTTGTATGGTATGACTTTTTTGGCAGAAAAGAAACATACATTTAAATACGGTGAAGAATGTTGGTCTAAGAGGTTCTTTTGATTCCATCGGTGAATCAGGGTGGATGGATAGTTCAGATGGGAACGCACGCCTGCCTCAACGACATAACTCTGTTCCTGCAACCAAAAACGGACATCGAAGATCAAACACAGACTGGTCAGCTAGTTCAACATCAAAATAAGAACTCACATTCACATTATTGACGTATGTGACACCATTTTTTTTCTTTGTTGATGGATGTGAAAATAATAAGGGAAGTCGATAGGTGATTTAGGGTTTAATATGAGAGTATTTATATAGAGTGAAGGTAGGAGATTTCTTTACGATAATATGATTTCATATTTTTTTTGCTAAATCTAAGAAATTCAAAGATAATTATGATAGCCGCTGGAATTTAGATATGGTAGCTGTTAGATATCGAGTTGGCGAAAAAATCTTGGTCCAAATATTTGCACAGAATTAATTGAATAGATTCTGTTATGTTTATGGAAATTTTACCGAAAATTGAAGATATTTATTAAAATCACAATCGAACGGAATATCCTTTTAGAATTCTGATTAATAGATCTAATATTAAATAATATATATATAGATATCGATATTAAATTGAAGATATTTATTAAAATCATAATCGCATTGAATCTTTACATATCGATTTGGTGCAAAAAATCTTCTCAGAATATTTGTAAAATGAAGATACGGTTTAAAATCAGTATGTTTGTTTTGATATTACCAATATGGGATGTTTTAGTTATGTTTATGGTTAGAATATTCTTGGTATAAATACAATATCTTTGATTTTTTTTCCTTAGTAAAACTATTAATATTTTATATGAGTAAATCATGGTTTACCATATACTTATATACTTTTGTGTATTTTAAAAAATATGATTAATGATAGTTTATGGAGATATGTTATTATAATCAGTTCTGGTTTACTGTAGACTACAAATATTACATCGTACTATATTGGATTTGTTGAATTTTTATGTTAACATGATATAATTTAAACATATACTTTAGTGACATTTCTTATTGTATTCTAATTTTTCATAACAGAATATAGCACATTCTACATACATTATGCTTAATTTTATGTATCTATGATTTATTTTACGTTAATGATATATCACTCGAACAATATAGTGTTAGAATATTTCTTATTGTAATGATCATTATAGTTTAGGTAATAGGATCTCATTTAGTTGAACAGTCTAATATGATCTTATTGTAATGATGAAAATATAGTCTATGTAATACGATATCATTAGGTTGAAGGATTTGATTAAAATAATACGATCTAATTATGTTACACGATTTGATAAGGTTGGTGAGTCTAATATATAATCGGATGTTAATATAATAGATGGACCTAACATAATTATAAATCCAATTAAATCAACCTAATTAAATTGTGGGAGTCATCACATATAGTACTGTGTCCTAATAACAACGTTTTATTAATTAGTATAGATGGATATGTGATGATAATTATGTTACGATAATATAGATTGTTTTTGTCCATATATGGACCATTAAAAACGTTAGAACCGTATATAGTAACATAATTAAATCGTGTGCTCCACTTTTTTATTCCTAGTTAATACCTAAGGAATAAATTTAAGGGTCCAAACAACCTTTTTAGGTAGATGTATCCTCCCTTAATAGTATAGATTCATACAAAATAATTATTCTTTTCCCAAGTCATAGTGTAATCTTTTAAACGACCACAAATCACTAAAAAAGAAGATTGTTATGAACCGTGTGATTTAATAGACCGACCCATATAGATGTTATTAACATAACCGGTCCTTAGTATAATTAGATGTTTTCCTTTATAGATAAGGAATAGGTTTATGAGATATTTCTTTTTCTTGTTATGAGTAATAAAAGGATAATTACATTTTCTCTACCTGGTGTAACCACTATATAAAGAGACATTTGGTCCTCATAATAACACACAGAACATTCAGTTCACAACACGTTATCAACACGAAAGCTCCTAAACCCTAAAGCAGCCGCCGAAACTTTAAAGAGTCATATCTTTCAAACCGTGAGGAACTAGAATGCGATCTAGATATCAAATCGAAGCCCCCGATGAGACGAATCTACCGGTTAACACCGCTTGTCAATACGACATCGGACGCGCTCTCACGCACGAATACAGTGCACGACGATCTACCAAATAAACAAATGAGATCCGATTTCAGCTTGTGTTACCGAGGTCTATTAGCTCCCGGTCCATTCCAATTAAACCCCAAAGAAGATCAAGGTAAAACCCTAAGCTAAGAATAAGAGCAAATCGAATTGGACTAAGAAGAATAAGAAACCCTAAAATCAATCTCTCTTAAGAACTTGTTTGTTCATGTTTAAACCATCATCTGAACTTGAATCTAAGCAAAGATAAGACCATTAAAAATCAGTTATATGAATAAACTTGTTTTATCTCTCAAAACCTCAAAATCGAATTTGACCTAATTCATATCAAACCCTAAAATCGATTATATGCTTGATTGTTTGATAAACTGTTTGAATCCTTGCATAAAATCGATGGCATATGTTAGGGTTGCTAGTTTGTGTTGTTTCATGCATAATAGCTAAACCCTAAAGCTTGTTTAAAATCGGCCATGCTTGTTAATCACTTGTTAAAAATCGGACTGCATATTCTCATGTTAATAATCGAATTTGAACATTCATTAAAATCAGTTGCTTGTGTTTCCATGAGTTAGATCAATTGTTCATGATCTTGTTTGGCCAAAGTTGAAATCCTAAACCATAGGGAAAGAGAAGAAGAAAATCGTGAATGGCCTAAACCCTAATCCTAATCCAAATAGGAAATCTCTAATCCCTTCCTTTTAGGAAAAAAGAAAGTTTTAGAAATATCATTTTCCCTTTAATGAATTACCCTTTTAATTGTTTTTCCTTTTTTCTTAAATGTTAAGGATTAACTTTTAATTAAGGATAATCCTCCTAATCCTATTCTAAATAGGAAAATCTAACTCCTTTCCTTTTAGTAAAAAGGAAAGTCTTAGATAATATCATTTTCCTTTAATGATGTATCCTTTTTAATTGTTTTCCTTTTCTTAAAAGTCAATGATTTAATTAAGAATTAAGTTAAAAATAGAAAATTTTAAGTGCATAAACCATTAATAAAATCGGCCATATTGTTTGATTGCATAAATTGCTTGATTGATTGTAAAGCTTAAACTCGGATAAACATCACCGGCCATATTCCTAAGGTCCGGGTTTTATTAAAAATCCTGAATGGAAATTTGATGCATGACCGGCCATATTCCTAAGGTCTGGATCATATTTAAAGCCCCTAACTGAAATTCGTTAAACGTTTTCAGATGGCTAATGTCAACGAAAGATTTGATGCATATGAAAGAATGGCCAAAGTAAATAACTTTGAATACCCGGTCTTAGATCTCTCCGGAGACGAATTCCTAGAATGGTCATTGAGCACTAGACTTGCTCTACAGGACAGAGGACTCGGAAGATGCATCTACAAAGATAATGATGAACTTGAAAGCCAAAAGCAAAGAGCCATAACAATTATGCGCTGTCATCTCACTTAAGATTTAAGAGATCAGTATCAAGATACTAAAGATCCGGTTGACCTTTGGACAAAGCTCGGTGAAAGATTCTCAATGAAATTATGGCTAATATCCATGGATGGATGGAGTAGACTAAGTTTCCAGGACTATGATTCCGTGGATGAGTACAATTGTACTCTATTGAGAATCGTACATGGCTTTATGCTATGTGGCGAAGTGATAATAAGACCATATCTATGTTCCATCCGAGACAGATAGTGTTATCAAGCAAGACCAAAACTTTCACCAACTATAATGACCTACTATATTACCTTCTTGGTCCACAAAGGACAAGAGAACTAATCAGCAGATGTGATGAAATGCTGAAAAGAAACAATGAGCTTTGTAACAGTGAGATGAGCCCTCCTGAAAATGAGGAAGAGTCCTCATATTGTGAAGACAGTTCATACGTTGACTATGATCGGAACGATAACATGGATTATGAGACTTCCGACTGTTTGAAGTGAATCCGAGATTTTTTCTATTTCATGTTGCTTTTATTTGTGTTTGGATTTTATGTCTTTGGATTTGTTTCTTTGATTTGAATGAATAATTTTTAAGGCTTTAAGACATAAATTCTTGTGGGCAAGCATAAGTACTATAGCAGGACCGGCCGGCCTTATAGAAGGCTACAGCCAGGCCAACATTTTAATGCCTAAAGGCACGCATCTAGAAATCCCTGATGCATTGTTTTCACCAAGCTCAAATCGAAACTTATTGAGTTTTAAAAACATTCGTCTGAATGGTTTTCATGTGGAACAATGGGCGGAGGAAACAGAGAATTTATCCAGATAGTTAAAATCGCCCAAGGCCAAAAAGAAAGTCTTTGATACTATACCTGCTATAGCTACATGCTTATACTGTATAAAAATCAGTATGTTAGAAGCCAATGCCACCGTAAACAAAGTTTTTACGGATATGTTCACTTTATGGCATGACCGGCTGGGACATCCCGGGTCAGGAATGATGCGAAACTTGATATTAAATACGAGAGGACACGCCTTGAAAGAAAGGAGAGTGATCCCGAAAATTCAAACTTGTGCCTCATGTTCACAAGGTAAAATGATTGTAAGACCGTCACCAGTAAAAGTGACTAAGGAAACGATAAATTTCCTGGAAAGAATTCAAAGAGACATATGCGGACCAATACACCCACCTTGTGGGACGTTCCGATATTTCATGGTCCTCATTGACGCATCCACACTATGGTCACATGTATGCTTATTGTCAACACGGAACTTGGCATTTGCAAGACTCCTTGCGTAGATAATTCGCCTACGGGCACACTTTCCAGACTTTCCTTTAAAAACCATCCGTATGGACAATGCGGGTGAGTTTACCTCCAGAGCTTTTGATGATTACTGTATGTCCATGGGGGTAAGTGTGGAATACTCCGTGGCACATGTACATACACAAAACGGCTTGGCCAAATCTCTCATCAAACGCATACAGCTGATCGCTAGACCATTACTCATGAGGTCAAAGCTTCCAGTATCAGCCTGGGGACACGCAGTCTTACATGCCACAGAATTAATCCGTATGAGGTCATCAAGTGACCATGAATATTCCCCCTCCCAATTAATTACGGGTCAATAGCCAGACATATCCCATCTTAAAATATTCGGTTGTTCAGTTTATGTACCGATTGCTCCACCACAGAGGACTAAGATGGGACCTCAGAGGAGGATGGGAATATATGTTGGATATGATTCACCCACGATCATAAAGTACCTAGAGCCAACTACCGGTGATTTGTTTAAGGCCAGGTACGCGGATTGTCATTTCGATGAGTCCGTTTTTCCAACAGTAGGTAGTGAGAACCGGCTGGTAAAAGAACTCTCATGGAATCATACATCCTTAAATTGGCAAGATCCTCGGACCCAAGAAAGTGACTTGGAAGTCCAAAAGATTATTCATATGCAAAGGCTAGCTATACAATTGCCAGATTCCTTTGCTGACCCGCAGAGAGTAACTAAATCGTATATACCAGCCGTGAATGCACCAATACGAATTGATGTCCAAGATGGACCGCAAGTGGCTACAGAGTCTAAACCCCGTTTGAAACGTGGGAGACCTACTGGTTCCAAAGATAAAACTCCTCGGAAATTAAAGAAAGGTGCTGAAATTCAGACCGAGGAGATAGTGGATGGTCCGGACACAGATGAGCCTAAGGTACCGCAAAATGAAGCTCGGGACGCCGAGCATCATGGTTCTGAAGTTCAAAATAACAATGAGATCTCGATAAATTTTGTTAAGTCCCGAATCCATTGGAACAGAAAAGATGTCGACATCAATGAAATATTTGCATGCAATGTAGCCCTTGATGTAATGAATGAGGATCTAGAACCCACGTCCATTTTAGAATGCACTCGCCGATTAGACTGGCTTAAAAGACGTGGAGTTAAACTCTTTAAAGAAGAGAGAGGTTTTTGGTCCCATAATTCGGACACCTCAGATATAATCCCAGTTGGACATAAATGGGTCTTTGTGAAGAAGAGAAACGAACAAGGAGAGATTGTTCGACACAAAGCACGGCTTGTGGCACAAGGATTCTCACAAAGACTAGAAATCGATTATGAGGAGACATACTCCCCTGTGGTGGATGCAACGACATTCCGATTCCTGATAAGTCTGGCCATAAAAGAAAAATTGGATTTATGGTTAATGGATGTAGTAACCGCCTATTTATATGGTCCACTGGATAATGATATTTAAATGCGATTACCAGAGGGTATTGAGCTCAAAGATAAGAAAATTTCTCGAGAAGAACACTGCATTAGGCTACCCAAATCCTTATACGGACTGAAACAGAGTGGGCGCATGTGGTACAATCGTTTAAGCGAGTACCTGATTAAATCCTGATATAAAAATGATCTCATCTGTCCGTGTATCTTTATAAAGAAGTTTGCAAACAAAGGATTTGTGATTATAGCAGTATACGTGGATGATTTGAACATCCTCGGAACCTCTGGAGAGATCACCCAAACAGTTGAATATTTAAAGGCCGAATTTGAAATGAAAGACTTAGGAAAAACTAAGTTCTGTTTGGGAATACAGCTTGAGTACGTAAATAATAGAATCCTTGTGCGTCAAATGGCATATACAGAAAAGGTACTCAAGAGATTTAATATGGACCAGGCCCACCCATTGAGTAGCCCAATGGTTGTGAGAAGCCTTACAGTGGACAGTGATCCATTCGGTCCGAAAAGAAAGGATGAAGAAGTCCTTGGTCCCGAAGTGCCATATCTCAGTGCCATAGGAGCGTTATTATATTTGGCTAGTCATACTAGACCAGACATTTGTTTTGCCGTGAACCTCCTATCAAGATTTAATTCTTGTCCGACCCAGAGGCACTGGAACAGGATTAAACATATACTTCGTTACCTACATGGAACGAAGGACATGAGTCTATTTTACACTAACCATAACGACAAAGGTTTAGTTGGTTTTGCTGATGCAGGTTATATATCGGATCCACACAATGGACGATCTCAGACAGGATATGTGTTCATTCATGGAGGAACCACAATTTCATGGCGATCCGTGAAGAAGACACTCACAGCCACGTCATCAAATCACACAGAGATTTTGGCGATTCATGAAGCCAGCCGTGAATGTGTTTGGTTGAGATCGATGACTCAGCACATAAGGCGAGATTGTGGGATGACAGATGGAAAGGACGAACCAACCGTACTTCATGAGGACAATGCTGCGTGCATAGTTCAACTGAAGGATGGATACATCAAGGGAGATCGGACGAAGCACATTTTACCCAAATTCTTTTTCACTCACGATCTCCAGAAGGCTGGAGAAATACAAGTGCTTCAAGTCCGTTCAAGCGACAACTCAGCCGACTTGTTCACAAAGTCGCTCCCAACTTTCACGCTCAAGAAGCTGGTGTATCAGATCGGCATGCGCCGACTAAAGGACTTTAGTGATGTCTAAATCAGGGGGAGTAATACGTGCTGTACTCTTTTTCCTCGCTAAGGTTTTGTCCCAATTGGGTTTTCCTTAGAAAGGTTTTAATGAGGCAGTATCCCCAAGCGTATTACAAAGATCCTTGATAGCATCGGGATTCGGTCATTTCGTCCAAGGGGGAGTGTTATGAACCGTGTGGTTTAATGAACTCAATATAGACCGACCCATATAGAGGTTATTAACATAACCGGTCCTTAGTATAATTAGATGTTTTCCTTTATAGATAAGGAATAGGTTTATGAGATATTTTCTTTTCTTGTTATGAGTAATAAAAGGATAATTACATTTTCTCTACCTGGTGTAACCACTATATAAAGAGACATTTGGTCCTCATAATAATACACACAGAACATTCATTTCACAACAGAGATATCATTTTGAGTGAATACAATATCGGATTGTATATAGTTGCTTGAGTACAATCACCCAAACAAAAAAAACTACATACAATTTGTATATTTTCTTTTTACGGTAACTCAAGCAACTGAATGCATTTATGCACTTGAGATTTATTTAATATATTATATATCTATAGATACATAAAAAGGGTGAATTAAATCACTTAAATTGTATCACAAAATTAAGTGATACTATTTTAAATTTCTTATTAGGAAGTGATACAAAAATAAATAATCTTACATGAATTATAATAAGTGATGTTATTATTAACTAACTTAGCATTATTTTAATAAACTGATACTAAATGGTTATAATTTGTATCATTTTTTTAAAATTGATATTAGTTTTTAAAAATATATCAATTATATAAATGATGTATTTATTTTTGTGGTTAACATCACTTATTAAATTGATACAAAATTTACATCAATGAAAATCGATGCTAATTATATTTTTTAATACCATTAAAAAATAATGTCAATTAACTTCAGTTGTTGAAATTGATGTAAATATTTTTTTCCCCTTTAGCATCAATAAGATAAAAATGATGTAAACAAAATACAAATACTGTCAAATAATTATGTGAATTAACTTCAATTGTAAAAACTATTGTAACTATTTTTTCCTTTAACATCAATTAGATAAAAAGTAATGCTATCTTATCTAAATTTTTATTATTTAAAAAATTTGATACTAAATTTGTATTATTTAAAATATTTGATACAAATTTGCATCAATGATATAATTGATATATATATATATATATATATATATATATATGTGTGTGTGTTTCTATTATAATAAAGATTAAAAACTATTTATCCCAACAGTTAATTAATTTCACATTTAATGCATTAATATGTTTTATACAGAAAATTATATGCCATTGGTATATATGGCGTTTAATTTTTGGATATATATAGAGATATATAATTAAATATATACACACGATGTGAAATATACATACATAATATATTGGTTTCCATAAATGTAGGGATGTTTTTAATTTTATCTCACTAACTGATTAGTTAGATTTTTTTTTATTAACCAACAATTACGGATATTTGCCTTTTTTTGTAAAGAGAATTTTATTCCATTAAAAATATATATATGGGTAATATATTTTCTGCCATAAATATAGGAATTTTTTATCAACCAACAATTACAGATATTTTCCTTATTTTTTTGTAAAGAGAATTTTATTCCATTAAAAATATATATGGGAAATATATTTTCTGCCATAAATATAGGGATATCTTCGATTTTATCTCAAAAATAAGTAGTTATATTTTTTTTAATTCATCCCCACTATTCTTCTTATCACGCCACTTTCATCTTCTTTCATCCTCCACACCTTTTAAAAAAGTTTCCAACACAGTTTTCAAATTAGTTTTTGAAATTTGATGATTGATATCTCTCTTACTCATCTCTTCAAACCGTCTTTTCCCATATTATATTTTTTCGATTGTTTCATATATACTCTCGTTTGTATGTTATTTTGAATAGTTTTCATACTCACAGTAATTTTCAATGTGTTAGAAAAAGTATGAAGACATGGTGGTGAACTTCAAGATCAAAAGAGAGATTCACATCCTAATTATTAGGAAGAGTATGCTTTCGACATGATTTGGAAAAATAGAAAATAAAGGTACTCCAAAAATTTATGCTATTAATTCCTTTCAATTTTGTAGGATGAGAATGTTTTTAAATATGATGATATTCAAATGATCTCTAATCGTAGGAAATTTACAAGGATGAAATGAAGATTGAATGAAGATTTGAAGATGGAATGAAGATTGAATGAAGATGGAATGAAGAAACATGAAGCAAAAAAAAGAGTATTGTTAATTTAAGTTTATATTAATTGGTTTGATCTGTGATTTTATTTTTTTGTTTCTGTAAATAAGAAATCGTTTTATTTTATTTTGATGTATTAATAAAAGGTTCTCAATAAAAATTTTAAATATTAATTCTGTTCTGTTAATAGAATCTAATTAGTTGATATTTCAATTATTTTGCTACAGAAAAATCGGTATAGAATTACTAAAAATAGGTTTTTATTGATTAAATATTTTTCACATTATATCGATTATAAATTAATATCAATTTTAGAATCAATTAATTATAACTAATGTAAATATTTAACATCAGTTATTTTGACTGACACTAATATTAGCATCACTAAATTGATATAAAAATTAATATCATTTGTTTATAATTGACACATTTTTACAACGATTATAATAATTGATGTTAATATGATTAATAAAATAATGCAAATTATTAGCATCATCACATTCAGAGTCATTTATTTAACTGATGCAAAAGTTGTTTGCAACATTTATAATTGATGTAAATATTTAAAATAAATGATGTAAAATGATCTTTTTTTTTTGTAGTGCTAATGCTATATGAAATTATTGTAAATGCACAGATCGAGCTTATAGATGAGCAAAATGAAGTTAATTAGATTTTAAATGAAAAAAAAGAGAGATAAAAAGACCAATTTTTCAAATAAGTACGATTAAATAAATTCATATAGTGAGACCCTATAATTTTACACTATTTAGTGATTGCATACATACATATTACATAATGTCTGGATTAGTATATATGTATATAGCAGATGCACAATAAAAAAAAATATTGTTGTTTTTCTGTTTTATTTTATAGATGTGTGAAAGAAATTATGATCATCTTATTTAAGTTTACTAATAGAACAACGACAAACAAATCTTTCACATCTTCCAAATGACTTATTCTTTCGTAAACAGGTCATGGCACAATCATAACAAAAACCCATTTTGCTTTCACCGGAATAGTGTCCAAGATGTTCGTCCGGTGAAAGTTGATCGTCTATCTGGAAATCCAGTGGAGGACTTGCCGTTGGATTGAAAAAATGGGTTCTCCCTTCCAAATTAAAATTTTTGATTTTATTTGTTGCACCTAAACGATTTTTAAAACACACATCGAATTATTCGGTTAATATGTTACTAATGACTACAATATCTTATATATTCTCCTAACTTACCGAGAATAAATTTAGGCTCCGATGAAACAAGAATTAGTACACTTAAAAACAAAACAATTGTCTTCATCTTCTTAATGGAAATTCATAAACAATTTTCAGACAAAATAAAATATATTGATTTTTTATTTATTTTGCTAATCGTTTTTGATTTGCTTTTTATGAAGTTATTAAGACTAGGCCGTGTCATATTTATATGTTTCCTTACTTATATATGTTACAAAACAGTACCCCTTCCGTTTTTTTTATTTGTTGTTTTAGAACATAAAATATTTAATCTATAAGTGTTTCAAAACAAAGCACCATTAATTATCTACCTAAATACAATTCAATCAATAGTAAAAAAAGCTGTAGAATACAAATGATTATAAAACATAAAAAATCAATAAGTTTTACATTTGAAAATTAAAACGTCATATAATTTGGGAAAAAAAATTCTCTAAACCATCAAATAGTATTAAAAACGGAGGGAGTAAATGTTATAAGGGACATTTTTTGTTGTAAAGGAAAGTTAGAAAAATTACTATATTAAGACGGACGGCCTCTTTCTTTTTGAAGTTTTCATATACAATATAGCTTATATAGATCAATAATCACCATAAACTAACAAAGATCTTTGCGATCCGGATCGGACCAATATAAAAATTAACAAAAATTTGATAAAATAATATTTTTAAAAAAAAATCATATGTAAATATATGCTTCTGATATAAAATAACATAAATTAATAATTATAAATTACACATATACATTAAGACAAAATATGATTCTATTGTTGTTTGTTTTTTTTTCTGAAAGTTGAAATTTAGTTGAAGTTTGTCTCTAATTTTCTTTATTAAGAGGATGTATATTTGTTTATGTATTTTAACTGATTTGAAAATATTTATAAGATTCATAAATCAAAGTAAAATTTTTTGATTTCCAAATGTAATACGTGGATTTTAATTAATTTCTACTTTGTATTTAAATTTTTGCATTTTTAACAAAGAAATCATTTCAAATCCATAAGAGTGGATATGCTGGCACGAGATACCCGATCATATATGTCATGCATAATTCATGTTGATTCTGATCAACCGAATTAGATGATAAAGTCGTCTTAAGAGTTTATTGTTTTATATGTTGTTGTAAAGGAAAAAAAAATCATTCCATATCCACAAATTCATTCTGAAATCAAAACCTGCTTCTGGAACCAAATTAGGTAAAGACAATGTTCCAAATTTCACCGATCAAGACAGTCAGGACAAGTACATCAATGAATCCTATGTGGGGTTCTAAAAAAATAGTTTTAATTTTTTTTTTGAAATATTGCAAAAAAAAACATGGCCAATTATAGATCGCCACGTGGTGAACCCGAAGAGAGAGGATATCATAAACTAGAGTTTTTGGAGGTGGAATCAATACTGTTCATGGGACCCCTTTTATTTAATATTTTTTTTTGGTGAACCCATCTATAAGAATGTCTGATGTACATGGTCTGAGACTTTGAAAAATGGAAACAGTCCCCAAACATAATCTGTATGGAGTTTCAGTGCCTGAAATTATTAATGCTGATATATACCAGCCAAAGGAGCAATAAAAAGAAAAGCAATGTAGCAAAAGAACAAACAGAGAAGCATAAACCAACAAGACAAAAAGTCCCCAATGATCAGCAAATTTCTCTGGAAGAGAAACATCTATGAAGAAGTTACACAAGTTTCATCTCCATCAATGAAAATGTCACTAGTAGTACTCACATTCCAATCCAACGGCTTAAACTTCCATCCTCGTTTAAGAAAACTAATCAGACAATAGATTCATCAACTCATCCTCCATGTAAGCCAAAATCGAGTTCTTCACAGCTGTGTTCTTCTCCTCTAACGTTCGAACTTCATTCTCCAGAAACTCCCTCTCCGACAATAAACTCAGTTCATTGTCTTCATCAACAAAAACATCCCTCTGAAACTCAAAGCACGTCTTCACAAACCCTTCCCTGTGTTCAAATTCCATAACACAATGATCTATTACTCTCATCTTAATTAGAAAAAAACAAAAACAAAATCGATATTTTACCGTTTTTCAGTTATCTTTCTGAGTAGCTCACAGTGTTCGTTTCTCAGGCGACAAACCTCATCCTCCAACAGCTTCAGTGAGTTTCTTGAATCGTCTGGAAACAGAGAATAGTGACGTCAATCACTGATCGAGACGTTAGGAACATTCAGCTCGAACCTGTTACGGAGATGAGGCCGCTAAGCTCGAACTGAGAAGCAAGGAAGGATCTTGTAAGCTCGGCTTCCTTGAGGGAAAGAGACGATTCCATCTCGGAACATTTCACGATCTCTGATTCGATCTCTCGCGTCACCTTAATGTTCGCCTCGATTTCCAGATTGACCTTGACGAAACACCGATCACGTTCAGAGCTAACCAGAGAAGAGTAAGAAGAAGAAGAAGAAGAAGAAGAAGAAGAAGAAGAACCTGATCAAGCATGTCCTTGTAAATGGAGATTTGACATAGAATCGCTCCTGAATCGTCCATCTCAAATCAATAATATTTCTCGTTCTCGCTTCTTTCCGGAATTCTGGGAAAACGAAAATCGGAATTGTTTCCGGCGTCTAGTCCCGGGAAGAATATGATTTAGTGGGCCTTGTGGGCTTAAGTCGGCCCAGTAAGCATGTTCGAAGTACAGTAAAGTGAGGAAACTATCTATATCGCCCTGCTTTTGCATATTATATTATATCCATCTATACATTAAAATCATTATATCCATATATGGAACCAAACAAATGTTTAGTTAAGAAGATTTTTCATTTTCTATATGGAAAAAATTCTCCTCCAAAACGAACAAAAAAAAATCTTACTTCTATTAGCTAAGAAGTCATTTTTTAAAAAAAATTGCTATTAATTACATCTTTTGCTATTGTCTCTATTTGGCAACATGTTTAGTTTTAGATATCTTGAATAGTTAAAAAAATCTGTTTCATATCTTAAATTGATTGATAATATTTGCGTAGTCAGTTTCAAAAACTCAGAAGTGTCTAGTGTCTACAATCAATGGCAGAGGTAAAAATGTAGCTGCCACCATCACCACAAGTTTATCAGTAAAAAAAAAACTTAATTTGTTCTTTCCATCTACATCCAAAGACTAGAATGAAACATAATTCGATAAATCAGAGTAGATAAACATAATAAAGCAAGAAGTTTTAACTGATCCAAAGGAAGACAAAAAGAGAGAGTAGATAAACATACTAAAACAAAGCAAGAAGTTTAACTGATCCAATGGAAGAAAGAGAGATAGTCATGTAGATAAACGTACTAAATAAAGAAAGAAGTTTAATTGATCCAAAGGAAGAAAAAAAAAAAGAGAGTAGATAAACATACTAAATAAAGCAAGAAGTTTAACTGATCCAATCATCCAAATGAAGAAAAGTAGAGAGAGTAGATAAACATACTAAATATAGCAAGAAGTTTAACTGATTCAATCATCCAAATTAAGGAAGAAAATAAGAGAGAGTAGATAAATGAGATGATTATAACATTCGCCATTGCTCTGGCTTCACATGTAGTCTATAGCTTTCTTAGGTGGCCTAATCCAAAGATTCTCAAGTGGACACAAGTCCTCCTGTGCTTGCCACTGCTTGCGCGGATAATACCTCTCTTCATCAAACGAATACGATACACAACGCTTGCAACTGAAGCGAAGCCTTGGGAAGTAAACACTATTCCTCATCCATGGGAGATTGACTCTCATCTCGGAAGAATAAACACTCGTAAAGATTGTCAAGCCATCAATCGTAGTGCTATTGATCTCCTCCCAACCTGCAGACTCCTCTAGTTTATACACAATCGGTTTCTCACCTCCGCATGTAAGCATTGTAAAGAACACTCCTTTACGCACGGCCAAGAAAACTCTTTTCTTCTTTCGCTCATACCGGTAGCTATTTCTACCTGTGGTATATGGACATGGTGGACACGTGTAACCAGAAAAAGACCATTCCCGAGAAGACGGTTCAAAGTAATATAAGCGTCTATCATCGTCAATGCAATAGAAGCGACGTTTTGCGTAGACAACATTACTGTGCTTAAGTGGATCACTTCCATAACGAAGATAGCCCACTAAATCCTCAGTGATCCACTCGGTTGCTTCTGGATGGCAGGTGCTCGTAGTGACGGTACCATACTCAACATTCTTAAACGCTAGCACAACACAAGTACCTGATGTAGGTGCACAAGAGAAAGCGATTGCATCATATGCTAACTCAAGCTTTGGTAAGTTTATGAGCTTACGAGTAAACGGATTGAAGAAGAAAAGTCGGTGTGAAGTGGCTTTGCGCAAAAGTAACCATCCGTCTCTTGAGTAACACACGGTGGATTTGGCTAGCTCAGGTAGACTCAGTGAGTACATCTTCTGTTGCAATGGATCGTACAGTTCGAACAAGTTGCCACGTTTAGGTAAGTACATAAGCCAAGGAGGCTTGTCTACCAACCGGACATATAGACCGGCTTCACGCCATGTTTTGCAAGCAGCGGAGGCGCGAATGTTATCTATTAAGACAAGTTTAGATATTATTACTTCCAGGAGGCATAGTGGAAGGTCAGCAAAACTTGGGTTTACTGTTTCTTCGCTCTGTTTCTTGCTCTCAGGGACCCCGTTTCCATTGACATCTACGGTTGACCTGTGTTAGAGTTTTGGGTCAACAAAACAGTGAACTTTTAGGTTTGTTTATGAGTAACTAACAAGACATCAAATTTACTAAAATCCATGCAAACCAAAGTTATCTTAAAGTGAAAGCTTGATATTTAAAGGGAGTCTTTAGTCACGTATAACAGTGAGGTGTAAAACTGTGTTTAAACAGGAGTATAATGTTAAGAATCCCTAAAACATTTCAGGTCCGATTAAACTGATGATAATTTTCACAAAAGTACATTGAAATGAAAGAGACAAAATGTTCTATAAACTCTTACAACATCCTAGTCATTTTAAGTTAAATTCCCAGTGTGCTAAATAATTTAATATATAATGCATAACTTAGGAACCCTACCACATTTCAGATCCTGTTACATCTGATAATATTCAGTTAAAATTCGACTCAGATTCAAACAAACTTTGGTTATTTAAATCGACTAAATATCCAAAAGCCCTGAAGATTATAATCTTCAAGAACACTTGTAAAGAGGCCACGAAATCGTTCATGATTAGAGAATAAAGAAGACGGAAACTCACGAGTAAAGCGTCCCTTTCTGGCCAGCCATAGCGATAGACAAGAGAGACGAAGCAATTGAAGATTTGAAGCACCAGCCATATATAAAACAATTTGCTGTAAGATCAGAAAAAAAAATTATGGCATGAAGAAGGATGGCGCTTAGTCCACTCGTAGCCCTTATATATTACATCAAAAACCCTAGTAAGTGCGACTAAGCCAAATGAGCCCATCGAAATGGTTAGGTCCATTCGGCTGACGTGGCAAAAGGGAAAAGAAAAAAAAAGGGGTAGAATCTGATCATTTTGCTTGCATAACAGCTTAATTTTAGTATAATAGAAATAAAAATCTTTGTTTTTAAGTTTTTAATTAATTTGAAAAATATTTCATTTATTAATGCTATATATTTTTTTAAACTTATAAATCAATTATGCATCGTGATTTGCTCAATATTTGGATAACTTTACGTTATCAATCTTTAAGAAAAGAAAGTTTCTTCGCCTGCAGGTCTTTTTTGTTTCTCTAGGGGTGGGGGAAAAAAAATCTAAATCCACTGAGCCAAACCAAAATAAACATTTAATTAAGTTGATTGACAACCCAAATGTCTTGGTATGCTTTGGTTTAAACCCAAACCGAAGTGAGAAACCAATGTTTATCTTCTGCCTCTTCGATTTTTGTTTTCCTTTTTTAACTAAATTTGGATTTAATATGATTGGGTTTCTCAGATTCTTTTCATAGTTTTCCTGTTAAGTGTTTTATTTAAGCTATAAGAGTATACATCTTTTTATATCAATTATTACTCCATCCGTTTTAAAAAAATGTCTAAAGCATGCACATAGATTAAGAAATATCTAATTTGTTAGTTTTCCAAAAACAAAACATCATTAACTATCTACTTAAACCTAATTCAATCAATCGTAAAACAAAATACATAATATAAATAATTATAAAACATAAAAAATCATTAAATTTTGTATTGAAAATTAAAAACAACACTTTTTATGAAACAAAAATAAATATCTAAAATGACACTTTTATAAAACGGAAGGAGTATCAAATAACAATAAGTTTCATTTCGTGTTCTGATATGTTTTTTAATAACCGAACTACTAGTGATATGTGAGTCTAATAAACCAAACTAAATTGAACTGAACACAAATAATCGGTTGAATTCAGTTAAAGCTTTACTGAAATGGAAATAATGAGCGGAACCCAAACTAAACCGAATGCCCAATTTTCTCCATTTCATCAACTTGCAACTAGTTTTTGGAACAAAAGTAAAATGTATTGCTGTCTGCTCGAGGATAGACCAAGTTTGAACAATAAATAAACTTTTGATTGTGATAAACTATTAAGATGTTGGATTCAAATTATTTGCATTGGATATATATTATGTTTAAACTATGGAAAAATATGTTCCTATTCTGTTCCAAAAGTCCACGAATAAATTCAGTTAGGTGTCTACCATAATGTTACATACATTAATAATTTCCACGATTGTGTTGTGTGTCTATTATAATGTGACATGCACTAATAATTTCCACGGCTGCGTTGTGTGTATATATATATTAAGGAAGTAACCAAAAACAAAAGAGAACAAAAAGAAAACAAATCTCCGGCCAGTAATCATGGCTCATACCACCACCGTGATCTTCATCCTAGCCACATTGCTAGTTCTGGCTACGGTTGTTTTAGGACAGACACCACCTAGCCCTGAAGCTCCTAGTCCTACAGTACACGAAGCTACGAACTGTGCGGCGGGTTTGACTGTTTGTTTGCCAGCGATTACTCAGGAAGCAACTCCGTCGCAAGAATGCTGTACCGCCTTAGAGATGGCGGTGAAAACGCAGCTGTCCTGTCTTTGCGGTTTTCTCAAAACCCCAATGTTATTGGTCCCTTTCAATGTCACTGCATTCAATGCTCTTGTCTCCCAGACTTGTGGACTCACCACCGATCCCAACTTGTTGTGTTCAGAAACTGCCGGTAACGTTTTGCCTTCAACCCTCTTATCTGCCAAAACTTCGGACGGCAATATCGTAATTTAATTGGTTCATTTATCTCAAGTTTTTTTTTTGGAACAATGATTTTTTTGCGCTTTCTTAACATATATCTTATTTACTTAAGGTATTGCCACCACGTCTTTCTTTTGTAAATTCTCGTTGAAAATTTGGTTCTTTAGCAAAGAAACTCAACTCTATATTATATTTTGTAAATTGAATAATCACCTATTGTGGATATTTGTAAGTTTGTAACCAAGTCATGCGTTTTTTGTTTTTTATAAATAAAACCAGGTACTTGGTAATGAGATTAAAGTATTTGTATTTTTCGTTAAGTAATTTGATTTTTCTTTTTGCAAGCTCAAGCTCCTTTGCCGCATACGACAGCACCGCCTCCGGGTAAGAAACACTTCTAATGTTTGTTATATAATAGTAACAGTTTTGATGTTTCAATTTAAAAATGGATAGAATTATCGTAACGAATTATGAGGAAAATGTTAGCAATATTCTTTTATAAACTAGAGGGGTTTGATTAGGAAAATTTTCTTTACTTAATATTTTTATTAACTGAAAACATTTGATTCATCATTTCTAGGACCACCCAAAGCTGACAAGAATGCTGCCAGCAAACACGCAGAAACTGGTTTGGTCGGAATCGTCTTGATCACGATCGCTGCGCTATTTTATTAACATATCCATGTGAAAAGAGAAATTGGTTTGGTTCGATTCGATTGTTTTTGTATGTTAATTTGTTTTTTTTTTATTCAAAATTTTGAGTTTTTGTGGGCTTCAGTTTCTTTTTTTTCTTTTTTGTTAACCATTAATGTGTTCTTTTCTGCAACTTAATGTACTCTTATCTCAAATTTAAAAAGAAATATATTCTTTTATATCCTTTTGTTCTTTAGCCAAGGTAAATTCAAAACAGATTTCAGACAAATTAATCTTCGATACCCATTAAAGAAAACTATTATTTTGCCCCTTAAAATGTTTATATGTGGCTGAAAATTTCAACTTTATTTTATAATCATGCCTACAATTTAATATACAAGTGTGATCGTGCACTTCAAAAATTTTAACGTTAATTTTCGTTTAATTATGATATAATCATATACTGACATAGATAAAAGATTGGAAGTATTTGTCTTCCTACGACCTTTCCTCACGTCATATTAGACTAAAAGTTGTAGAATTAATATTCAGATAAAATATATGTTGGTTGTAATTTTAGATTTCGTTGATATGTTGGAAAACCACTATGTTCTACAAAATATTTGTAATAAAAAATAGAATTTCATAAAGAGACTCTTGCGGACCAGTACACTGTATTTATGCTTTGATAAGAAATAGATCGGCTTAATTAGTAGGAATTTTTCAAGAGAAATTAACTAGAATAAACATAAAAATATGATTAAACAACTAACCAATAAACTAATTAACCACAAGATGCTTTATATCATTAATTAAAACGTTGGTCAAGCCCATACAATAAAAAGCCTGTTTTGCTAGATTGTCTGTCACATAATTTGATCCACGGCTGATATGAAAAAATGGGATAGATAAAAAGGTTGTTGTGATAAGTTTGATATTTTATTTCATTTTATTTCATTTTATATTAATTTTAATAACATTATATTCTATGCATTTCTTACCTACGAGAATTTTTTCCCAAGAAATCTGCACATTATTACTTGCCTCAATTGTTAAATTACATAGCTATAGACTTCGGTAAATATAATATGGTTCTTAGGTTCTATGGATAATTGACACTTTATAGTAATCTTTAACACAAAAAAAAATTATTTTGTAGAAAAGTATAAATAAGTATCGTGCACAGCATTCTCGAGCCTAAATGGACACAAACTGTAACTATTTTCTTTTCTTTTCTTGACTCTCTAACCCTCTTGGATCAGAGGGAATATAGTTACTTTTCAGCTAGATATTTTTTTAGTTAATTAGTGACTACTTCTTATGTCCAGTGTGATTTTTGGTGGACATTTTTTTTCATGAAAAATTCTATGCATTTAACTATTTACATTTTTTTGTTGTCAACGTCAATGGACCGAATTTAAAAAGATTAACTGAAAGCTGTACAAAATCACATATTTATTATGCTACAAGTTTCTGATAAATAATTCCCATAGTTTTCTATAAATACGAGGAACACAGAGAACAAAAAGCCAAAATAGAATTGAAAATATCCTATACAATCCAAATTCCAAAATCTTTATCACATTAAATCCCCTGACATTAGCAATGTCTCAAACAACAACGACCACGACCATTGTTCTCCTAACCGTATTGCTAATGGCAGCGACAGTAGTTACAGGGCAAGGAGCAGCGGCTCCTTCTCCAAACGCAGGTATGGTTTGTGAGACTAACTTAGGTCTATGTGCAGCGGCGCTAAAAGCAGGAGGAAAGCCTTCAGAGGAATGCTGCACAAGCCTAGACAAAGCGGTGAAGACGCAGCTGAAGTGCCTCTGCACCTACCTCACGAACCCGCAGGTATTGGCCGTCTTCAATCTCACCGTCGAAAAGGCTCTACTCATTCCTAAAAGTTGTGGCATCGATGCTGGAACTTCTATGTGTTCTGGTAACATTTATGTTCACAAACTAATTCTAAGGATTTTCGAAAAGAAGATATATTTTGAAAGTATATTATACGGAGTATTTGATATTAATTAATCCTTGTGTTTTTCTTATAGCCGCCAAGAGTCCTTTGCCGCACGGGGTTCCACCAGTTCCAGGTAAGAAACAACAACGGAGTGTCAGGCAAAGTTTTGATTAGATAAACTGGATTATAGATTATAACTTTCTATAATTTATCATTTTTTTTGTTTGGACAAAATTTTCTGTATCAATTTGTCCTCACTAAAATGAGATTTAAAATTGTAGGACCGCCTAAACATGACAAGGATGCTGCAACCAAAGTCGCGGGAACTGGATTGGTCGGGATCGCCTTAATAGCGATCTCTATGATGTTTTATTGAAATTGAATATTTTTTTATAAAACATTTCTGATTGCTTTGTGCATATGTAAGAAATTGGTTTTGTTCCATAGTGGAAGTTCCACTTGATGACCTTGTCTGTTTTTTGCTTATACATTTTTTTTTTCATTTAGAAACTTGAAATTGTGGGCGGGGATTCAATATTGTTGTCGTCAAATCTCTGATGAATGTTGTTTCCAAATGATAAATTCTATTATATTTATTAGCTTTTTGCATATATTTATTTTGATGGAAAACACATAAAAATGTCGAAAATTTATAACCCTGTGTGTTGCGAGGATTTTCAATTTTAAATTACTAACAACACATATTTTGAATATATATATATATATAATAAATATATAACTATATATATATATATAACTATATGATGTTTTTTTCATTATATATAAGGCGAATCATATATATACGATGTTTTTTTTATGTTGACGAAAATGCAAGCGTAAGTTCGATTATAAAGCTAGAATATAGTAATAAATACTATCTTTCATCGGAAGAGAGTGGATAAAACATCGAAGATGTTGTCAAGTTTTTGCTCATTCCACCATAAGATGTCAGTTAAGTTTTCTTTGATCGTCAATTTCGTTGCAATGAGATGTTAAATGGTGTTTTCTATTTTTTACAGACAACACCAATTACTGGACTGAAATCTCTCTATTTTAATATAGTAAAAATTTAGTTATAGATTTACGAGAATCTTGTGTTGATGAAGTCGAAACTCAATAATTATAAAGAACTAGAAGAGCTGCTAACCCCGCGTATGCGCGGAGTGGTGTTCCGTTAGTTATATGTTTATTTCTTTCGTATTATATTTAGTTTCAATAAATTTACCGTAATCAAGAATATTTTAAGATTTAATTGTCAGTTTATGTTTTTATACAAAACATAGTATAAAAATGTAAAAAAGGAAAAAAAAAAACCTGTGCGTACTTTTTATGTGATTAATTTTTCTAGTTTTTATGTGTTTCCATTCTGCTAAAAAATATTTTTCAGGCTGTCTTTTTGTTGTATATGTTTTTGATATTTTTTGGTTATTTTTTCAAATCTTTTCTTAAATTGTGTACTCATCTTGTCTCCAGATTTTTTTTCCAGTGATAGTTTTAGTGATTTTACCTTGGCAATGATAGGTTATTCATGGGGGTCGTTTTTACTTAATGTTTTTGATGATTATGTGTGTTAAAGCATGTAATTGTAATTTTTCTATTTTTGTGTGTTTTGGTTTTTGGATTTTTTTTTTATTTTTACAGTGTTAATGTTCGTCTTATGTGATTATTTTTTGCTATTTTTGTTTATTCATTTTCTTAGTTAATCTTTTTCGCGCCATTTTCGTGTTGTATATGTTTTTCCATTTTGTTTGTTAGTATTGTTTTTAATTCTAGGTTTTACTTTTTGAATATTGTTAACTCTTGTATGGATCTTTAAACTTTCATTTTCTGGATTTTTTTCGTTCAAGTTTTACATAAAGGTTCTCCGTAGTACCTATTACTTCTTTTGCCCCTATTTTAGTGGCATTCGTAAAAGCGTTTTATTAGGATTTACTTTTCTTAGTTTTTTCAGTTTGATTTTGGATTTTTTGATCTATGTAATTTAAAAGACCATATAGAGCGAATGGACTATTTTGAAAACAAAGCTGGGCGGAGATAAAAAAAAAAAAATTTAAAAACAGAATGCGAATTATGTTAACTAATGGACTTAGTTAAATATTTTTTTTTTAAATATACATTTTTATTAACGTAGGAAGATGAGTATTTTATATGGTCTTTTTCGAGAGAAGCCCAAAAAGTATTAGAAATTAATAGTAACCCCTAAGCAATTGCAGTCCCTAAGCCCAACAGTTCCTAAACGTGGCAGCTAGAAGGAGAATGACGTTCATAAAGCTCCATCAAAAACGGTAACGACGAGGTTTGTTAGAAAAATAAGTTGGCACTTTAAAAAAATGCTACGTGGCAGATAGAGAGTGTGGATACGTGGAGGCTTCATAGGGAAAGTAGTTTCTAATTATATATAAAGATATAGGTCGTTGGAAAGATTTGATGATGGACAGACGGTTAAAGGTTTCTTGTAAATTATTTGCAAAATGTAATTATGTATTGCAACTATCTAATACTTATAAAACGGAAGTCAGTCCCATGTTTCTTTGCTTGACACGTGTTCCTGTAATTATGATTTTCTAATTTGGTTAAAAAATTTATTCTCAAATTAATTTTACCGAAAAAAAGAAAACAGACAGCTACACGATCTCCAATCTCCATACACGATCTCCATGTCTTCACTTTTTCACGGTTAACTTCTCCTCCCCTTTTCTTTCATCAACTGCAAACCTTAACATATAAACACATCGTAACAAGCCTGCCTTCTGTTCCGGTTTCGTTTCATAACGCAAAAGTTAAGTTATTTTCGAAGCCAAATTTTTTTTCTCTTCATTTTCGGTTTTAGGGATTGCTTGATTATTACTGATTCCACCTCTAAATCTTACTGTTTTCTTCTTCAAATGATTACAGATTGAGATAGTTTTAATCATCAACTAGGGATGAAATCATCGAAGACGCCTCTTGGTATGTATGATCTGTTCTGTTCTCTCTATTTTTTCTTTCTAATCGTTTTGTAACAATACCGATTGAGATTGTTTTTGGATGATCAGGTCGAAGATTTGTTCTGATTCGGTTTGTGCATGATATGATTTTGTATGCTCGATTGATCGATCCTTGAATAAAAAAAGGATCATTCATTTCAGGTTTGGTACTCGAAAACCTTAATATTCCTTCTTCTGGATCTATGAATCTGAATTCTCTTTGGTCTCATTTCAATCCTATCCGCTAAAGAAATTCGCCACGTAATTGAAATTTGATCGGTTTCTGATATGCAAAAATGTAAAATTTGTTGTTGTTTTTTTTGTTTGAGATAGAAGAGATTTGAGGAATTAACAACAACATTGTCGATGGAATTCTTTCGGAAATTCGAATTTCGTATCTGGGTTTTTCTCAGATTTTGCTGTGTGTATTTCTTAATTAAGGTTTGTGTTTGTTCATCAATGTCTGTTTCTAAGCGCTTCTTTGCACTCCAGGTTGCTGAAACTAGAGAATTCATAAACTAATTGACTTTGATTGCGCTAGATTATGAGCATTTAATGGTTTAATGGAACTTTGATTAGCCTAATAACTTCAGTTTCTTTATGCTGTCTTGCAGCTGATTATCAACTTTCGGTTCCTGCTTGGGAGAAAGATTATGTTTGAGTGGTTAAGTTCCATGGTGGAAAGACTGTCGATTTTGTGGGTAACTTTCTGAAATGGGTTCAGCAAGAATGGCCACTGCCAAAGAAGCAATGGTAAGAATCAATTTCTACTTACTTTTCTTTAAGATTTCATGTAATTTTGCTTGCGTCTTATATATATTGCATCCTCACCGAAAGCTTCAACAAGAAGAAAAAGATAACTATTAGGCCCAGAAAATAGCCTGAAAATATAAGTTATTTGGACGCAGGATCGTGGATAGCATGGAGGAAGATTAGTTGTCGCCATGAAATATGATAGATATATGTCGCAATCTGTGATGTGAACATGCACATGTGACGAGCTAAAGAGAATAACATGTATAAATAACTGAGGCAGAGGATCGAGAGAGGGGGCTGGGACTGGGACCGGAAACGGTTACGGTGGTTGCAGGAGAGTGAGAGAGCTCTCGATCGAGCATTGAGAGAGAGAGAGAGTGAGCTCAATTCTCCATCGTCTTTGTTCTGTTATTGTTTATTCCTTGATTCTTTTTGTAAACGACGAACAAATTCAATACAGATTTCGTGATATTCATTCATGTGGTTCAAAGAGTTGCTTTCTCCAATTAGTCTTTAGACTCTTAACATGGGTTTCCATTTCTCATTAACTTTCACTTGCCTTATTAGTTACTATTTACATATGTCTGTATTGATTCAAGAAAAAAAAACATGTATTCATGTCTGTTGAATGTGAATGGAAAAAAGTATCTCAGCAAGTTGCATGCCTTTTTGTATATTAGAAGTAACAGCTTTATTTAGTCATAAAGAAAAATTATAGACTAAAATGGTTCCATCTTACGATTTTGACATGGTTTCAAACAACAACTAAATAAACATGTTTTTATTTTCTACTTGAATACTTATCTCTCTTTCACTCTCTCAACTTAATCCTTCTATTTTTTGTTCTATCTCAAATTGAAAATGTCACTGAATCAAACTATTGATCAAATTCCCTCAAAAACTAAGGTAACAATAACAATAACCATTATTTTATATTATCAATAAATTTACGATTTCACTTTTTTCATATTCTTAGGAAGCAACATATGACGATGTTGAGTATGGTGTCGAAAAAGAGACAATTAAAACTTCAAATTTTTCAAAGTGGATGGAAGAGAATAGATCTACTGCTGATGATTTATTTTACTTGAAAATTCTTTTAAATTTAAACAACAACAAACATTTTACCAATTTCGAGGACTTACGAACGGTTAATGGAAATGCGTATGTAACTTTTAAAGATGCATTATGCTCTTTTTCCTTAATCTATATTTTACTTTTCTATTACTTTATTTAAGTTCATACCGATTGTTATAAAATTATTGGCCACATATTTTAACCTTTTTTTTAATTTACATCTCTTTTTCCAATTATAATATAAAAATATGTAGATTTTAAATAGCCGATATACATGTATGGTATAATTATATTTTTTACTTTATCTACTACAAAGTTTTAAATTGGTATTCTTTACCCAATTATATTTAGAGATAATATTTTCGTTACACTATCTGATGCCCGTTCATGGCACGGGTCGTAATACTAGTTAATTACAAACCACAAATGGTTTGATCTTTTCTCAAAGGATATATAAGTAGCCTTTCACATATGTCCTTATCTATATCCTTTGAGAAAAGATCAAACCATTTGTGGTTTGTAATTAATAGTTGCAATACATAATTACATATGTTTGCAAATAATTTACAAAAAAAGGTTTGTTAATACTTTTTTTTTGACTTTGTAAATAATATATAAGGTATCTATCTATTAACGCGGATATACTTCCAGATAACAATTATTAAGCGAATCTTTGTCTGATACATATTGGTTGTAACTCAAAGATATATATGCAACATGTGAGATCTCCACAAAAAAAAAATTGCTTCAAATTGCAATTGGATATAAAATAAATTGTTGTGAGATTTAATCCACCCAGGGTGTGATGTAGATGTCCATTTTGGAACTCCACATACCATTTCAGTTCCACCTGAAATGATCACGTTCATTGACAAATATATTAAACAGTACTCGAAATTTATTTGTTATTTTCTCATCTAATATATAATAAATATATTATTATCTGGTCAATGATGAAGAAAAGCATGGGCAATATGTTATGCGTTAATTTAAGAGTCAATTAGAGTTATGCGTTAGTGTCCAGATTGTACGTCCGCATCCCCACTCGATGAAGTTTCGGATTTTTGGTTTTGTAGGTAAATTAGATTTTCGGTTGGTTGAACTAATTCACATTTAAAATAAATACAGATAACCAAACACAGCATAACAGTAAAGAATTTTGAATTAACCATAATTCCTAATAATTAGTATAATTTTAATTAATATTATACTATATATAAAAAACCATGGTGCTTGTCTGCTTTACATGATTTTTCTTACATAACTTTATGTTTACTTTGCGTCCATGATGTATATAAATATACACAGATATCGTGTACATGTGCCATGTATGCTTGCAAATGCTAATCCTTTTGACCAGTCTCTATGGAGCTCTGACCAAAATCATGGTAACACTCAAACCCAAAATCTTGAACTCCAAAGTCTTGACAATAATCCAAAAACATCCAACTTTCAACGTTCTTTTCCTCCAATGGCCATGTCGGATAATCTTCCCCAGCGGAAAAGTTATTCTTTTCTGCGGCCGAACGACCAACATCGACGTTATTGTTGATCCATGAGGCATCGAATAGAGGAGGTTCATCGTCGGTCCATAGAATTTTAAACAAATCGTCATCGTTATGAATAATATTACCGAGTAACTCATTATCATCAGTTGAAATATTTTGATGAGTGCTTGTGTTGCTTTCATCTACGGACTTGATCGTTGTCCCATCAATCTCTATGCTTTTAATATCCCTTCTCTTAACCTTACCGGATTTCGATGAAGTTTCGGATTTATAAAATGATTTTTTATCAGTAGATACTTTGGTTAAAGATTGATGGGTCATCGGATCGATTTCCATCTTAAGGAGCTTCTTCTTGATATGAGTATTCCAATGATTTTTTATTTCATTGTCTGTTCTTCCTGGTAATCTTGCAGCGATCTTGGACCATCTACATATTTAAAATAAAATGAATACGTTCATTTACATTGGATAAGCTTTCTTTGAAAAATAATTTTCTGAAGTGTTGGTAGAGATGTCAAAGTCTTAAGTCTTGGAATAAAAAACAAGAGAAACTGACAATTTTGAGTTATACAATTATATTTGGAATTGAGGAACGTTACTTTGTCTCGAAGTTAATTTCAAAAATAAAATATATGTAAAAGCTTTAAAATAAATATATAGAAGACTTTAGTTCAAAAACATTTATATATCTAAGAAAGACGGGAAACTTAACTAGATATATGATCAAACATTTAATATATAGTCATATGATCTAAACATTTATTATGTAATAATTTTTGGATTCATTTTCAATTATGCATCCCCATTACATCGTCTGCATGCATTTACCAATATTAGTCAACATCTCAGAATTAACTTAGGTTGAAAGCTAACATAGATATATGTAATTAAACGTTACTTTACCTCGGATCATATGAAGTTAATTAAAGATATCTATATATAATGATATCTAGCTAGAAGACTCACAAACATGCATATGATATAGATAATATAATCGGTGAAATTTACTAATGAAGACGTACGACTTAGCTGATGTAGGATAATGATTCATGACAAATGATTGACTATATAATGAGAAATTGATTTAAGACTAGCTCAGACCTGTTGCCGAGGAGAGCATGAAGGTCGATGACAAGCTGTTCCTCGGCGTCGGAGAGAAGACCTCTCTTCAAGTCAGGTCGGAGATAATTGGTCCACCGTAGACGGCAGCTCTTCCCACAGCGACGGAGACCTGCCATCTTCGGCAAAGCCCTCCAGCAACAGTGGCCGTTTTTCATTATAAAGTTTATCAATTTCTTGTCTTCCTCTGCCGTCCACGGCCCTTTCTTCACCCCTAGTTTGTCACAACATGGCTGCCTCCCCATATATATGAGTGTTTTTATATATGTTATTAGTTTGAGGGTAGAGAAAGAGAGATTGGAGAGAACCTTTGATGTTTTTGGAGGTGAAAATTAAGATTTCATCAACTTAGAAGATTTATGTCAAAAGCATAAGCACCTAAGCTCACCCACCTATATATAGCGCCAACAGTTTCTTACATCACCACCACAAACTTTCTTTTTAATTGGATTTTTTAATATATATATATATATATATATAACTCATGTATATACTAATATAAATGTATACTAGTTGACAAAATAAGGTGAGTGGTGCAGCCAAACCGTAAAAGATACTAATTGAGGGTCTATTTCGTTTGAGATATTGAATATATGTATTGTATGTATAGTGAACAATTTGACCCCCTCCCAAAAAAAAGGGAATAATTCTTTTTTTTTTAAGTCATCTCTAATCTTTAGTCCACTATATAGTTTATAAATAAATACAGAAAGGTGTATAGATTACAAAAAAAGTTTGAAGCAAAATAAATACAATATATAGTTTATAAATACGATAGACTAAATATGCATCACATGTTATATAATCTAGTCGAATTAACATCATGAACGACATATAAAAGCAAACATCCAGAAGAAAAAAAATGGATGGTATTTGTTGGAATATATAAATACATACGATGTGGAAATTTCAACAATTTTGGAGAAAGTTGTACCTCTCTTATATGATAGTTAGTATTTTTATGTATACAGTATACCTAACAATGATATGCATGGTTCATTTTCATGTACAAACAAATCAAAGTTAAAACATATAATACACGCGCATAAACTAAGTTTTGTTTTTTTTTTAGTTTAATGCATAAACTAAGTTGTGATGGTGAAATATGTTAAGAAAATTGTTTAGACATTTTGGTGGATAAATTATAAAATCCGGTATTTCAGAATTACAGTGCACATGACCACTCGTATACTTCATAGTTATTTTGCATTTCGATATTGATATATCTTTCTAGGAAAAAAATAAATATATAGTAAATGTAATCAGATCATTTGGCGACGAAAAATGTAATTAGAAATTTGTAATACTAATATATTGTCAAAAGTAAATCAAATCATTTAAGGTTTTACAAAATAGTTGTTTTAATACATTTTCAAGAAAACTGAGGAGTGTCGGAAAACCTAGATTAATTGGTTGGTGAAAACGACTTTGGAACTAATGTGAAATGATAGGGTGCGTACGTACGAATGTAAATACACGTGCGACCCATAGCAAAAGTTTGCTCAACACACAATAAGTCAATAACATACAAGTATCAATGTATCATCACAAGACATTGATTACTACTGATAAAAAGTTTCTTTCCTTTTTTGATTAAAATAAAAGATAGATACAAAGTCATCGACCATCCTTAGCTTCGGAACTACTACAACTTTGGGCCTCTGGCTTAACCGATCAACCTCAAATGACGCAGCAGCAACCTGACTTACAAATTTACACTTCTATACTATTCGCAGGGTCTCCTGTCAGGGAGCAAATGTGTTTCGATCGACTATCGGGTTTTCTACGTTATGTGTTTTAATTTGTAAGGCGAATCCAGTCTTGGATTTTTTTTTTTTCAGTTGATTTCTAAGTAATTTTAAACGACAACAATTTACCTACATGGTGTTCGAAGTCTAACATTGTCAAATAATATATATTGAGGTTATCGGAGTTTAGCCGTTGCCGTGGACAATACTCCGATAACAAATAAGTCTTACGTTTTGCTAGTAGTCTTACGTTTATACACGTGTGGCTAATTAACAAATAAGCCATCTTATAGTAATATAATATATTTGCATGTTGTCTATACGGAAATAAAATACAGACGAAGGCCTATTCGACACGTACGACCACGTTCAAACGCATAGATCATTAGATCATTTTTTGTTCTAATAAATGCCACTTCATAGCATAGGGTGACTTGCTTTTTCTATTTCTTTTTCTTCAAACATAGGGTGACTTGCAATTTTAGCAATGGAGGGATTTTTCTCAAATGAGTCAATTTTTATAATATTTTAAGAACCTGTGATTAATTAGTCTGATAGAAGAAGAACCAACGTTTTGTTCAAAACATTAATTAGTCTGATAGAAGAAGAAACACAAAACATTTTGTTCAATGCAAACTCGATAGGTGCTTCGGCAATAAGAAGTGGTTCCAATTATTCCCTGCTTCAAACCAAATTTTTTTGGATAAAAGGGGTTCTGATCATAGACCGGTTTTGGTCAAGTTGGTTTCTTCTTCTGAGTCTTATCGTGGTAGCTTCCGTTTCGACAGCAGATTCCTCAATAAACCGATGGTGAAAGAAGAACTGAAGAAGGCTTGGTTGACTAATCATTCTTTCTTCAATGCCAAGGTGTCAGATAGGCTTAAGAACTGTCGAAAGGCTTTAAGTAAATGGAAGAAGAATCAAAGCCTAAACTCCAAGGACAAGATGAAACGAATCCAAAATGATTTGGAAAAGGAGCAATCTGGATCTTTCCCTAATTCTGTGAGAATTGGCTTTCTTAAAAAAGAACTGGTTAAAGCATACAGAGAAGAAGAGATCTATTGGAGTCAAAGGAGTAAAGAAAAATGGGCATCCAAAGGGGATAAAAATACCAAATTCTTCCATGCAACTGTGAAGGCGAATAGAACAAGGAAGAGGATTGTGAAGTTAATGGATGAGGCAGGTAATCTCCATTTCTCTGAAGCGGCAAAAGGAGAGGTGGCTTCAGATTATTTCTCTAAACTCTTCACCTCAACAAATTGTGATAATTTTGAGGAGTTTTTCAGGGGTTTCCAGCCTGTTGTTACTCCGATTATGAATGAGCATCTTATGCGTGAGGTATCGAATGAAGAAATTACAGAAGCGGTTTTCTCAATCAAACCTGCGAGCGCACCAGGAGCTGATGGTATGACAGGCCTGTTTTTTCAAAAATATTGGGACATAATTGGGGTTCAAGTTACAGAGGAGGTGCAAAGGTTCTTTTCATCAGGTGTGTTCCCCAGTGATTGGAATTATACTCAGCTTTGTCTGTTGCCAAAGATTGTGGATCCCGTCTTGATGTCTGACCTTCGTCCTATCAGTCTTTGCTCGGTTCTTTATAAAATCATAAGCAAGATTTTAGTGTGGAGGTTGAAACCGTTGCTACCATATATTGTCTCGCCTACTCAGTCAGCGTTTGTAGAAGAGAGGATGATTACTGATAACATTTTGATAGCCCACGAAATTGTTCATGCTTTGAGGACCAACGACAGGTTTTCCAAAGAATATATGGCGATCAAGTCCGACATGTCGAAGGCGTATGACCGGGTCGAATGGTCATACTTGAAGGCTCTTCTCAAGGCTTTAGGCTTCAATGAAAGATGGATAGAAAGGGTTATGGTCTGTGTAACCTCGGTAACCTTCTCTGTCCTCATTAACGACCAACCTTTTGGTCTGATTAAACCTGAGAGAGGTCTTCGCCAGGGAGACCCGTTGTCACCATTTCTTTTTGTGCTTTGCACGGAGGGGTTGATACACCTATTTCGTAAGGCTGAGAATAATGGTAGACTGCAAGGAATTCAGTTCTCAGATGAAGGGCCCATGGTTCATCACTTGTTATTTGCAGATGATAGTTTGTTGATCTGTAAAGCGAACGAGGAACATGCGATGGAATTGATGAAAATCATGGATGAATACGGGCAGGCAACGGGCCAAATGATCAATTTCAACAAGTCGGCTATTTCTTTTGGTGCTAAAGTCAATGATGAGATCAAAGTCAAGATCAAACGAATTACGGGCATTGTTAAGGAAGGAGGTACAGGCACTTATCTAGGCCTACCGGAATGTTTTAGCGGGTCAAAAACGGAAATGCTGAACTACATTTATGATAGGTTGAAGGATCGTTTGTCAGGTTGGTTCTCAAGACTGCTTTCGCATGGAGGGAAAGAAGTTTTGTTGAAGGCAGTGGCGATGGCTATGCTAGTCTATGCCATGTCTTGCTTCAATATGACCAAGCAGTCCTGTGAGAATCTTACCAAAGCAATGGCAGATTTTTGGTGGAACTCTTTAGAACACAAAAGGAAAATTCATTGGCTTAGTTGGACAAAGTTGTGTCTAGCCAAAAATCAAGGAGGTTTGGGGTTTAAAGATATACAGGGTTTTAATCAAGCTCTATTGGCTAAACAAGCATGGAGAATCCTCGATCATCCTGATTCTTTGTTTGCAAGAGTTTTTAAAAGCAGGTACTTTGCAAACTCGGAATTCTTGACGGCTGGTAATGGACCGCGCCCATCTTATGCATGGCGAAGCATTCAGTTTGGAAAGGAGTTATTGAAAATGGGTCTAAGAAAAGAACTGGGGAATGGAAAATCAACCTTTGTTTGGACGGAGCAGTGGATAAAAGGAGGTGAGGGTCGCAGTCCCTTAATGAAGAATATCTTTGTTGATATTGATCTTACTGTTGATAAGTTGTTAGATGGTCCAAATGCTTGCTGGAATGAGGAGAAGTTGGACGAGCTGTTCTATCCAGATGATGTTCAAAGTATTTTGGCAATGAAACCGGTCTGGAGCTGTGAGGACTTTTGGATTTGGAAGCATAATAAAGCCGGGGTCTACTCAGTGAAGTCCGGATATTGGATGGTCAACAGAGTTATCAATGGGGATTTGATTCAGGCGGCGGAGGCTAAACCCTCCTTGAATGATTTAAAAGGTTTGGTTTGGAAGTTAAAGACTTCCCGAAGATCAAAGGTTTTCTCTGGAGAGCTTTATCTAATGCAGTTCCGGTAGGGGAATTATTGACTATGAAAGGGATCAAGATGGACCCGGTTTGTCAGACGTGTGGTTTTCAAGGTGAGTCGTCTAATCATGTTTTGTTTGGATGCGAAGTTGCAAGGCAAGTGTGGGCGTTCTCAGGTTTCCCTAATCCGGTGGAAGGTTTTGGTCAAAACTCCTTGTACTCTAATTTTTTCTTCTTAACGGAGATCATTGGTGATAAAAAGATACCTAAAGACCTTTCAAGACGTTTTCCGTGGGTTATATGGTATTTGTGGAAACATAGAAACGGAATTTTGTTTGAAGGTAAAGGATTTAATGCAAAAGAAATTGCAGAGAAAGCAAGAGAAGAATGTGATTTGTGGTTTATGGTGCAAGAGGTTGAAAAAGATGAAGAGCTAGCGAACAAGAATCAACAAATTGGGAGTTTACAAAAGTGGCAGGCTCCAAGCCTATCGTGGTGTAAATGTAACATTGGAGTTTTTTGGGATTCTGCTACTATGATAGGAGGTGCGTCATGGGTTTTAAGAGATAGTGAAGGAAAGGTGCTATTACATAGCAGAAGATCTTTTTGGAATTCTCCTTCTCGCAGGGAGTTAAATTTTCGGGTCTTGGTGTGGGCTATTGAAAGTATGGTGTTCCACAGGAAGGAGAGAGTCATTTTTGCAACGGAGGATTACATCTCGGTGGAACTGGTCACTCGACCAAAGCTTTGGCCACTGCTCAAGTTGCAGAGTATGGAGATCATGAAAGGACTAGCAAGGTTAGATTGGTGGAGAGTGATTAAAGAGAAGACGAAAGGAAATAGAGGGGCTCATCTGATTGCTCAAAGTGTGATTAAAGGTTGTTTGTTTCAATCTTATGTTGCAATTAGTTTTCCAAATTGGTTGAAAGATCTCTTTGACAATGAGAGAGTTGTGCCCTCTGTTTAGGCTTTGGTTTTAGGACTTGTACCCTTTGGCCTGGTCTTTGTTTGTTCTTGGCGCAAAGGCTGTAGGAGTTAAGGGGATTGGGTTTTGGCTGTATCCAGGAAACAACTTGTGTTCTCCTGTGATGGTGGAATCGGGAGGCTGTAATGCTCGTTCTAATATAATTCAGATGACAAAAAAAAAAAGAAGAAGAACCAACGTCTGGTTTCGAGGCCAATGGACTAGTAATAAATTAATAATGCAGTGTTCCAATATATGTATTCAGTAATAATTGTTATTGCCACGACAAACATAACAAGCGCTTCCTATCCCATTAGGATTCTTGGATATTTCAATTCTATCTTTGATGTTACTCGGCTGGTTGTGGTCATCAGCGACCACTAACCCAACTGATTTACTGATTTGGTTTTAACTTATGGTTTAGACTATGGTTCTATTTTAACTATGGACTTCCATTAGTGTTTGGTTTATATTTAGAAATACAAAATTGGGGCAAAGACTGGAGTATGTCAGTATTGAGAAAGGTATACTACAGAAGGGAAAAGCCGTGGATGAGGCAACATATTTACCAAAGTATTTAAACGCAAAAGATTTGGAGGCCACCAAAGATTTATAGGTTAGATGTAATATTAGAGTGACGTGGTTGAAGAAGAGGAAAATCCTAAAGGCTGCTTGGGTTGTAAGAGATAAGTATATATGAGAATTGGCTTATGCATAGTCGAAGGTCTTTTCTTATAATAGAGATTATGACAAAAAGATCGTTTTATCACTTATTTGTGGGCAGTTCAGTTATATGGAGGCAAATAAGTTTATAGTGGTGAAGTTTGCATATAGTAAGTGTTTGATGCATAATATTAATAGACTGCAAGCGTGGCTTTCTTTTCGACAATTTAGCTCAAAATTAAAATTGGTTTTTATTTGGTTTCACGATTAGTTGTTGGCGGTTGAAGAGAACATAAGTGTTTAATCTCTGTAACATCCCCTTTTCCCCATCCCCACCCATCTCCTTTTTCCCCTCCCCACCACCTCTCTTCTTCCTTTTCCCCCACCCCACTTCTTTATTCATCCCTTTTATTCAATCATCCACCATTTTTTCCACCATTTTTCCACCGTGTGTTTTTGAGAGAGAGAGAGAGAGAGAGAGAGAGAGAGAGAGAGGAGGAGGAGGAGAAGGAGAAGGAGAAGGAGGAGGAAGAAGAAGAAGAGTTGCCCCGTCAGCCTCCGTCATCCGCCTGAAGTATCCGGTAAACCGTTTTCCGATTTGATCTTTTTTTTGGCCGTTTTAGAAAATCGATCATATCTCGTTAACCACCGCGTTTCTCGAAAATCCAAGGCCACCACCGCATCCAGCTCGACGAGACGAAGCCACGCCGTGAAGACCAGCCGCTGCCGCCACCGCACGCGCCCTCACGCGCCGCCAGAAGATTGGCGCGTCGCGCCACGCGCCTCACGCGCCACCGCAGGTCACCGCGCTTTACCGTCACGCACCGTCGCCTCCGCCGCCGCCGTCACCGCGCCGCCGTCTCCGCCGTCGCCGCCGGTGACGTTTTCGGTAAGCTCCGCCGCCGCCCTCCGCCGGTCGCCGCCGCCGGTCGCCGCCGCGCCTCGCCGTCGCCGGTCGCCGGTCGCCGCCGTACCTCGCCGCCGCCGGTCGCCGGAGAACTCGCCGGCGATCTGCCGCCGGTTTGGTTTCGGTTTGGCTTGACCGACCGGTTTAATTCGGTTCGGTTTGGTTCGGCCGGTTTAATTCAATTTCCGGTTCAATTTCAATTTCGGTTTGGTTCAATTTTTGGTTTAAATCAATTGAGTCTGGTTTAGTCTGATTTGGTCCGGTTTAATCTGGTTTAATCGCGGTTTGATTTTGACCAGGTTGACTGTTGACTTTGACTTTGACTTTGACCGTCGACTTTGACCAACTTGAACCGTTAACCGTTTTTCGCCGTTCGAAAGCCGTTCTCACTCGATTTTTCGTCCTGAATTCAGATTTTGCGTCCTTTCAAGCATCTGGAGTCCAGAAACCCCAGTTTTTCTCAATTCCAAAGGTGAGGGTGGCTTTTCATAGAATTCCGTACTTTCGCCTAGAACTTCTAAGATGGAATTAAGAGCTTTATATGATCCGTTTCTCTGATCGAGTCTAGGTAGTTTTGTTTGTAATTTGGAGATAGGGATATAGATGATTCAACCCATTGTTTGTGCATGTTAAACTGATAATTGTTTGATATAGATATAATTAAAATACTTATACTTATATAAATATATAAATATATATATTATACGAAGAGTCGAGCATGATAGAGTTTAGAGATTGCGGGGGTACAGAGACGGACTTCTGTACTATTTACGCCTTGTGTGAGAGGGGGTACAGGCAGCCTAGTCGATCTGCTATCTGGGACCTTAAGATCGATAAATCGTCAAACCCGGCGGTGAAGTGGGCACTATCCCATATTGTCCTCCTAGTGGAGGGTGTTGACGGTCACTGGATCCGTTCGTAGGGTTGTTGATTGTTCAGTGGGTGCTTTAGGTACCGTGTTTGTTCATGTCTAGTTTCTTTTTACCGTTTTCGGAGTGCTATGATCGAAACTGCGGTTTCCTGTGTTTAGCATCCCGTACCTCACTGAGTGACTCCCCTGTTACTCACCCCTCTTCTTTCCCTTTCAGGTGAGACTGAGGAATAGTAGACGTTTTATCGGACCGGGTGCTACTTTTGGGTTTTTATGGTTTAATTTGTAATTTTGTATTTTCGTATTTTCGTATTGTATTTCAGACCTGATATTTACGGTTATTTACGGTATTGTGGTTATGAGACGACAGATGTATTTTTATGGATTTGCAGAAATCTAGACATGGTTTATTTAAGGAAATTGAAATATTATATTATATTATCGTTAGTGGCACGCCGTTCCCAAGTGTCGGGAGACGGGTGTTACATTTTGGTATCAGAGCCGGTTTGCCATCCTGGTTCCGACCCGGGAGGCAGATTTAAAAAAAAAAAAAATTCGGTTTTTAACAGTTTTCTATTTTCTGGGATCTGGGGGATTTAAAAAAAAAAAAAAAAAAAAAAACAAAAGAGCACCCATCTGATATTAATCTACTATTCTTTTATCTCAGTTCCGTCCTTCAACAGATTCAACAGATTCTAACCAGTTTTCTTCCATATTCAGATGCCGCCAAGGAAGAGTACTCGAGTTACTAGAGGCAGAGGTCGTGGCCGCACAGCAGAGTCTAGCGGAGTCGCAGGAAATGTCGAGGTCACGCAGACCGTCATTCAGGATGGCAACCAGGATGCGGTGAGGCAGATCGCTGAGGAGGTAGCCAGGAATGTGGCTCAGGATGCAGTTCGGGTTGCTGCCCAGGAGGCTGCTCGGGTAGCTACTCAGGAGGCTGTTCGGGTAGCTGCTCAGGAGGCTGCACGGGTAGCTGCTGAAGAGGTTGCTCGCCAATTTGCTGCTCATGCGGAGCAAGCAGCCGCTGTCGCTCGCCAGGTACCATTGGTGGGTAACGCTCAGGGTGCAGGTTTTCCACCGCCGCCACCACCACCGCCACCATTCAGAGCTGCAGAGGGACCCACTTATTGGGTGATCACGAAGCAGATGCGTGACATGGGTCAGGAGCACTTCATCGGAGGTTCTGATGCGGCTGCCGCTGACAACTGGAGGAGGTCGCTTCTTCGCAACCTTGAGCTCACAAGGTGCCCAGAAGAATTTAAGTTGGACTTGGCTACGCAGTATCTTAGGGACGACGCTCTGCATTGTGGGAGGCAGTTGTCGCGAGTAACCATGGCCGAGTTGTGCTCACGTTTGAGCATTTTCTGAGGGAGTTTGACCGTAGGTTTTTCACCCGAGAGGCTAGGCATGAGAATGCCACCGCGTTCGAGCATCTGATGCAGGGGGCGATGTCGGTCAGAGAGTATGAACGGGAGTTCACCCGGCTGCGCAGATTCGCAGTAGTCACCATCACTGAGGAGGATCTGATCCGGAAATTTCTGGACGGGCTGCGAGTGGAGATCCGCAATCGTTGCTTGATCCGGGATTATGAACGGCTGGTCGACTTAGTGGAGAAGGCCGTTGCGTTGGAGAAAGGACTATCTGAGGAGCAGAGATACAGCACGCCAACTCAGCCTAAACCTGTGAAGGCTTCAGATACACAGAGGGGGACGACAGATCGCCCAGGATTGCCGCCGTATTGTTCCCGTTGCCACCGACATCATTTCGGAGATTGCGTCCAATGCTTTTTATGTGGACGGCTGGGTCATATCGCCAAGTCTTGTCGTTCTAAACCATTGGATGCACCGTTCGTTACTCAGATTCCGGGGCCAGTAGTACCAGCAGTTGCATCGAGGGATTGCTACAGTTGTGGCCAGCAGGGTCACATGTCCAGGGATTGTCCGCAGAGGGCTCAGGGGTTACTTCTGCCGCCGCCACCCAAGCGCCAAGCCATTGCCCCGCGAGTATTTGCTGTTGGAGACCATGAGGGAGCCGCGCCGAGAGTCGGTACGTGTTCCTTGCCTATACTCATTGTTATGTTGTGTTTTAGAGGTTGTGGATTTGAGGTTGTCGTCTTGAGTATCGTGCTTTTGTGAGAACCATCGTTAGTTAGTACTTGTGTTTGGTCGGTTTTAGCTTGGGGTGGAGCAGTTTCTACCTATTTGTCATCGGAGTTTCGCATAGTTGCGTACGTTCGGGTCTAGTCAAGCGTTGGTCAGTTCAGAGATTGTTCGAGCCGAAGGGTAGTCGTTTTTAGACAGTCAGTGCGATAGATTTGGGAACTTCCGCCATTCATCGTTGTAGTACGTGAAGGAGCGAAATCATTGAAGACTTTGCAGAAACGACAGTAAACCACTTCGAGGAGATTTTTTTTTTTTTTTTTTTTTTAAGGAAGCTTTCAGCTAGCGGTTCAGAACTTGAATTCGGGGACGAATTCCTCGTAAGTAGGGGAGAATTGTAACATCCCCTTTTCCCCATCCCCACCCATCTCCTTTTTCCCCTCCCCACCACCTCTCTTCTTCCTTTTCCCCCACCCCACTTCTTTATTCATCCCTTTTATTCAATCATCCACCATTTTTTCCACCATTTTTCCACCGTGTGTTTTTGAGAGAGAGAGAGAGAGAGAGAGAGAGAGAGAGAGAGAGAGAGAGAGAGAGAGAGAGAGGAGGAGGAGGAGGAGAAGGAGAAGGAGAAGGAGGAGGAAGAAGAAGAAGAGTTGCCCCGTCAGCCTCCGTCATCCGCCTGAAGTATCCGGTAAACCGTTTTCCGATTTGATCTTTTTTTGGCCGTTTTAGAAAATCGATCATATCTCGTTAACCACCGCGTTTCTCGAAAATCCAAGGCCACCACCGCATCCAGCTCGACGAGACGAAGCCACGCCGTGAAGACCAGCCGCTGCCGCCACCGCACGCGCCCTCACGCGCCGCCAGAAGATTGGCGCGTCGCGCCACGCGCCTCACGCGCCACCGCAGGTCACCGCGCGTGACCGTCACGCACCGTCGCCTCCGCCGCCGCCGTCACCGCGCCGCCGTCTCCGCCGTCGCCGCCGGTGACGTTTCCGGTAAGCTCCGCCGCCGCCCTCCGCCGGTCGCCGCCGCCCTCCGCCGGTCGCCGCCGCCGGTCGCCGCCGATCGCCGCCGCCGTCGCCGCCGTGCCTCGCCGTTGCCGGTCGCCGGTCGCCGCCGTACCTCGCCGCCGCCGGTCGCCGGAGAACTCGCCGGCGATCTGCCGCCGGTTTGGTTTCGGTTTGGCTTGACCGACCGGTTTAATTCGGTTCGGTTTGGTTCGGCCGGTTTAATTCAATTTCCGGTTCAATTTCAATTTCAATTTCGGTTTGGTTCAATTTTTGGTTTAAATCAATTGAGTCTGGTTTAGTCTGATTTGGTCCGGTTTAATCTGGTTTAATCGCGGTTTGATTTTGACCAGGTTGACTGTTGACTTTGACTTTGACTTTGACCGTCGACTTTGACCAACTTGAACCGTTAACCGTTTTTCGCTGTTCGAAAGCCGTTCTCACTCGATTTTTCGTCCTGAATTCAGATTTTGCGTCCTTTCAAGCATCCGGAGTCCAGAAACCCCAGTTTTTCTCAATTCCAAAGGTGAGGGTGGCTTTTCATAGAATTCCGTACTTTCGCCTAAAACTTCTAAGATGGAATTAAGAGCTTTATATGATCCGTTTCTCTGATCGAGTCTAGGTAGTTTTGTTTGTAATTTGGAGATAGGGATATAGATGATTCAACCCATTGTTTGTGCATGTTAAACTGATAATTGTTTGATATAGATATAATTAAAATACTTATACTTATATAAATATATAAATATATATATTATACGAAGAGTCGAGCATGATAGAGTTTAGAGATTGCGGGGGTACAGAGACGGACTTCTGTACTATCTACGCCTTGTGTGAGAGGGGGTACAGGCAGCCTAGTCGATCTGCTGTCTGGGACCTTAAGATCGATAAATCGTCAAACCCGGCGGTGAAGTGGGCACTATCCCATATTGTCCTCCTAGTGGAGGGTGTTGACGGTCACTGGATCCGTTCGTAGGGTTGTTGATTGTTCAGTGGGTGCTTTAGGTACCGTGTTTGTTCATGTCTAGTTTCTTTTTACCGTTTTCGGAGTGCTATGATCGAAACTGCGGTTTCCTGTGTTTAGCATCCCGTACCTCACTGAGTGACTCCCCTGTTACTCACCCCTCTTCTTTCCCTTTCAGGTGAGACTGAGGAATAGTAGACGTTTTATCGGACCGGGTGCTACTTTTGGGTTTTTATGGTTTAATTTGTAATTTCGTATTTTCGTATTTTCGTATTGTATTTCAGACCTGATATTTACGGTTATTTACGGTATTGTGGTTATGAGACGACAGACGTATTTTTATGGATTTGCGGAAATCTAGACATGGTTTATTTAAGGAAATTGAAATATTATATTATATTATCGTTAGTGGCACGCCGTTCCCAAGTGTCGGGAGACGGGTGTTACAATCTCATTGCACAAAATATAATCAAAGATTCAAAGGGATAAGTGGTGATCATATGTTGCAATTAGTCATCTATTTTAACTAGCTGATCTTTTTGCTGATGAGAGTGTTCAAGCTTCTGTTTATATAGATTAACCAATCAGTTATCTTTATTTTATTATAAATATCTATATCTCTATAATATTATTTGAGAAGTCAGTTTCCTACGTGTCGGGCTCACGTTAAAACAACAAAACATGCAAAAAACAAACAAAAATTAATAAAAAATAAAAATAAGAATTAACTATAAATATTCAATACCGCGCATATGCGCGGGTGAGAAACCTAGTAATCAATATTTGGGAGAACTTAAACATATAAAAAACTGACTTTATAAATAATATTGTAGAGATTATTTTTTTGTATGTTTAATTTTTCTTTTTCTTTTACAACTGGTTTTAGGAACTTCCTAAAACAATTACAGAAGGTTTCCCTTATGTGAAGAAAAAAAAAATCCATCCCAAATTATTATACTTGATAATGGAACATTTTTTACCAAAACCTCCGAATAAAAAAGAATTGTAGAGGCCTTATAATAAGCCCAACAGAATTTTCTTATAAGGGCCTTATAAGCCCAATAAAATAATTTGGGCTTCAGTATTTTTTTCTTCTCGCAAACTAAGCCCGACCTTTCCAAACCATCAGTCGCCCTTTCTCGTCTTCCTTTTCCACAAGCTTTGCCGAACTCTTTTTTTGCTGGCGACGATAGAATCGACGTTCGCCGATTCCTTCTTGATCTTCTTCTCCTACCAGGTATCCTCTCCCCTTCACAAGGCCTGATCTTTGGCTTTCATGTCAATTTTGGTTTTCTCGCATCAATTTTTGATGCTTGGTGTAAAGATTCTAGGGTTCTTAGCCTTGTAATGAAGAAATTTCATCCACAATTCTTCTATATCCAATCTCGAAGTTTTCATATTGCAATTTTATGAAACAGGCATATTTGATAAGATCTTCGAATCTTGATTTTCTGAAACACGCATTTTGATATGATATTCGAATCTGGAATCTCTGAAACAAGCATTATGATGATAAGATGTCAACAATCAGAAACGGTTGATGTATTGGCTCTTTTAGTTCAAGATCTTCTTGGACTTCAATTTTGCTTTAGCTACATTCTTTATAACTCATTCTTAGCTTGGATTTTTTAAACATTTATGTATGGTTCTTGGCACTAATGTATCTGGAAGTGTCGTTGTTCTTGTGGCCAATGTGAAAATCGTTTAATCTTTTTTACCTCTTTATCTCAGCGTACCGTAGATGAGTCTTATCTGAAGGTGACACCGTGAAAGAAATGATGAAACTAAGCTTTACATAATCTGCAACATTAGAGATAGAGTCAACTTGTGTTGCTAGGACAGGATGCTAGCGTTTGGTTTCATGTTTGTTTGCTTTCGGTTTCTCTGTTTTGTTTCATCGATTTGAAGATCCTGAAATGCTATAAAAATTGGGAGACTTGTTACAAAATATTGAAGTTAAGGAAGCTTTGCTGAGAAATTTTTGCTCCTTGTTTACATCGTGACTTGCATTAGCTTTTTGAAGATATACTGTTGTTTTCTAAGTTGTGTGATGTGATTCTTGATGTGTACTTCATCTTCCCAGGTTGTTCAAACTAAGGTAATATGGGTGATTACACAATCCAGATCAGTTCGAGGCTGATCAACCAGTTAGCTGAAGGCAACGATCAACCAAAGAGGAAAACGAAGAAAACCAAACCCAAAGTCTCACCGTCACAGAGCAAAGCAGATCAAGCGAAAACACATCACGATGCAGAGAAACCGAAGCCAATTCCAGAATTACCGACGCAGCCACCATTTTTCTTCCCAGTACAGCAACAAGCAGCAGCAAACACGGAGCTTGAATCGATAAAATCCGTTTTGAGAGAGAGTGAGAAGGTTCTTGAGAAAGTGGAGAGACAAGAAAAGAACATTGTTCATGAAGTGACACAGAGAGCCAAGGATCTGAGGGAGAAAGAGTTTAAGATCCCGGAACCGAAACCAATGCCTTGCTCCTCTGATCACGAAGCGTGGAAGAAATGCTACGAGGTGAACATCGACAACCCGTTGAAATGTAGCGGTCTGGTTATGAGATTCCAGGATTGCGCTCGCCGGTTCAGACAGCAAGTGACTAAGGAAACGTAGAGACAAGAACAATTGGTTCAAAAAGACATTTTGAGAGAAGAGAATGCTGTTTTTTTGTGTTGCTTTGTGAGAATGATAGGTCAGAAGAATGAACTTGTTTCCTTTTTTGTTTCTCGAAGCAAAAAAAGAAAGAAAGAACAAATAAGCAAGAATCTGTGATTATATTCATGAGATGTAAACTGTGTTCTTGATTTAGTATCTTGGCTTTATCTTCCACTTTTTCTCTTGGATTCTTTAAATGTCGTTTTTCTAATTTTTTCCGCTTATTTTGGATGAATTTGAAGTTAATATCAGTTCCACTAATAACAAATCAGTGAATAACAACTTCAGAAAAGATGGAACTCATGTGATTAATTTCATTCAAATGGGGTAGGTAAAAAAAAAACAATATATTCAAAACCATTAACCATGTGATGGAGAATCATGTGAGGATGGTTGGGAAGAAGAGTGAAGAGGAAGAAGATTTTCTTCAGTTTCTGTTGAGGGTTAAAGATGATAATGAGAAGGTTCCATTGTCAATGACTCATGTCAAGTCATTGCTTATGGATATGGTTCTTGGAGGGGTCGATACATCGGTTAACGCAGTGGAATTTGCTATGGTCGAGGTTTTGAGTAGACCGGAAGTGTTGAATAAGGTTCAAGAAGAGCTTGATCAAGTTCTTGGTAGAGATCCTTAAAGAATCTCACATTCCTAAGTTTCTTTACTTGCAAGCTATTATGAAAGAGACTATTAGACTTCATCCTAGACTTCCTCTGCTTGTTCCTCACTGGAACAGCGAAACCTAGGTGGTTGCGGGATTCACTGTTCCGAAAGATTCAAAGATTTTCATTAATGTTTTGGGCGGTTCATAGAGATCCTAAGAATTGGGAGGATCCAAATGAGTTTAAGCGTGAGAGGTTTCTTGATAGCTCCTTTGATTTCAATGGGGAATGATTATAAGTATTTGCTGTTTGGGTCCGGTCGGAGAATTAAGTCCGGTCTTGTTCTTAAGTTGAAGAAACCACTCATTGCAATTCCAATCAGAAAGGTTGTCCGAACCAAATCTCTATTCCCTTACTCCAAATCTCATCGCTTAACCGGACGGTTCGATTTGGTCTATAAGTTTGGACATGTTTTTCTCTTCAATTTTTTTTGTATTATATTTGGATTAATTTCTATGTAAAAGTGTTTGTGCTAAGGTTTTGTAAGGAGGAGAATTACTTCTTCACTTCTTGATTTTTATGACAAAAAATAAACTTCTTGGGAATTTTCCAACTTATGATTGTTTGTATATAAGATTATATTTTGTATATCAAAGGTGCTCTGTCAACGGCTTAAGAGGTTTCTTCCGGGACTTGTGTCCGAGACACAGTCAGCATTTGTGGCGGGGCGCTTAATTTCGGATAATATTTTAATATCCCAATAAATGTTTCATGGATTGCGAACAAATCCTTCATGCAAGGATAACTTTATGGCCATAAAGACAGATATGAGTAAGGCCTATGACAGGTTGGAATGGCTTTCATAGAGAAACTCCTTCTAAGAATGGGTTTCTCCTCGATTTGGGTCTCCATGATTATGTATTGTATTACCTCTGTTCGGTATAAGGTGCTTATTAATGGGCAGGCAAGAGGACGTATTGTTCCCCACCGAGGTTTGCGTCAAGGAGATCCTTTATCCCCATATCTCTTTATTTTATGCTCAGAAGTTTTAATTGCAAACATTCGGAAGGTGAAATGTGAAAAGTTGATCACAGGATTGAAAGTGGCAAGAGCATGCCCACCAATCTCGCACTTGCTTTTTGCGGATGATAGTCTTTTCTTCTGTAGAGCGACAAAGGAGGAATGTCAGGTCTTTTTGCGACTCCTGAAGGACTTGAAATTTTTCCGGGACAACAGATAAATTTTGATAAATCATCATTACAGTTTGGGCATAAAGTGGATCCATTGGTTAAAACGGAATTACAACAAACCCTTGGTATCTTTACTATTGGGGGTATGGGGTCCTACTTAGGAATCCCAGAGAGCTTGGGTGGGGCCAAAACACAAATTATTGGTTTTTTGCAAGAGAGGCTACATAATCGGGTGAATGGATGGACTGCAAAATTATTGTCTAAAAGAGGGAAAGAGGTCCTCATCAAGTCAGTGGCTACAGCATTACCAACACATGTTATGTCTTGTTTCCGGCTACCAAAGGTGGTAACAAAGAAACTGACAAGTGTGATATGGCGGTTCTGGTGGAGCACGGGAAGTAATCAATCGGGTATGCACTGGATGGCTTGGGACAAGTTGTGTCGAGATAAATGTAACGGAGGCCTTGGATTTCGTGTGATCAAGGATTTCAACACAACTCTGTTAGCAAAACAGTTATGGAGACTTATTGACAAACCGAAATCTTTGTTTGCAAAAGTCTTTAAAGGACGGTATTATCGTAATTCGGATCCTCTAGATCCTATTCGATCATACTCCCGTCTTATGGATGGAGGAGCATTGTATCTGCTAGATCTCTGGTTAACAAAGGACTAATCAAAAGGGTAGAAACATGATCATCTATATCAGTATGGAATGACCTCTGGTTACCTGCCCCTCGCCCGAGACCAGCAACATGTACTTTTACTACTTATCCAAACATGATGGTCAACGATCTGATTGATCCATCGACCCGGTCATGGAACCTGCCACTGATTGATGCAGTTATTTCCCCTCTGGATGCCGAAATAATCAAGCAAATTCCGATAAGCTGATTTCAAAAACCAGATTCAATGGGGTGCCATGTCACCAAAACGGGAAAATACAAGGTTAAATCAGGATATTCGCTCGAGAGATTATATCCGGATACAGGGGTTCCCGCGATTTACTTTGGACCTGATATTCAGCCATTACTGGCCCAGGTTTGGAAAATACAATGTCCTCCCAAACTCAGACATTTCCTTTGGCAAACATTATCGGGTTGTGTTTCGGTTACTAAGAATTTACGCTCTAGGGGGATTTTATGTGATACGCAATGTATGAGGTGTGGAGCAGAGGAGGAGACTATTCATCATGTACTATTTGAATGTCATCCGGCGGTCCAGACGTGGGCTCTATTGGTGGTACCGACTAACCAGGTTGAGTTTCCTGGGCCATCGTTTTTCTCTAATATGGATTTTCTGTTTTGGAGACTCCCAAAGGATGTGACGGAGACATATTTTCCTTGGATTCTTTGGTATATATGGAAGAGTAGGAATGAGTTTGTTTTTAGTAACAAGGATCGCAGTCCACAGGAAATCTTGGAGATGGCAACAACGGACATACTTGGCAAGAAGCGCAGGTAGGGGAGGATGGGACAGTTAGGGTAACCAATACTACATCGATACCTGCTAATAGGATGGTAGAGTCGGAACTGCCTGGTCTTTGGTGGTGTTTTGTGGGTGGCGCTTGGAAAGCAACCGATATTTATTCAGGACAGGGATGGTTTTGTAACAATGATGGTCACCGAGACCAAATGATGGGAATTCATAATATACGTCGTAGTCTCTCATCGCTACATGCAGAATTTGAAGCTTTGATTTGGGCAATGGAATGTATGCATTCACTTCAATTCAACCCGCTTATTTTTCAACTGATTGTTCTGATCTGGTAAAGATAGTGTCTTCTCCAGCAGAGTGGCCAGCATTCTCAATTCATCTCGAGGAATTTCAATTCTGGAAAGAGCGGCTGGTAGATTTCCAGATAAAGCTTATCCCCCAGGCGAAAAATGGAAAAGCAGACAAGTTGGCGAGAAGTGCGCGGAGTTATTCTTCTGAGCTGGTTTACATCGACTCAGTTGCTTCACGATAGATATATTTTGATACTTAGTTTGCTATAGTTCTATGTTGTTGACAAAAAAAAAAGATTATGTTTTAGTGGAGAAATTAACACTTTGACAATTACTAATTGATAATGACCTACTATTGCTCTTTCGAGGGAAATTAAACAATTTAAATTATATTTTTTTAACTTAACGTTTCAAATTAATTTAAACACTCAATTACTGCTTTGACTTGCTAGACTTTTTTTCTGCATAGATAATGTATACAATGTGGTCCCAAACAGTCAAACCATAAACACTTTTTTTTGTCATTAATATTACTTAAAGTTCAATACAATATCAGACCATTACAACCTAGAACCGCGTTTTACAGGAGCTTAGAAGTCTATATTATTCGGACTAAACAAACAGCCCAACCCAGAAAACCTACACTTCAAAGCCAACTCTCCACTATTCCAACAAGAAGATCTTCAGCACAAGTTTCAGCCATCAACACATAGACCTTTTACATAAGAAAAACAAATAGGATAGCCTGCAAGGACCATTGTCTTTACAGAGACAAGAGCCGGCAAGAAACACCGTCCTTCCAAAGACAAAGCCGGCAAGGCGGCATGGATACATAACCTTCTGGAGCCAAAAACTTAAAGACTATAAATTAAAGCTACAAAAGATTGATGCAAAAGAAAATTTCTGAGCATCACAAACAAACCAAACAAAAGTAAGGGACCTTCACACTATTATCCATCGCAACAAACTATCGCGACACTGAAGAGCTACCACATTAAGAAGCCAGACTTATTCAACCCTAAAAGAATCGAAAAACAGGTGAAGAGAAGGAGTGAAGGTGGAGAACGAAAGCTGGTGAATCCCTTTACCTCGTCGAAACAACCCAATAGCAGAATCGATAGACATCAAACCACACATCTGAACTGGACCAATCCTTCACCACGAACCAGACTAAAAATTGAAACAGCACAAGGACCCAAATCCGAAAAGATAAACAGACTAGCCACCAGATTCTCCACACTCTCAAATCATCGGAGATCCTAAACTTTAAATTGGAGAACAAGAGCACCGCATCGACACAGCATCAAGAACACTAAACTTAAAAGACAAAAGCAGATTTACAAGAGCAAGCAAAATACAAAGGAGAAGGACCGGGGGTAACGCTAAAGGAGCCGCCACGCGCCGGTCACCGGCAACTAAATTCTGATAAGAGGAGAAAAAAACGGAGAGCCATTTTGATGAGAGAGGAAAAAAAGTGAAAAAAATGTCCCGAACCATAAAGAAAATTTTCCATGCACATCTATGGGCGGGTCCAACAAAATTGGTGGTCCGAATCAAGAAAACAAATGTGGCCTATTATAAAAAAATCTTTTATATAAAAAAATATTATTCGCTAAAAAACAAATCTTTTAAAACAATGAAATTCTAGAAAAAAACAAATACCTAATTATGAAAAATAACTCTTCTTGCGTTTTTTCTGCAAAATTATTCATTAGACTCACATAGTCTATTTATTCTTGCATTTATTAAGGAATTGTAGATTTTTAGGTTTTCTAATGTGTATGTATATATATACATATATGTAGTTTCTTTTCCTTTTCCTTTCTTGTTTTATAATTGATTTTTAATATAAATAGAAAAAGGAAAAAAGAATTATGGAAGAATCGTGATATGCAAAAAAAAAAAAAGTAAAGATGTAAAAACTAAATTAACATATCAACTTCATAAAAAAGTGGTGGGTTTGCGCTGCACATCGGTATCTGTTCGGCTCCTTTAGCCGAACTATGGGGAGTGTATTACGGTCTTTGCATAGCTTGAGAACATCGTATATCTTGCCTGGAACTGGAGGTAGATTCGGAGATAGTAGTGGGTTTTCTACGGACAGGGATCAATGCTTCACATCCTATGTCATTCCTAGTACACTTGTGTTATGGCTTCTTATCAAGAGACTGGTCAGTCAAAATTTCTCATATGTATCGGGAGGCTAATTATCTAGCTGATGGATTAGCCAACCATGTTTGTTCTTTGCCTTTGGGTTTTCACTTATTTGATGTTGTTCCAGAGAGTGTTGTTTCTTTCATGTTGGAGGATGCTAATGGGGTGGCTAGGCCACGCCATGTTCGTTTGTAAATTTTTTTTTTTTAATAAATTACGGGGGCACTAACCCGGCTATTTACCAAAAAAAAAAACTTCATAAAAAAGTAAAGATGTAAAAATTAAACTAGTTCGACTGCTCTATTAAGAAAAACACAAAAACGTGACCCATTTAAAATAATCTATATGTCTATATTTTTTTAGAGAAAAATTATATGTGGCTCAAAAAAACGAAAAATTTGGTGGTCCAAAGCCATTGCTTGGCTGGCTTGTGCTGTGGGCCGGGATAGACTATCGCCATGTATTTTTAGGGAGGGAAACTAAAAGATTCAAATTTTACTAAAAACACTTATTTGTTATGTGATGATTTGAGTTGATAGATGTTCGTTTTGTATAATCACTGTATTCAGCAGAATAACCATCACATTGACATTAACATGAACAAAGAAATTTCATTTCGTTTTGGCGGCATTTCCGTCGTTTCTTTTACGGCCAATGTTATAAATTTAATTACATGCATATAGATATTTTTTTTTGTAAAGGGCTTTCATATTAAAGGAATTAAAAGTTACAGCAGATTGAAATTATTTAAACGAAACAAGAAGAGGAGAGGGGGAAAGCACGATTGACAAAATATACAAAAGCGATGATAGAGAAGAGGACATAGAGGAAGTTCTAAGTCCCCGACCAAAAGACAACAAGGTCATCACCTAGCTTGGCACAACAATTTCTGAGAGCCACCAAGGTCATCAACAAAAGACAACAATTTTAACGAGTCTTAAAATTTTTCCCAGCTTAACAATATTTGGTTGAGACTCACCACGGTGAAAACGAACGTTCCTCTCTTTCCAAAGTTCATAAATGGTTGCATTCCACAGCTGGAGTACAGCAACATGTCGTACCTTGTCAGTAGTTGCAAGCTTTAGCCATGGTAAGACCTCGTTCCAATCAGTAGGTGGGTTAGGTAGACCTATTTTCTGAGTCGCCCTTTTCCATACAAAAGCCGAGTAAGAACATGAAAAAAATAGGTGGTCTCTTGATTCATTTCCATTACCACACAAAAGGCACGTCCCTTCAACATCACCTCCCCAATATATAATTATGTCCATTGTTGGGCTACGGTTGAGCAAAAAAAGCCAAGAGTTTGTTGAATGCTTCGGAACTACAGCTGAATTCCAGATTAAGGAATGCCAAGAAACATCATGTTTAAGCTGCCTAGTGCAATTCCACATCAATTTGGTGTTAAAACGAGGTAAAACCCTATCGCCGTGAGACCATACCAGAGCATCCGGATTGTTTGAGATAGGCTGCGAGACAATAAAAGACAAAACCTCCAAAGTGTCGGTCAGATCGTGCCTGCTGTAACACCCAAGATCCATTGCCAATACAATCACTAACCAGTGAATTAATATTGATTTCCAACTCAGCCGGACCCGAAGGCCCCAAAAAATCAATCAGGCAGCCAAAAGGAGTCCATGGATCCCACCAGAAAAATGTCGCATCTCCTCTGTTAACTTTGACGGAGAGAAAGCGTATAGCAACCCGATGAAGCTTTAACAAGCGTTGGAACATCCAAGAAGTAGAATATTGTCTTTCGTTGATAGCCCAGAAAGACTGTTTAGCCAAGTATTTTCTCCTAATCCATGCTACCCACATTGACCCCGCCTTGAAGAACAAAAACCAAATAAGCTTTAATCCAAACACCAAATTCCAATCAGAAAGTCTTCTGATACCTAAGCCCCCTTCACGCTTAGGATAACAAATGTCTGTCCAAGCCACTTTTGCTCCTACAGATTTATCGATTTTACCATGCCAAAGGAACGAGGAAACAAGACTCTGTAAGAGTTTCAAAACTTTACTCGGAATGAAAAAGGCAGAGCACCAGAATCCAATGATGCCCGGGATCACAGCTGATATCAAACGCAAACGCCCTGCTAAACTCAAATGTTTATTCATCCAGCCATTAAGCTTTTTTCGAACCTGGGTAATTAATGGATCACAGTCCTTTACCGATAGTCTTTTTGAGCATAGTGGCAATCCCAAATATCTGACCTGTAGTGCAGAGGAAGCAAGTTTAAAACGAGCCAGAATATTTTCTCGAGTAACCGCAGAAAGGCCAGAGGAGAACATGGAAGTTTTGGAGATATTAATTGCCAGCCCCGACAGTTTCTCAAATTGAGAGAGCACCGTCAAAACTCCCGCCAGTGATTTCTCCGTTCCCTCCAGGAAGATGAGGAGGTCATCAGCAAAAGCCAAATGAGTCAGGGCACTGTCCTCACAACCCGGATGATAATTAAAAATTCCATCGTTTGCCGCATTATTTAACATGATAGAAAGGACGTTCATGGCGAGTACGAATAGCTGCGGCAACAAAGGGTCACCTTGGCGTAATCCCGTTTTTCCTTTGAAAAAACCCGACGTTACTCCGTTGATAGTGAGAGAGAATGATGGAGAGCAGATACACGCTTTGATATAGGAGATGAAAGAGCCTGGCATGTGATAGGCAGATAAGGCTTCCAAAATAAAGTCCCAGCGTACAGAGTCGAAAGCTTTCGATATGTCCACCTTTAAAGTGATTCGTGGGAGTAGGGTTTTCCTGTGATAGCCTTGGACCACCTCAGAAGCAAGGAGGACATTCTCAAGAAGCAATCGGTCCTTGACAAATGCAGTTTGATTTGGTAAAATGATGTCCGGAAGAACCCCTTTCAACCTGTCCGATAAAATCCGAGCAATGAGCTTATACATAGTGTTCATGCAGGAAATAGGGCGGAAATCAGAAATGGCCTCTGCCCCCATTAGCTTTGGAATCAGAATCAAAGAAGTTGCATTTAGAGCACTAGGCATGAACGGAAAGAGGAAAAAGTCCGACACAGCGTGGATAATCTCATCACTTAAAAAAATCCAATAGGCCCTATAAAACTCAGCTGATAATCCATCCGGACCCGGTGTGCGATTCTTGGATAGAGAAAAGAGAGTAGATTTTATCGCCTCTCCAGTGATTTGTGCCGCAAGTCCCAATTTGTGCACATGCGAGCAGCGGAGAGAAATTACACGGTTGAGAAAACCCAGTAAATGATAACAAAAGGATCCTCTTACAGTACAAAGGATGGTAGAAAAGTGAGCAATAGCAATCTGATGCACCTCCTTCAAATTTGATGACCTTGATCCATCCTCTTTTAGTAAATACTTAATAGCGTTTGCCGCATTTCTTACAGTCATGATCCTGTGGAAAAATCTTGTATTTAAATCTCCCACTTCTAGCCACTTGATTCTGGAGCGCTGGCGAAAGAAACTTTCCTCTGCTAATCGTAAATAAATCCAAAGATCCCGAGCAGATCGCTTAAGCCTCATATTTTGCTCGGACGGATTAGTAAGGGCTCTAACCTGTGCCACTCCCAAAACCTCATTAGCATTCGCAACTCTTTTTTTAATGCTACTAAAATTTTCCTTGCAAAGTGATTTGATAGGCCTCTTAATCCCCTTCAACATATAACAGAGAGTTGTTAACGTTGACACCTTTTCGCCTACAGCTAACCAATACTCCGTTAGCGTAGGAAGGAAACTAGGCAGATTGATAAGGAAAGAAGGGAACATAAAGGATCTTGTCCCGAACTCTGGCTTATCCGAAGAGAGTCTGATGTGACATGGCGTATGATCTGAGAACTCAGGAGGTTCAAAAATGCAGTGTCCTGTTGGGAATACGGTTGCCCATTGGTCATTTATTAGACAGCGGTCTAACCTCTTAGCAATAGGTGTAGAAGGCTGGTGATTCGACCATGTAAAAGGAGGTCCCTGAGATGCCAGATCAAACAATCCCACTGTTGACAAACAACTACCAAACTCACGCATTGCACTCGTTGTAGAAACAATAGCCGGATTTGAATTTTCAGATGGGTCTAATATCTCATTGAAATCCCCACAGACCAACCATGGCTTCAGTCCCAGGTCAAAAGAAACATAGGTATCGAGAAGAGATGTCCAAAGAAGCCTCCTCTCCTCCAATAAATTAGATGCATATACTGCTGTAAATAAGAAAGAGCTTCCATCCTCCAAAAAAATCTGTGCCGTTATTGATTGTAAATCAGAAAATAAAAGCTGCACACAGATAGGGCTTTTATATATGATTCAAATTCTTCCTAATTCCGAGTGCTGATAGTTCGAGAGAACATTCCAATCTTGACCAATATCCGAAAGAACTTTAGATATATTTATTTCTTGAACGTGCATTTCCAAAAGGGCTCCAAAATATAAGTTACGAGATTTGATCCAGGAAGACAGGGGGAAATGCTTCCAATAATCGTTGATACCCCGCACATTCCAGAAAAACTTACCTAACATAAAGGTTGGTTAGGGTTGTGGCCATCCCCAATCCGCAATGGAGGGGAACCACCTTTGGAAGGTGAGTTTGACAATATTTTCCTCTTTTTCTGTTGCTGAAACTTTGAAGGAGAGGAAAGTGGTGATACCCCGATGTCCTTCTTTGACTGGGGGACAGTAATAAGTTGAAGACCATTTGAATCATTTTCCGGCGGGTCTGGCTCAGCATCTTGGTGGAGCGCTTGGAACGGATTCGGAGAAAGAACAACTGATCCCACACCCTCTATTACTCTCCTTTTGGAAATATAAGATGACTTAGGGACTAGACTGAAGGAGTCTACCTTTACATAACTCTGTGTAGTTGTACCCGAGATTGGTGGTGATGCATGAAACGTCGCCATCTCGGCATTTGACACCTGAACATGATTTTTCCCATTTGCTTTACCAGCCTTGAACGTTTCAGACGTCGAAGAATGTAAATTTTCCTCTGGCGCAACCTTGTGCGACTCCGTAACCCGATCGGCTCCAGTCCTTTGCAGAGTAGACAAAACCGTCGAGAGAGCCTCCTTTACTGGTACCTGAAATGGCTTGTCCTTTTTTACCTGCCATTTAGTTTTCTGAGGCATCTTTTTAACCTCCGAGACCTTTGGAGCTTTTGTTTTCCTTTTCCTTCTGATTAGTTGGACAGAAAGCCTCCTTATGTCCTATTTCGTTACAAATAGGGCAAAGTGGGGGAAGCCATGGGTAGGTCACAGTAATAACATCAATACCACCATCCTCTCTTTCTAATTCAACAGAGCTCGGTAGGGGTTGTAACAGATCCACCACCAGCTTAACCTCTACAGAAGAAATACTAGTAAAAGGCTTAGCTTCAATGATAGAACCCACCGGTTTTGAAATAATAGATAAACCTTCATCTGTGATCAAATCAAAAGGGACCTGTGTAAACTTTGCCCATATAGGCGCCCTTTGCAGCGAGGGTGGGTCTAGAGAAAACGAGGCTTTCCACTCAGTAACAAAGAAAGGCGAATCACCTACACGCCATAACTCGTGATGTAGAATACGTTTCCGAAGTGCAGCAGAAGGAATATAGAATAAGAAAGCATTCTTAGTCAGATTATGGATAGTAACCCTACGATCTTTTCCCCATAAGAAGTTTAGGACTCCTCAAATTTTACCATAAGAAGGTGCATTTCCATAGAAGATGCCGACGATATAATCCTCATGAACTTATGCCCCTCTTTCAAAGACCGCATTAGGGACCTTGATTCTTGGCGCACCAGAAGCGGACATAGTGACAGGGATGGATGACTTAGGAAATTTCATAGCTGACCTAGTCCTATCAGCCCAACTGTATCCAACATTTGACACATCTAACCTTTGCGGTTCCGGAACAGGTTCCTTTAAGACACCCTTTGACGGGAAAAGCTCAGGACCAGCTGAACCTGAAGCAGAACCTTCTTGGGAAGGAGGAAATTTCTGGGCGGAGAACACCATAGAAGACGGAGGCCCTATCGAAACTGTGAGAAGAGCTTTCGGCAGAGCAGCAGAAGTATCGACAGGAACATGAACCTCCGCCATAATCGAGTCTTGGATAAGTGGAGACGGAGCAGCAGGAAGCAATGACAGAGATGGGTCAAGGAAGAGTAAATCCGGAGGTAACGGAGGGACCGGCGGAGCCTCCAGAGCATCAGACATAAGGACGGCGAAGTCAACGCAGTGTTTAGGGATTTTGACTTATCGCTTTCAAGAGGAAAACGATCAACTTTGGCTTCCGAGTTTCAAATCTACGAATAATATTCTTGAAGCTAAATGTTTGCTTTCACATGCATATAGATATTATTTAGTTTTTATTTATTTATGGTTTAAATAGAGTAATTGCACTCTATATAGAAGAAAATTTTATAAATTGGCAATATGACGATTCACTGTTTAGGGTACTGTACACATTTCATTAATCCGAAAACACCCTTTTCTTTCTCTTTCTCTCTCTTTCTCTTTCTCTTTTTTTTATTCTCTTTCTCTATCTGGCTCTCTCTTTCCTTCTTCTTCTCCACCAGCGACCATTAATCTTCTCTCTTTTTTCACCGGCGACTATTAATCCCGTGATATGAAGCCATGTTACAAAAAATCAGCAGAACTCAACCCATCGTCTGACTTAATTTTGTCATGTTCTAAAACATCTGAACAGTTCCGAGTTTAACGATCTTCCCTCGATTGCTCTGCACAAGAGAGAGATGATACAGAGCAAGAGTTGAGTCATGCCGAGTCAGCTCAGCCCGACTTGGATCAGGTGAAGCAGTGGCTCCAACACTCCGAGAACTCCTATCGCCTTCTTGTTCTCGTTTTTTAGAGTCAAACTGAAAATCACCGGATACTAAATTTATTAGCCGGTTAACATCTTATTTAGATGTCAATTATAATATTATACATACATTAACCAGTAACATGGGAAGATAATAAACTTTATTAGCTGGTTAAAAATTTTATTATATGCTCCAATCCTAATGTTAGCATACATTTATGATATTAACTAATAATATTGAAAATAAGATCATTAATACATACAAACATTGGAAGATAATAAACTTATTTGCTGGTTAACAACCTTCTTATATGCTCGAGTCCCAGTATTAGACATACATGTATGGTATTAGCCGATAACATTGAAAACAAGACTAATAATGCAGAATTAGACATATTATGGTTTATATCCTTATTATATGCATATTGTTGCGAATTATAGTATTAGACATACATTTGTATTGTTAGCCGATAACATTGAAAATTATACGCGTACTATATACAGACAAAGACTGTGTAGTTTACCTTCACAATCATGAACCTTTGTCTTGTCTTTTGCTTTCCATATCTTTGCACACTAGATTCATCATCTCGAGATGTTTTTTTTATAGATCTCCAAATGTTAAACCGTCGATTGGAGAACATGAAGTAAAATATGAAATTACTTGACTAATACAGTATCTAAGCGTAAGATTTTGATCAGATCATTGGTTGTATCAGTAGAATTGAAGATGTCTTTTAGCGAAGAACACTAAAAAAAGAGAGAGGAAGAGAGAGAGTGAGAAAGAGAGATAGAGAGAAAGAGAGAATGGAGAACGTTGATATAGACCCGTGTGAAACAAAATTGGGATTGATTTTTGGTCATTTCACCACCTTTTCTGCTATAGTGATTTCTGTATTTGCAAATTTCAAAAAAATTTCTCTGTATTCCTAATTAGATAAATTTCTATGTATATTGAGTTAATTGACTCTTAAATAGATAGGTGGCGGTCGTTTTCAGAAAAAGAAAAAAAAATAGCCGAGTAAAAACTCATCGTTACTAATCTATTACCAGACACGTAAACATCATATTCACCTCCCAAAATATCATATTTTCTGAAGATGTGTTTGTCACAACTTTCGAATGCCTTGTACTTAGGGGAACGCCAAAGACTGGTTGTATTTCACGATGCAGACAAAAATAAATTATTTCACCATTGTTTTGTTGATTCGTTAAGATCCTGACTGCTCCAGGAAGAGCGTTTTTTTGTGTGGAAGCAGAAGTTTCAAAATTTGGGTCCATATATGTAGAGAAGTATTTTCATTTTCATGACTTAAAAGAGCTATTTTTTTCTGGTCACAATTACGAACTATTTACAAAGTTTTTTTAATATCCGCTCAAATGTTATCATCTCTCGTACCTCAGGATTGGCTTTCCCTAATCAGTATGTCCAGAAAAAGAAAAATAATTGGATTTTTCTTCGTATATGTTATTTTGTTATATTCTCGAATCTAGAAAACTATTTTCACGGATGCACTAATATATAAATTAATAAATATTAATTAAAATATTAATTAAAATATTAAAATATATGTAACTATTAAGTATTAAATAAAATAAAATAACATTTTTCAAATATATTGTACATTTATTTGTTATCTAGTTGGTTAATCATTATTTTATTTGTGACATATTAAAGTAATTTTTCAATAAAAATAGTTTAGATGATTATTTAGAAAAAATTATAATTCAGTTTATTTAACTTTTTTCAAATGATGATTTTAAAAAATTTGTCAAATCATTTAAAAATATAAGAGATAATCTAATTTTTTTGTTGCTTTTAGAGTTTTTTTAGAATTTTTGATGAAATAAATAGTCCATATTTTTACTATTTTGAATGGGTTAAGTTATTTTTTAGTAACGGTGTATTTTATGTATAAAAAGATAAAACATTAGTAAACTTTAATGTTTAAGTTATATTGTTTTTTAAGTGGGCTAAATTATGTTTATCTTGTTAAATATAATTTAAATTTTTTGTTTCTTCTTTTAGACTTTACCTATTTTTAATGGGTGTAATTTCTAAATTATTATAGGTGCATCTAAAAAAATTGATAGCAAATACACTTGTTAAAAAAAATCATGGGTGCACATGCACTCCCTTCTAACACTACCTTCGTCCCTATTCCGTATATATTAAAAGTGAAGGTGTGGTGATGCTACACATCGTAACCGTATAGAAAAACATTATACAACGGCTTTTGTGAACTCATAATTTTTACAAACATCAGTCAAAAATGTCTCCGATTTCAAACCCATTCACGGACAACACGATCAGTGTTCCTCCTTACACAATTTTCATCCTCATTACTGTCTTTACGGTTATCTGGTACCTTTTCAAACGCTCGCCGCAACCGCCTCTACCGCCTGGACCTCGAGGACTACCTATTGTCGGAAACCTCCCGTTTCTTGACCCGGATCTTCACACCTACTTCACAAACCTCGCTCAAGAACATGGTCCAATCTTCAAACTTAATCTTGCACTACAAGAAAACAAGTGAATACCGAGGGACAAATTCCTCGGTTTTCCGTCGGAATAACGTTATTCCGACGAAATACCGATGATTCGTTCCGTCGGAAAAATTTCCTCGGAATTTTGTAGTTCCTCGGAATTTCCTCGGAAATTTCCGACGGGATTCCGAGGATTACACATTCCGAGGACATATCGAGGACAAGCAGTCGTCGGAGAGGTCGTCGGAAAAAACCGACGGATAGATTCGTCGGAATAAACCGAGGAATATTCCGAGGTGACAAATAGTCGGAAATTTCGAGGAATGGTTTTCCTCGGAAATTTCCGAGGGATGACGTCCTCGGAAATTTCCGAGGGATGATTTCCTCGGAAATTTCCGAGGGATGATTCCTCCGGAAATTTCCGAGGCATCATTTCCTCGGAAATTTCCGAGGGATGAGTTCGTCGGAAATTTCCGAGGGATGATTTCGTCGGAATTATATAAAATATTATTTTTTAAAAAAATTAATAATTAGATATTTAAAATCGAAAATATGAAATTAAAATCGAAAATTAAAAATTAAAATTTAGAAATTTAATTTCGAAAATAAAATTTAAAATTGAAAGTGGTACAAAAAAAAAAAACATTCAATGTTTTTGAGCAAAAATAAAAAGCTACGGGTTTTGTGTGTTGGGATCTTGCATGGTCGGGAAATCGACGTTCGGGTGCAACCTCCTCATCATTTCCATCATCTGCTCGTTCATCTTCCTCTGTGCCTCGAAGCTCGCCTGTTGTGCCTCGAAGCTCGCCTGTTGATTTGCCATCTGAGTCTCCAACGCAGATATGCGTTGGTCCTTGTCCTGCAACTGACCCATAAGTTCGGACGGATCAACAAAAGGAGGGGCTGCAGAAGAAGACGTAACCGACCGGACCGACGAGCCAAACCCAACATTCGGCCCTTCTTCTTTGGAACCGACTGAAAAAAAAAATGAATATGTGAATAATAATTAAGATGAAATGAAATTTTTTAAAAAAAAACGTACCTTTGCAACGATTTCGTTGATCTGCTCCCGAGGCAATTGGGAACCCGTCGAATCTTCGTCTTCGGTTTGCAGCTGAGACGCTGCTTCTTCCACCTGACTGTGGATGAGGTCGACGACACCCGCCACAACACCATCATCAATCTGGCCGGTCTTCTTGTTCGTATACGCCATCTTCATTAAGCTGAAATCATCAACGGCTCACCATCATTTGCTTCCACCTTTATATCAATATAAAAATTAGTAGTTAGAAGAAATAATGATAGTTTAAAATTTTTAAAAATTTAAAATAGAATAAAAAGGGACTGAAATTACCATGCGATCCCTCAGAGTGGCTTGGGACTGAGCACCCAAGTTGTGCTTGTAGACGCCCTTCCCTTTACGTTCGCTCTTGCGGTTGGAGGAGTTGGTGGTAGAAGTCGATTTCGTATCTTCCTTACTCCAATGCACAATCAACTGCTGCCAGACGTCGAGGTTCATCGACTTTGGGATCTTTAAAAAAAAAATTGTTAGATGAATTAAAAAATAATTTAATAAAATTAAAAATTGTTTTAAAAATAAAAAAACAAACCTTGTTCTTTAGCCACTTCTGCTTCCACTCGTAAATTTGATACCCATAGTTGGTCATAACTTTGTGCACGAAGTGGTAATAGACAAACGCCGTATAATCAGGATTCCAGTTGAATTCTTGCTGAAAAAAAAAAAACACAATTAGTATAAAATTTTTTTTTATATTAAAAAATAAATTAAAAAAAATAAGAATTTTTACCGCAAACTGTTCAAACCATAGAACTTGTTTGCCTCTTGGAAAGTCGGTGAAAGTCGGATGTCCGTAGTCCAAAACACGATACATCATACGGTTGATCCATGCGCTGATCCCGTTCGAGGATCGATCGAACCATGTTTGACCGGTCCAGATGGATACGGAGTGAGAAACGGAAGATGGTGACGACCCGGCTGTCGAACAAACTCCGCAACCCTCATTAGTTCCGGAGGACCCTGAAAGTTCGGAGGAATAGTGGGTGCATCACCGGAGCCAGAAGGAGCTTCGGGAAATGGAGAGGGAGATGTCTGGTGGGAGCTGCGGGGCGATGGGGAACCCTGAAAGTCGTGGCTTCCCGAGCGACGAACACGACGCTGTCGAGCAGGAGTGGGGGTCTGATCATCGTAAGACCTGAAGTTTAAATATATAAAAATTGAAAAAAAAAAGTTAGTATACATGATTAGTTTTAATAAAAAAAGTTAGTATACATCATTGAAAAACGATTTAAAAAATAAAAAAACGTTTTTAGAAAACATATACATGTTTTTTAAAATGAAAAAATGTTTTAATACTTATAAAAATAGTTTTAATATTACAAAAATAGTTTTTATATCAAAAAAACCCATTATAAAATAGTAAAACCTTTTTAAAAATCATTTAAAAACGTTTTTAAAAATAAAAAAACGTTTTTAAAAATCATATACATGTTTTTTTAAATCAAAAAATGTTTTTATACTTATAAAAATATTTTTAATATAAAAACAATTAGTTTTTATATCAGAAAAAAAATATTTATATAATAGTAAAACCTTTTTAAAAATCATTTAAAAACGTTTTTAAAAATTTTAAGAAACGTTTTTAAAAATCAAAAAACGTTTTTAAAAATCAAAAACGTTTTAAAAAATCAAAAAACGTTTTTAAAAATCAAAAACGTTTTAAAAAATCGAAAAACGTTTTTCACACTACAAATAATTCCATAGAAAAATAAAACAAGAACCTAAAATCCGAAATTCAATCCTAAACTATCCATCTAACAACCTAAAATCCGAAACTATACATCTAACAACCTAAAATCCAAGAGAAATATGAAGTTTTGGTTGATTCTTACATGATTATTGAAGTGCAGGAGAGATTCCGACGGCAAGATGAGAGAGAACCGGCGGCGTGAGAAGTTTCCGGAGGAGAGGATCGACAGGAGAGAGAGGATCGAGAGGAGAGAGAGAGGATCGATTTTTTGAGGTGAAGCGGCGGAGAAGAAGAAGAAGGAAGTTAGGTATTATATTTAATAATTCCGACGGATCCTTGTCGTCGGAAATCCGTCGGAATTATTAAATATAATACCAACACGCGGTTCTCGAAATAATTCAATGTTTTTGTTTTCCCGGTAAGTATTTTCCGACGGATACCTTGTTCCTCGGTATTTCCTCGGAAATTTCCGAGGAAATTCCGAGGAGAAACAGTATTTCCTCGGAAATTCCTCGGAAATTTCCGAGGAAATTCCGAGGAAACGTGGTTTAGGGTTCCGAATTCCTATTTTTTTTTCGGTATTTCATTTTTAATACAATGCAATTCATATCATTGAGGATACTTTGTGTAGATGATCATAAAACATGAAATAACAAAAATTCAAAAATAATTGTAAGTAAGTCCTTTAACGTTTGTTAAAGTGTATAAGTGTTTATCTTATAATGTGTGATTTTTGTCGGACCAATCGTAAAAGTGTTTGTTATTGTGTAAAACACTGACGTTTGACTTCAAAATGTGGTTAAGAAACTCAATGAAGGTTATATATGTGTTATTCGATCCGCAAAACGTCGATATCGGTTTTAAAACCCCATCTCCTCGGAATGCCGTCGGAAATTTCCGAGGACATTCCGAGGAAATTCCCAAAATCCAAGCTCGCCTCGGAATTTCCTCGGAATTTTCCGACGGAATTCCGAGGAGATGGGGTTTTTAACAGTTTTCCTCGGAATTTCCTCGGAAATTTCCGAGGAAATTCCGAGGAAAATCATTATTAATCAAAATTAATAACTCGTTAATTTGATTTTCGACGGAATTCCGATGAAACCCTAAATTCCCTCGGAAATTCGTCGGAATTTCTTGTTTTTTAAAAAAAAAAAAAAAAAACTCTACTCTGACTCGGAAGCATCATCACCAGATGAATCAGAATCTGGATCTTGGTCAAACTCTCCAATAACGGGTTCATCTTCTGTGTAAACGACGGCGTCCTCTGCGAAGTCAGTCAAATCGACTACAAGGCCACCTTCCGCTACATCTTCTGCTGCACTTAAGTTGGCGGATGTAATTGGTTGCAGTGGGTCTTCCAGCTCTGAAGTTCCCTGAACTCGGCCTCTCGGGTTGACTCTTGTAACCGTAACCCATGGATCATCTCTGTTCCTTACCCGTGGGTACTTGATATAAGAAACCTGTAACATTTAAAAAAATATTAGTAAAAGTATGAATTATGATCAATCATTCTGAATTCGTACAAACATTAACTTACCTGATCGGCCTGAGAAGCAAGAATGAAAGGATCATAATATTGTAGCTTTCGCCTCGAATGTACTGATGTAACACCAAATGCATCTGTTCTCACACCTCGATCTGGAGTGTTGTCGTGCCAATCACAGTAGAAAACAGTACAGCGCAATCCAAGCAAGCCCAAATACTTGATTTCCAAAATCTCATGTATGTGTCCGTAGTATACATCATCTCCTGATGCAGAACAAACGCCAGCATCATAGGTCGTACGCGAATGTCTCCTCTTTTCAGTTGCGAATGCATATCCTCGAGTACAAAATCTCGGATATGACTTTACAACACAGATTGGGCCAACCACCATCTCGCGTATCCAATCGTCAAATTTTACACCTCTGGCCAAACCAGAAGACACCTATTAATAGCACATATGTAAGTTATATCAATAAATATGAATTAGTAAAAATATATGGTAAATTTAATCTTAATTTGTTTAAGGCACTCACATAGGTAAACATCCATCCAGCAAATTCTCTCTGCTTCATTTCTTCTAGTTCCGCCTCTGTGGCGTATCTATATTCGGACCGCTTCGCTGCCATGAATATCCTGTACATATGAATTAATTAGATTAAAATGTCAATTTGTTAAAATAGAATTTTGTAAGATAATAAACTTACCTCTCATATGGAAGAACGTCTTCGCAGTTCGTCAGCAAATATGTCTGCAAATGACTTCGCTCGTGCTCAGTAAGTCGACGGTCCTTTGGTTTTCCGCTAAGTCGTCCAACATCTGTGAAAATGTCTGGAACCTTAACATGATATGTTGCCCGTTCACCTCTATCATCATGCCGAGCAGATCTTCTGTTTTTGGTCTGAACTTCTGCTGGAAAGTAGTGCTCCGCAAAGTTTGAAATTTCTTCATTGATCATCTGTGCGACTATAGAACCTTCCACCCTACTTAAATTTTTCACCTTCTTCTTCAAATGGAACATATACCGCTCATACAGATACATCCATCTATACTGCACAGGACCACCAAGTTCCAATTCTCTTGCAAGGTGAATAGGAAGATGCTCCATAACATCAAAAAATGAGGGAGGAAATATCTTCTCAAGGTTGCACTGAATAACGGCAATGTTAGTCTTCAAATTTGTAATACCTTCAAGAGTCACTGATCTGCTGCATAAATCGCGGAAAAAAGCACTTATCCCTGCAACAGCTTCATGAACTTTTCTTGGTAATAGTTCCTTGAAGGCAAACGGAAGGAGGCGCTGCATCATCACATGGCAATCGTGACTTTTCAAGCCAATAAACTTTCCTTCCTTTCTGTCGATACAGTTTCGCAAATTAGATGCGTAACCATCTGGAAACTCCACATCGTTTGAAATCCAATCAAAGAACGCATTTTTCCCCTCTGTATCAAGCCGGTATATGGGAAAAGGAGCCCTACCATTCTCATCAACTTGAAGTTCTGGACGAGCACATATATCGACTAAATCCAGTCTTGACTTCAAATTATCCTTGTTTTACCTTTAACGTTAAGGATCGTGTTCATGAGATTGTCAAAAAAGTTCTTCTCAATATGCATGACATCTAAATTATGCCTTAGCAGATGATCCTCCCAGTATGGCAAATCAAAGAAAATACTTTTCTTGTGCCAGTTATGTAGTTCTCCAACTGCATCTACAGGAAACTGCTCATGTCCACCGACGTCTGGCGTCCTTTCAGCACCAAAATCTCTTAGTTGTGTCTTCAAAACTTTCCCACTAACTTCCTCAGGTGGACCATCAAACACCTGTTTGTTCTTCCTAAAGAAATTCTTACTCCGACGGTATGGATGATCATGTGGTAGGAATCGTCTGTGACAGTCAAACCAACACGTTTTTCTTCCGTTCTTTAGTTGGAAAGCATCTGTGTCATCTTGACAATATGGACATGATAGCCTCCCATGCGTTGTCCATCCAGATAACATACCATATGCTGGAAAATCACTTATTGTCCACATTAGTACTGCCCGCATTTGAAAGTTTTCTTTACACGAAATGTCGTATGTTTCAGCACCTTCACCCCATAGCTGTTGCAACTCATATATTAGTGGCTGAAGAAACACATCAAGCGATCTCTTAGGATGCTCTGGTCCGGGAACGAGAATGGAGAGAAACAAAAACTCTCGTCGCAAGCACAAGTTTGGGGGTAAGTTATATGGTGTAACAATGACTGGCCATAGAGAATATTGTCTTCCACTCTTCCCATACGGGCTGAAACCATCGGTACATAATCCAAGGTAGACATTTCTTCTCTCATATGCAAAGTCGGGATACTTTGATTGGAAATGCTTCCACGCTTTTGCATCTGAAGGATGTCTAATCTCACCATCTGTTGAGTGCTCCGCATGCCATCTCATTCGTTGCGCTGTCCGTTCCGAAAGATACAACCTCTGCAACCTTTCCTTCAAAGGCAAATACCACATCCTTTTATATGGCACTCTAACTCTTCCACTCGTATCTTTGTAACGAGGCTTCCCACAAAATTTGCATGTAATCCGCTGGTCATCCGCCCTCCAATAAATCATGCAGTTATCGCTGCATACATCTATTACCTCATACGGTAAACTAACACCAGATAAAAGTTTCTGAACCTCATAGTATGAACCAGGAGCTACGTTATCCTCAGGAAGAATACCTTTTACAAATTCAGCTATCGCATCCACACAGTCTTCAGCCAAGTTATAATCTGTTTTAATGGACATCAGTCTTGTAGCATATGATAAAGCTGAATGACCATCTCTGCAACCTTCATACAAAGGTTGCTTTCCAGCATCCAACATATCATAAAATCTCCTAGCTTCTGCATTGGGTAAATCTTCCCCTCTAAAATGATCATTTACCATCTGCTCAACACCTACACCATAGTCTAAATCCGTTCTAATTGGTTCTTCTAATCTAACCGCCGGCCGAGGTTCGCTAGTACTACCAGGTTCATATCCTGTTTCCCCGTGATGATACCAAATTTTGTAACTTCGTGTAAACCCATTTAAAAAAATATGTGTCCAAACATCCAACTCTTTAATAACCTTTCTATTTTTACAATTAGAGCAAGGACATATTAACTTACCTGTTTCGGCTTCCGGTTGTCGTTTAACTAACCCCATGAATTCCTTTAGACCTCGTTCGTATTCTTTCGTAAGCAATTTCGTGTTCGGATCCAAATGAGGTCGATCCATCCAAGAACGATAATAATTTGAAGAAGACATGTTTTTGTGAAACGAAAATCGTGTGTAAAGATATGGGAGGAGAGAAGAAGAAATGGAGTGAATGAAGAGGAAGAGGGGTGGGTGTATTTGTAGATGAAATCCAGCCGACAATACTGACGAAATTCCAAGGAAATTCCGAGGAAAAACACCACCGTTCCTCGGTATTTCCTCGGAATTATTGAAATCCCACAACGGCTCCCCCAACGGGTCTCTAACGGCTCCGACATACTGAGGAAATTCTGAGGAAATACCGAGGAATCCTCGGTATTTCCTCGGAATTCTTGAAATCACCCAACGGCTCTCCAAACGGGTCTCTAACGGCTCCAAACTTTCCTCGGTATCTTACAATTATCCGTCGGAAATTTCCCACGGACCGCGTTTCCTCGGAAATTCCTCGGAAATTTCCGAGGAAACGTGATGTCCTCGGAAATTTCCGACGAAATTCCGAGGAAAACTCTCTTCTCGGAGTTTCCTCGGTTTTTCGTCGGAAATTTCCGAGGAAATCATTTTCCCTCGGAATTTCCCTCGGAATTTGAACGTTTTCTTGTAGTGTTGGCTCAAGACTAACCGTGGTGGTCAACTCTCCATCGTTGGCTCGAGAGATCTTGAAAGATCAAGACATCAATTTCTCAAACCGAGACGTCCCTCTAACGGGCCGAGCCCTTACATATGGTGGTCTCGACCTCGTTTGGTTACCTTACGGTGTCGAGTGGCGAATGCTTAGAAAAGTTTGCGTTCTTAAGCTTTTTAGCCGCAAAACACTGGATTCATTCTACGAGCTTCGTCGCAAAGAAATCCGGGAAAGAACGAGATATTTGTACAACCAAGGTCGACAAGAATCGCCGGTAAACGTTGGAGGTCAGCTGTTTTTGGCGATGATGAATCTGATGATGAATATGTTATGGGGAGGATCAGTCAAAGCAGATGAGATGGAGAGTGTTGGGACAGAATTTAAAGCAGTGGTTTCTGAAATAATTAGGATTTTGGGTGAGCCTAATGTTTCAGATCTCTTTCCGTGGCTAGCAAGATTCGATCTTCAAGGGCTTGTGAAGAAGATGCGTGTGTGTGGTCAAGAGGTCGATGCTATATTCGATCGAGCTATCGAGCAGATACAAAAGCTAGGAAATAGGGATGATGGTGAATGCGAAGACTTTTTGCAACATATGATGAAATTGAAAGACCAAGCTGACTCGGAGGTTCCCATTACGATTAACCATGTCAAAGCCGTACTCGTGGTAATTACTTTATAGTTTCATAATTATAGAATATGAACATTTTGGAAGGCTTGCGCAGTATTAAAATAAAAATAAAATAAAAACATTTTTGAATGTTAAAAACTTAACATATTTTTAAAAGTGAAAAAGAGTTATACGGTTAGGATGATGGAACTATTTAATCAAAAATCCCAAAATTTTAGTTAATTACGAAACTTCAGAAAATATTGTTTTCACAAATATATTTGTCATTAGTATATAATTATATATCGAGCAATGGTATATGAAAATTTTGACAAGTCATAAAAATAGCAAAAGAATTTATAGATCACTTTCTTAAAGAGAAAGTGATTAGATGTTTTTTAACCCCATACAAAAATAGTTTTTAATTATTATCATTTTATTTAAATATGAAAATCTAATATATTTAGACTTATTTTTAATTTTGTTTTCTTTTCATTTTGGTTTAACATGTTTTCAGTTTGATTCTATATAGGTTTGGTTAAGTTTTATTGAAAATTAGGTTAAAAATCATGATTTTGTTTATATTTATATTTAATAAATATATAAATATATGTTTATATATTTGAAAGTATAAATTTTAACAAATTTTAGTTAATTTAGTCTCTTTTGGTTAAAATTCATTAAACTGGTTAGAATAAGTTTAATTTAGTCTAACAAATCGACCGTTAACTACTTGACCTAAGTCTTTATCACGAATAAATCCGAATTAGGTTCAAAAAATTGGAAATTTAATAAATCCTGTATATGTGTAGGATTTGGTGGTTGGTGGTACTGATACGTCCACACACACAATGGAGTTTGCAATGGCCGAGCTTATAAGGAACCCAAAGTTGATGAAGAGAGCACAACAAGAGCTAGACGAAGTTGTAGGAAAAGGAAACATTGTTGAAGAATCACACATCACTAGACTTCCTTACATACTTGCCATTATGAAAGAAACGCTTAGACTTCACCCAACCGTTCCTTTGTTAGTCCCTCGCCGTCCAGCTGAAACTGCGGTGGTGGGCGGTTACACTATCCCTAAAGACACTAAGGTTTTCATCAATGTTTGGTCTATTCAGAGAGACCCAAACGTGTGGGAAAATCCAACTGAGTTTCGTCCCGAGAGGTTTCTTGATAACAAGTCTTGTGATTTCACTGGAACTGATTATAGCTTTCTTCCGTTTGGATCTGGCCGGAGAATTTGCGTCGGTGTAGCACTTGCCGAGAGGATGGTTTTGTACACTCTCGCAACGATGTTACATTCGTTCGATTGGAAGATTCCAGAAGGACATGTACTGGATTTGGGAGAGAAGTTTGGGATTGTCTTGAAGCTCAAGACCCCTCTTATTGCCTTACCTGTTCCGAGGTTACCTAATTCAAATCTTTATCTATAGAAGCTTTTGTTTTCACCGTTTTTTTTTTTTTTTTCTATTATGGTTTAAAATAGGTCTGTCGTTTTCAGAAAAAAAACAAAATATAGCCGAGTAAAAACTCATCATTACTCAGCTATTACCAGACCCGTAAACTTCATCTTCACCTCCCAAAATATCATATTTTCGGAAGATGTGTTTGTCACAAGACTCACAACTTTCGAATGCCTTGTATTTAGGGGAACGCGAAAATACTGGTTGTATTTCACGATGCAGACAAAAACAAATTATTTCACGATTGTTTTTTTTTTCCTATAACTCAGAGGAATCCCCGGCTTAAACCGAAACTAATTCTCTTGGGGAAGTAATGCCCACGAATAGACGCCTCTCCCAGTTTTTCAAATGAGCCATAAGCAAAAACTCATAATCGTGTGGCCAAATAGGGAAATATCTAGCAATTTCGCACTTGAGGAGAATCGATCTCTGGCCTAGACCAACAGAGCAACTCCTCCACAAGTGGGAACCAGTAGACCACCACTCCTTAGTTAAGACAGTTAAGATCGTGACTGTGTCCAGGAAGACTATTTCTTTCTTTCTTTCTTTTTTTTTTTGGCATCAGAAGTTTCAAATTTGGGTCCATATGTATAAAGGTACTTTCATTTTCATGACTTAAAAGAAAGTCATATAATAAGTTGACTTACAATGTTTTTTTTAATATCCGCTCAAATGTTATCATCTCCCCTCAGGATTGGCTTTCCCTAATAACTATGTCCAGAGAAAGAAAAAAAATTTATGTATTCCTCCGTATATATTAGAAGTGAAGGTGTAGTGATGCCTTACGTCGTAACCGTATAGAAAAACATTATACAACAGCTTTTGTGAATCTCATAATTTTTACAAACATCAGTCAAAAATGTCTTCAATTTCAAATCCCTTCACCGACAACACGGTCAGTGTTCCTCCTTACACAATTCTCATCCTCACTACTGTCTTTACGATTATCTGGTACCTTTTCAAACGCTCGCCGCAACTGCCTCTACCGCCTGGACCGCGAGGACTACCTATTGTCGGAAACCTCCCGTTTCTTGACCCGGACCTTCACACCTACTTCACAAACCTCGCTCAAGAACATGGTCCAATCTTCAAACTTAATCTTGGCTCAAAACTAACCGTAGTGGTCAACTCTCCATCGCTGGCTCGAGAGATATTGAGAGATCAAGACATCAATTTCTCAAACCATGACGTCCCTGTCACGGGCCGAGCCGCTACTTATGGTGGAATCGACATCGTTTGGTTACCTTACGGTGTTGAGTTGCGAATGCTTAGAAAAGTTTGCGCTCTTAAGCTTCTCAGCCGCAAAACATTGGATTCATTCTACGAGCTTCGTCGCAAAGAAATCCGGGAAAGAACGAGATATTTGTACAACCAAGGTCAACAAGAATCGCCGGTAAACGTTGGAGATCAACTGTTTTTGGGGATGATGGATCTGATGATGAATATGTTATGGGGAGGATCGGTGAAAGCAGAGGATATGGAGAGTGTTGGAACAGAGTTTAAAGGAGTGATTTCTGAGGTAAATAGGCTCTTGGGTGAGCCTAATGTTTCGGATTTCTTTCCGTGGCTAGCAAGATTCGATCTTCAAGGGCTTGAGAAGAAGATGCGTGTGTGTGCTCAAGAGGTCCATGCAATATTCGATCGAGCTATCGAGCAGATGCAAAGACTAGGAAACAGGGATGATGGTGAATGCGAAGACTTTTTGCAACATATGATGAAATTGAAAGACCAAGCTGACTCGGAGGTTCCCATTACGACTGACCATGTCAAAGCTGTACTCGGGGTAAGTCATTAGTAGTTTCATAATTGTAGAATATGAACATTTGGAACGTTTGCGGAGTATTAAAATAAAAGTAAAAATGAAAATGAAAACCTTTTTGAAGGTTAGCAACTTAACATATTTTTAAATTGGAAAAAGAAATATATGTGTTGGAACCGTGGAACTATTTAATCAAAAAAAAAAATTGGAAGGATGGTTTTCACAAATATATTTGTCATTAGTATTGTGCAATGGATATATGAAAATTTTGTTAGGTAATAAAACTAACATAAGAATATATATATATATATATATATATATATATATATATATCTTTCTTTTAAAAAGTGACTAAATGTTCGTTAGAGATGAAAATCTAATGTTTTTAAGATTTACTGGTTAAAAAACAAACAAAACCACAATATTAACTGTCTGTAAAATTGTTTTCTTTCATATTGGTTTAACAAGTTTTCAGTTTGATTATTTATGATCTAATTAATAATATATTTATATTTAAAAATATATGTTAAAATATGTTTATATTTAAATTTATAATTTTTTTAAATTAAGTTTGTTTATTTTTTATTTTATTTTTTGCTTAAGAAACATTAAACTGATTAGAATAAATTATAATTTAGTCTAACAAACCGACCATTAATCATACAACCTGGATTTTTATCGCGATTAAACCCGAATTAAGTTAAATTTTTTGAAAATTAAATTAATTGTTCCTTTATATTGATTAATAAATTTATGTATAATTTTAAACATTTAACTATCCATAAAATCTCTGACTTCTGATTTATGTTAATTTTGTCGCAGAAATATAGACAGTTATACAAGATTTATAATATTTTTAACCTAAATTGATGCGAAAATTTGGTATGGTTGCAATTATATTATTTGGAAAATTATTAATAGATGATGTTACAATTGATTTGATTAAAATAAGTAGTCCATCTAGTTATTATCATATTTTCACAATCTTCTTAGAATGTAAATTTTGATAATTGAAATGGTACATATCATAATATATAAGAGTGAAATCATATCATATCTTTTTATAAACCGTCTAGTTGATGACGATACATAGGAAAAGAAGTTTGAGAATGTCACTTTTCAAACAATGTTTAAAGGATATGATGTTGTTGTGTATATGTGCAGGATTTGGTGGTTGGTGGTACTGAGACGTCCACAAACACAGTGGAGTTTGCAATGGCCGAGCTTATAAGCAACCCAAAGTTGATGAAGAGAGCTCAACAAGAGCTAGACGAAGTTGTAGGAAAAGGAAACATTGTTGAAGAATCACACATCACTAGACTTCCTTACATAGTTGCCATTATGAAAGAAACACTTAGACTTCACCCAGCCGTTCCTTTGTTGGTCCCTCACCGTCCAGCTGAAACTGCGGTGGTGGGCGGTTACACTATCCCTAAAGACACTAAGGTTTTCATCAATGTTTGGTCTATTCAGAGAGACCCAAACGTGTGGGAAAATCCAACTGAGTTTCGTCCCGAGAGGTTTCTTGATAATAAGTCTTGTGATTTCACTGGAACTGATTATAGCTTTCTTCCGTTTGGATCTGGCCGGAGAATTTGCGTCGGTGTAGCACTTGCCGAGAGGATGGTTTTGTACACTCTCGCAACGATGTTACATTCGTTCGATTGGAAGATTCCAGAAGGACATGTACTGGATTTGGAAGAGAAGTTTGGGGTTATCTTGAAGCTCAAAACCCCTCTTATTGCCTTGCCTATTCCGAGGTTGTCCAATTCAAACCTTTATCTATAGAAGCTTTCTTTTCTCGCCGTTATCTTCTATATATATCTAGTTGTATTTGGCAATTCTAATTTAAAACCAAGAAAAAATATTATCGGATCTTTTTATCCCGAAGTAAAGTACAAAGTATTTTATAAAGTTTCCGAAGGTTATATAAGTTCTAGTTTGACAATGAAAATAATCATCAGTTTCGGTAAAAAGTTATAGAACTAGGACAACTAGTTTTAATTACTTGTTTGGATATTAGTTTTGTATAGTCCAAATAAACTTAATTGCATAGCTAACATAAACATGAGAATGTTCTTAAAGAAAAATGACATAAGAAAGGAAATGGTAAATGGGTTAGTACGGATTGTTTCAGTGTGATAGTAGTCAACCCACGGGAGGGTTAAAACACAAGCATAAAAATAAGACTAAGAATACACAATAAGTGCAACAGACGATAAAAAATAAAAAGTACAATAATATAAGAGCAAAAACTGATACTTAAGTCAATGGTCCTCTGGGCTCGCATTTACTCGTTGTTGTGGATCCTTTTAATTCTCCAGAGACGCATCTGCATGGGTGTATCCGGAGCGGGTCCTGGCTACGTAGCCGCTAAGTCTCGATAGTAATGGCTCATGATCATGATCAGCTACATCTGATGCTCTCCAGCAGGAAAAACTGCATGGAACTCTGATCGTCGAAAGGGTCTCATATCGCTTAACATCACGGGACGCTTACACCAAATTTCTAATCCCTTCTTGAGAAATGAGAATTGTTCAATGTATGATTGTGTGTGGTCACTTTCATTATACTGAGTTTGATTGCTAGTTCTACTATAGTAGTATTACTTTATTAAATCTTGTTTCAGTGGAGCAAGCATCATTTTGACGATTACACAATAATTAACTATGAATTATTATTATTTTGAAAATAATTGAAGATGTGACCCATTTTTTTACATAAAGTATGTTATGGCACCTCACTGCTTGGAATTTGAATTAGTCTCTGAATGTAAATATATACTTATAGAAATCCAGTTTCAACCCGCATTAGCTAATGAAATAATAAACTAATCACATACATGTACCCATATGCAGTAATTAGTAATACTAGTAGAGCTGGTGCGCGGGGTGTATTCCGTTGGTTATATATTTATTTCATTCGTATTATATATAGTTCTAATAAAATTACGCAATCCATAATATTTTAATAATTATTTGTCTGTTTATATGTATTTTAAAAATACATTATTTGTTCCAGACAAACCGACGAATTAATCATTGATATTCTTTTTTACCTTTTTTGCGTTTTCGCACCTATTGGTTACGCGTCATTTTTCCGTGTTGATATCTTATTATCTTATTTGTAACCTGTAGGTGATAGTTCCTTATCCAGTATTCGAACTCCTCTCATAACCTAGATGATGTCTAACCATAATAACTTCTTTTTTCTTCCTCTTTGCACGAGGTATATGTTTGTCTTATTTTTGTTTTGTTTTTGTTGAATATATAATCTAATTTATATAGTTAGGTAATAATTATTGTTATTTTATGTGTTTATTTGTATAAATATATTAATATTAATTTTTCTTTGATTTTATTTATCTAATGATATCTAATGATATTTTTCCATTTTTTTAACTCTTCCACGTTTTTATGTCAATATAAGATTAATTAGTGAGGATTGCGAGATATAGTTTTTTAAATTCTTCATGGCTAGAACTATATCTCCTAAAACTTTCTGTTGCAAATTTTACTCATAAAAACTATATTTTACATTCAAATATTGAAACTGTTTATGTGACCATAGACGATCTCATGAATTGTCTCTTTTTATATAAAAAACTCATGAATTATCTCTTGATGGAATGTACTTCTCCATTGAAAACCTCTGGATATTATAATTTTTCTTGTATGACATTTTAATTAGTTTAAAATGGATCAATTCTATCTTTTTATTCGGATTAAAGATCATTATTAAATGCTACACACTTATTGTATTTTATATATAAAAAAGTTTGTAAATCTAAAATTAAAGTAAACCACTATTTGTAATCGAATAGTTTTTTATTAGTGTTATCAGAATGTATGATTGCTCGAATTCTTTATTCACTTCTCATCAACTTGTTTAACAAATGTATTTTTTGTTAGTGTTAACCCAGGTTTGGGAACTCACTAGGCGTTAGTCGGGCGGTGGGTCTGGGCCTTGCGAGTTACCGAAAAATCAAAGATTACTCGGAGATTAATCGAGGAAAATTTTGAAAATATTTTACTATATCACTCCCTCTGTTTCTCAATATAAGAAGTTTTGGCTAAAAACACACATATTAATAAAAATAACTTTTGTGTAAAAAAGCAGCATTTAATATATAAATAAACATAACTTAACCAATCATAAAAACTGTTTTAAAATATAATTGGTTAAACACTCTACAATAAAGGTAAAAGTTGCATTGAAATGTCAAAAGGTCTTATATTTTGAAACAAAGAAAAACCTTCAAAAGATCTTACACTAGAAATAGAGGGAGTATTGTTTATATATTTGTTTCGGTAAACATTGTCAACGAAACAACATAGTCCACTGGTTATAGGTGTATGCTTAATACTCTCTTTATCCGAGTTCGAGTCCACCAGACACCATTTTCTCATTTCATTTTTCTTAGACTCAAAATTAAAACGCCACGTGGCATAATGTGGTGCAAAATGAGGAAAGAACTTGGCTAATTATATATAAGATAAATATCACATACAGTAAAATCTCTATAAATTAATACTCGATAAATTAATAATCTCTATAAAATAATAAAATTTGTCGGTCCCGAATCGGACCAATATAAAAATTAACAATATTCAATAAATTAATAAGATAATATTTTTTTGGAAACTCCAATATAAATATATAGTTCCAAGTATATCATAAGTTAATAATTGTATAAATTATCCATATAAAACTAATATCATGTACTAAAATAGGATTATATTGTTGTTTGTTTTTTACTTGTAATAGAAATATTGTTGAAGTTTGTCTTTAATTTTACTTACTATACATCAAAAATAATTTATTGTTGTCTTTATATGTATTTAAAACTCGTAAAAACTTCTATATAATAATTGATTCTTTATGTATAATATTGTTTTAATTTCAACATTCACAATAATTATATTCACCGTATATGTTTTTAAAAAAATTTGAGCTTACGAACATGTATCATTTTCATTTAGATGATCTAATATGTTCCTGTCAAAAAAAAAAAATAATATGTTCTTAAGTACTATCTATTGTGATATTCAAGATTTGTAACCACAACTTTACATATCTATATTTATTTTCATAAATTTCTTAATCATCATTTGAAAAAAGTTTTTGGGAAATTATAGTTTAATAATTACCCCTCTCTATAAATTAAAAAATATTAATTTATCGATTAATTAATATCTCTCTAAATTAATAAATTTTCAAAGGTCTCACCATTATTAATTTATAGAGGTTTTATGTAATATAAGTAAATAATTTTAGTGCCGTCGACAAAAGATCAAATCTAAATATGGAAATAAAAAGTCTGATCCTTGACAACGACATAAATTTGATCGGGTTAGAGCCAAGCGTATAGGTTTTAGTCTCTGATTCATTTCTAAATTTGATACAAGAATAACAGAAACAATAATGGCAGAGATTTTCGACTTCCTCACGCTCCAAAATCTCAGCAACCACTTAGACTATGTTTTAGCTGTGATCGTCATGTTCTCTGTTCTTTGGTATTTCTGGCTCTACGCAAGATCCAAACGGCGGTTTCCACCGTTACCGCCGGGACCTCATGGTCTTCCCATCGTCGGAAACCTCCCTTTTCTCCACCCGGAGCTTCACAGTTACTTTCACAACCTCGCTCAAAAACACGGACACGTTCTCAAACTCTGGCTCGGCGCAAAACTAACCGTCGTGGTCACCTCTTCAGAAGCCACGCGCGAGATCCTAAGAACCAATGACGTCATCTTCGCCAACCACGACGTACCCGTCGTGGGTCCGATCAACACTTACGGTGGTGTAGACATCGTTTGGTCACCGTACGGACCGGAGTGGAGGAAGCTGAGAAAAGTCTGTGTGAATAAACTGCTAAGCAACGCAACGTTGGACTCGGATTCTTTTCATTCGCTTCGTCGTCACGAGACCCGGCGAACGGTTCGGTATTTAGCGGACCGGGCTCGGGTAGGGTGTCCGGTTAACCTTGGAGAACAGATATTTGTGACGATTTTGAATGTTGTGACTCAAATGTTGTGGGGAGCAACGGTGGGAGACGGTGAAGAGAGAGAGAGCGTTGGAGCTGAGTTCTTGGAATTGGTTACGGAGATGAATGATATTGTGGGAAAGCCTAATGTTTCTGATTTTTTCCCGGTGTTGAGCCGGTTTGATCTACAGGGTTTGGCTAAGCGTATGCGTCGACGGGCTCTGAGGATGGACTCGATGTTTGACCGGATTATTAATCAACGGGTGAGAATTAATCAAGGAAGTGAAAGGAACGGTGAAGATTTTTTGCAGGTGTTGTTGAAAGTTAAAGATGAGGAGGAGAAGACACCTTTGTCAATGAATCATGTCAAGGCCCTGCTCATGGTAATTATTACTTTACAAAAAATCATGGTGAAAAGAGTAAGCATATCTTGAACAAAATCTTATAAAATACAATTAAAAGCTAACTTTTTTGTTGAGTATATGCAATAGATAGCCAAGTACAAAAATAACGGATGAAGAAATCATATAATTAGTTAGGTCATTTTATCATGTAATGTCGTAAATCTTTTTCATTATAAACAACATTCTCATGAACTTCATGCGTTATATTTTATACCTATCATTTAACTTTATGTGATAAAATACTAGTCTACAAGATATATGTATCACACTATTTATGTAAATCATAAGCGGGAACGTCTAATTGTTTACCTTGTATCGCGAATCAAGACTGTTGTAGTATTGCTAATGTGTCATCAAAGGATTTTCCCTTCATTATTGGTGTGGAAAGACCATTAGTTTCTCCTTTTATAATATGAAATTGTTGAATTTCTTCTATGATGTAATCGGTTTCAAACCAGTTTCGATTAAATAAAATGTTAAGAAAATAATTCTTATCTATTTTGCAACCAATTATTTTGTTTCCAATTTTGGCTCTCCATTTGGCTGTCAAGCAAATTAAACTTTTACTTGAAGTGCATATATTTCTTCTATATGTTCCATTTTCTTACTAATAAATACATTTTACAATAAAAGATCCATCGGTGTGAATGATTCGACATAAAAATAAAAGGAAACTAGCATTTTCCTTAATTTACTTTTTTAAAAAAATGTTGCTGTAACGCAATTCTTGTAATATAGATTGTTATATGTGTAAGTTTCTCTTTGTTACTAGGACATGGTGCTGGGTGGTACAGACACATCCCTAAACACGATAGAGTTTGCAATGGCAGAGCTTATAAACAAACCAGAGATAATCAAGAAAGCTCAACAAGAGCTCGACAAAATTGTGGGCAAAGACAACATCGTCGAAGAATCACACATCAAGAAACTTCCATACATTCTCTCCATTATGAAAGAAACCCTAAGGCTTCACCCAATTCTTCCTCTTCTTGTTCCTCGCCGCCCATCCGAAACCACAGTTATAGGCGGCTACACAATTCCTAAGGATTCAAAGGTTTTCATCAATGTATGGTCGATTCATAGAAACCCGAATGCATGGGAGAATCCATTGGAGTTTAACCCTGATAGGTTTCTTGACAAAGATCATGACTTTAGTGGTAATGATTATAATTATTTCCCGTTTGGATCTGGCCGGAGAAATTGTGCGGGAATGGCCATGGCAGAGAGAGTTGTTCTTTACAATCTCGCGACGTTTTTACATTCTTTTGATTGGAAAATTGGGGAAGGAGGGAAAGTTGGGGTCGAGGAGAAGTTTGGAATTGTGCTGAAGTTGAAAAATCAACTTGTTGCAACACCCGTGCTAAGGTTGTCTGATCCAAACCTTTATCTTTAAGTTTAATGTAAAACGAAAGTTGCTCCATTGTATTTGTGTGTATGAATAAAAGTCGTACAATGCAACACTGTGTCTTATGTCGTTATATGAATAAAGTCATTGTATTGATTGTTGTTAACCTTTGCTCTTTAACATTTTCCGTGTTGCTGCGTGGATTCTAAGATGTTGGACACTTGTTCGGTATCAGATTTTAAAAACAACAAGGTGATTCTCCGTGGAAAATACAAGTATTAATATCACAAAAAGACGTATGAAATAAATTTAATATTTTCTTTCATTTACTTATTAACTAGGTAGTTATCCGCGCCATGCGTGGAGTAAAATGTTTATATAAATATTAATTAAATATAATTTTATAGTCATTTATATAGATATATAATGTGATTTCAACATTTTCAAAAAAATTTTAAAATTGTATATTAATAAATGCAAAAAAAATAAATCATATATAGGATAACATTGCTAAAAATCAGTTATTTTTCTATCATTATTGATCAAATAGAAAATTATGGTATATTATTTATATCTGAATTTATTTCTAAATTGATATGAATAGGCATAAATTCAACTACTATATGTTTATTTAATTAAATGTGTGGTTACTTATTTTAATCTATATTATTAGTTAAGTTTAGAAATAGAATAATTTTTCATTACCATAATTTTATTACTGATTGGTATCAATACAAATCAAATATTTTATGTTGATTTATTTTAGGAAATTTGAATTATGTTTAAATACAATGAAATTTATTATAGCTGTAGTTATATACTATAATAAATATATCTGATAATCATGGTAAGTTGATATAAATTAGTGATTTTTATTTATATATTAAAATTGCTTGTAAGTTGCTTTTTAAGAAAAATAATATATACTTTTATTATTATAATCTTTAAGAAAAATAATATATACTTTTTTATTATATTATAAGATTATAATATAATATTAATAAAATAAAAGTATTTATAAGTTTTATATTAAATAAAGATTAAAGAATTATAAATATATATAATATGAATTATGTAAATAAATTATTATGAAGTGATATAGTTATTATTGTAATTCATAAATATAAGTTAAAACGAATAACTATACAGAAATATAATATAATTTTTCATGTAAAAGTTATTTAATAAACATGATATATATATTAATATAAAATTATTTGATTATATCGGTCAAATACATAATTAAAGTTATATATTTTTGAATGAATAAATAACATGTATTTTAATTAGAGTGTATGAGATATATCATAGTTTTGATTATGTAATAAGTGATCAAATCATATAATAGCATTATATGTAATGTAAAGATGGCACTCTTGTAATAAACACATAAAGTAAAGGTTAGTCTTTTAAAAAGGAACCTCAAATAATATATAGGGGATTTTGATATCGTTTGTAATTTATAAATTATATGTATGAACAATCATAACCAGACACGTTAATTAACATCATATTCATCTCCCAAAGAAATCTTATTTTCGAAAGTTGTATTTAGGAGAATCCTATATCATGTCATTCTGCATGATATTTGAGCATATGAGTTCGATTTCATGTGGCCCTTAAAAAGTTGAGAAAAAAATCTAGTAAGGTCTAAAATCAGGTGTGTATATATGTAGACAAAAAGTCCAGATATATTATTTCAAGACTGTTTTTTTTTCATCTTAAAAAAAAATGTTTTCGTCTAAAAATGGTGTTTTTTTTTTTTTTTTTTGGTACCAAGGTGTTTTGTTTTTAGTTCCTTCAGATTCTGATATCGTCTAGTCAATCGATCTTACTACACAAACTCTCTTTTCTTGACTGGGTCCATGAAGAGAGTTTTTCTGTGGCTTCAAAAGTTTCAAAATTTGGGGCGTATTTTGATTTTTCATGACATAAAAAATATTAAATTTTTGCTCAATTAAAAGATCTTGAAAAATCATATGGTAAAACTCTCTCAAAAGGTTTAAGAGATGATCTCTTCAATTCTTGGAGAGTCTGGAGAGGTAGGGAGTAGTTCTTATCTCTCTTCGGCTCTTCCCTCATCTTCGACTTCTTCTATGTTCTGAGTCTGTTTTCTACTATTTGTTTAGTTTCTTCTATCACTCTTTTTTTTTTGATGAAATGTTAAATTCATTGAAATTTTTATGGAACAGTTATGTACAACTCAAGAAGGAGAGCAAAACTGTAAATTTAGTAGGTTTAAAAATTGTTTAAACACCTTCAGCCACCATGTGTGCAGTAAACCAAAGCTGTAAAATCCCGTGGTACTTAGGGGAATTATAGTATCGTGTGGACATGAGCCGCGTCCGGATTGTTTTGTCGATGATTTTAGCAAGCTCCTTCCATGATCTATTCCTCTGATTATGTTTTCTTCCATTCCTCTCCCTCCAAATATAGTAAATTGTAGTTTGAAACACCAGCCTCAGCAGTATGAAAGCTAGACGGTCGAACCTGTGAGAAGCCAATCGATTTAGTGTAGCATCCCAATCTGGGTCCGGTGGAATCCCAAGAAGATTTCCCTGCACCTCAATCCAAAGAGTGAAAGTGTAGGGGCAAGCAAAGAAAAGATGGTCCCTTGTTTCATCCGGCTCACCGCACAAGAGACATGGTTGCACCTGACCCCAGACTCGTGTCCGACTCCCTGTAGCCAGTCTGTCCTTGATTGCCAGCCAAGTGATAAATGCAAACCTGGGTACACCATGCGAGAACCAAATGACCTTACTCCAAACAACCTCTTCCTTGTGGTCACGGAGCTGGTTCCAAGTCTGTGCAGAGGAGAAAAAACTACGAAACTCGTTTGTTGCATATCGCCAAAGCACCTCATCCTCTCCATCCTCAGCATTAGGGACCGGCTGGGAGCTAACTATTTCAATCAAACTTTGAATATTTCTATCCCGACAACTTCGCAAATTCCATGAATCATTTTGGATCACTTCACCAACCATGGCATGTCGACTAATACCTAGTTTCATAGGTCCCAGAATACCTGTAAAATTAATTAGACGTCCAAGAGGAGTCCACACATCAAACCAGAAGGAGACTTTATTACCGTTGCGAACCTCCATGCGGAGGTACTGCGTTGCAAGAGGCCTCATCTTTAGGAGCTTTCTCCAAATCCACGAACCCAAAGAAGTTGACGGCACAGCCCAGAATGATCTTTGCTTGAGCAAGTAGTGTTTAACCCATGCTACCCAGAGGGAACTTGAGTTTTTAAAAATTTTCCAAATAAGCTTTAGTGAGAAAACTTTGGACACATCCCTCAACCGGCGGAAACCTAGGCCCCCTTCCTGTTTTGGATAACAAATATCCTCCCACGATACCTTTGCTTTATGATGGTCATTCGGGTTTCCGCTCCAGAGAAAAGCCGAAGAAAGACTTTCAATCTCCTGTATGCAACCTTTCGGTAGCTGGAACGCTGAGCACCAAAAATTCGAAATACTAGCAATTACCGACTTGATGAGGAGAAGTCTGCCCGCGAACGAAAGAGATTTACTTGTCCAAGATAGAAACCGTGCGCGAACCTTGTCCAGTAATGGGGCATAATCATTCCGATTCATAACCTTTGTCGTAAGAGGAAGGCCTAGGTACTTGACTGGCAGTACCGAGACCGAAAGACTCATTGATGCTGCTTCTTGCTCAAGCCGTAACTTTCCTTTTCCCGCCGCAAAAATAGTTGATTTAGCGATGTTGATACTGAGGCCGGAGACCGCAGCAAAATCTTGGAATACTGTGAGAGTGCCATGCAGAGAGGCTGGAGTACCATCCGTAAACACCATAATATCATCCGCAAAACTCAAGTGCGTAAGATTCAATTCCTTGCAAGCCGGGTGGTAGCCAATCTGACCACTCAGTGCCGCCTTATTAAGTAATCTTGAAAGTGCATTACTGACAATGACATATAGATAAGGCGAAAGAGAACATCCCTGGCGTATACCTCTTACACTAGGGAAATATCCCTCGAGCTCTCCATTTACTGAGACCGAAAACATAGCTGTATCAATGCACCTCATTACCCACATGATGAACTGAGCTGGGTAGTTCATGGCACGAAGGACGCCTTCGATAAACGACCATGGCACTGAATCGAAAGCCTTTGAGATATCCAACTTAATAGCCGAGCGAGAGGGGGTATTTGGCTTATGGTAATCCTTTATAACCTCTATTGCGAGGAGGACATTTTCTAACAGCAGACGCCCTTTTACAAAAGCACATTGGTTCAGCTCAATCGCATCTTCCAATGTAGCCTTAAGTCGACGCGCAAGGATCTTGGAAATGACCTTGTATATAACATTGCAACAAGCAATAGGGCGATAATCAGACATACTTACTGGTTCCAAGGATTTTGGTACAAGCGTGAGGAGAGTGGCATTTATACTTCTTGGTAGAAATCCGAATAGAAAGAATGACTGCACTGCGACCACGAAATCCTTCCCCACCACAGACCAAGCTGCCTTATAGAACTCCATTGGAAACCCATCTGGACCCGGAGCTTTGTTTGCCGTCATTGAGAATAGAACTGATTTTATTTCTTCAGGCGTGACTACCTTAACAAGTGAGGCAGCATCCTCAGCCGGGCATCTGTACTCAATCAAATCAGCCAGCGAATCAACCGATCCTGTTGCAAGACCAGGCGGGTGGTGCTGTAGGAATTTCTGAAAATGTAAGACTACCTCTTCTTTGATTGCAATTGGGTCCGTCAAAACTATACCCTCCATATTTGTGACTTGGCGAATAGCATTTTTGGAGTTCCTGCTTTGCACTACTTTATGATAGAATGATGTGTTTTGGTTGCCCAAGCCTAGCCATTGTATCCGTGACTTCTGATATAAGAACTGTTCTTCTATACCCGAGATATGGTGCCAGCGCTCCCAAGCGTTGGACGCAGCCTCAAAAGTAGATGTATGAGGTTGGTTTACAGCTGCCGTTTGCTTAGCACATAGGTCATCAAAAGCAACCTGAACTTTCCCAGGTAGATCTCCAAAACAATCTCTATTCAGCTCACGTAATCCACATTTCAGCATCTTTAATTTTGACTGGAAGATAGTTAAAGCTGAGCGAGAGTGATATAACGGAAAAGTAGCTGACCACACCCTTGTTACCTCCTCTAAGAATCTCTTGTGTGTTGCTAAATGGTGGAAGAATTTGAAAGGTTTCCGATTACCTGATAGTGTTGTATGTATTTGAGCCCAGAAACGAGCATGGTCAGACACTCCGCCCGCTTCGAAGGTCGCAAAAGACTGAGGAAATCGTGATAGCCAACAACTATTTACCATAACTCTGTCCAGTTTTTTAGCAATTGGATTCTCATCCTGGTTATTTGTCCATGTAAACAGTGGATCGATTTAAGCTAAGTCCTCCACCTCACAAGCTAGGATAGAAGTCTGGAAATCTCTCATTGAGCTATTCACCGCTGCCATTTGAGAGTGCTCTGAAACCGTCAAAGTAGCATTAAAATCTCCGAGAATGATCCACGGGTTAGAATTCCCCGCAACCAAAGTAGAAATCCTTTCCAACTCAGACCAGAGATCTCGCCTTTCCAATACCAAATTTGAAGCATAGATGAAAGAGCAAAGGAAAACCTCCCCTGATGTTTTAAATCGAACCCAGCAAGTAATCATCTGTGCACTAGACATAACCTAGACAATTTCAACCTCATCCGACCAACAAACCCAAATCCTTCCAAGTCTATGGTGACGGTAGTTTGTGCAAAAACTCCATCCCGGAAAGGTTGACGCAAAGATGGACTTAAAGTTAGGCTCCTGTACTCTTGTTTCTAGAAGACAACCTAGAGATAGCTTAGCCGTTCGAACCCAATTGCGGACTTCCTTTTGTTTGTGTGGCTCGTTGAACCCACGCATGTTCCAAGCAAAAATTGACGACATCAGTGCTTCCGGGAAGAAGCTCTTTTGTTGTGGTTAAGCATGGCAGCATGAATCATATCCTTTTTATTCAATATTGGCTTCTTTACATTTTTCCCTTTACCCGCCTGAGACCCATTTTTCAGTGTTTCCTTGTGCACAACTTCTATCTTGACACTCTCAATCTCATTGTCCTCTTCCTTTTTGTTTCCCGTTTCAATTTCCTCTTTATTCCCCTCGTCGCTAATTTCCCCTTCCTCAGGCAGCTCCTGCAGAACTTTGAAAACATTCGTGGAAACCTTAAGCAGAGGATCCTGGAGATTAGGAGACTCTCTTTTTGGAGACCCAGCCATATTCTGGCCAGCTACCAAGGTCCAGTCATCTTTGCATGATTCGCCAATATTCGGCATTTCGACCATGAGTGTTGTTGTATTAAGATCCGGAGCCCCGGACTGCTCAACCATCGTATTCTCTAGTTCCTTTATCAGCTGCGTAACAACATTTGAACCATTATTCACAGCGATCTGATTGTCTTCCTTAGTTTGAATAGCATCCTTTAAAACTGATTTCTCATTTTGAGAATGTTGAAGTATTCTAACTTCATTCTCTGACGAGCAATCCTTATTTAGATGGCCCCATCTTTCGCAAAAAGAACACCTAGGAGGGAGCCATGGGTACCTGACCGAGATCCTGACCTGCTCACCCACCTTGCTTTTGAAACTGATAAAATTAGGTAGAGGTTTCTGCATATTAACTTCCACTAACACCCGAGCAACATCCAGTTTAACACAACGCTCTGTTTGAGAATGCAATTTAACGAACCGCCCCACAGCTCTTGACAGAAATCTTAATCCAATATCCGAGAATAGGTACCCCGGAACATTATCCAAATCGACCCATATTGGCATAGCTGTGAGCTCTGGTGGAGACTGTGCTGTTTCAGGGTTCCATTCATTAACGACCAGTGGAATATTCACGATGTGCCAGTATTTCCTTCTCAAAACTCGACCCCCCATCTGATCATCAGCTATCCGGAACAACACAGTCTTTTTATCCAAGAATTGCACATCAATTTTCGAGTTCCTTCCTTGATTCGACCAAATACGATTCACTGTCGAGTGAATCGATCCAACATGAGGCGCATCTCCCATGAAGTACCCAACAACAAATGATTTCCGTAAAGGTTCCACGTTCACATAAATCTCATCCGGGATCTCTAGATTCGCAACACCATCCTTCACAACTATATCATGTAGATCCATCACAGATTGAGAGAACGTACCATCAGTCACCACTGCAGAGAAGGAAGCCTTTTTGCCCAAGCCGATTTCCGCAGAGAACGGAGGAGGAATCGGTGAAGAAGGAGAATTCCCAGTGTTCGTCGGAGTCTCCATTACGCCGCCGACGTGAGGCGCCGCCACACTTGGTAGCCGTGTTGTCGCAATCGCCGATCGCCCGAGATCTAAAATCGCCTTTTTCCAGGAGTCAATGCTTTTCGATCAAATTCATTGAAATTTTTATGGAACAGTTATGTATTTTCGATTAAAATGCTTTTCTATCACTCTTTTATCTCTCCACAGAAACATAATTTTATTTAAAAACCTTTTTTCTTAATTTTGTTTTGTCTTTTTTTCTCATGTATGGTTTTTGGATCATAGCATTGGAGTATTTTCTTGGTCACATCTATTTACAAAGTAACATCATGAATATATAAAAAAAAATGCAAAGTATATTATTATTTTTTAGAAAATGCAAAGTATATTATCCGCTCAAATGTTATCATCTCCACTCATGGCTTTCCTTAACGTCAAAAAAAAAAACAAAAAACAAAAAAAATTGTCTTTCCTTATTATTATTATTATATAGTATTGTTATGAAAATCAAACGTCGGCTACGAAAAGTCAGAAAAAGAGGGACGAAAAAATCGATTGTGGAGCCCACTGTCACTATTTGCACAGTAAATTTTCTTCTATATATACGATCGTTTCGATCGATTGTAAAACACACCATTTCAAAACTTAATAACACAAATCTCTCTCGCTTCTCTTTCTCTTTTGGTGTTCAAGAAATTCTGCGGGTATTAAATTTTGTCTTTATTTATATTCCGATATAATAAATTATCAGTATTATTATAACGTTATCAGCACGATCGTTCTACGATATGGGCTATATATATATATATATATGTAATATTTACTCTGTTATAATGGCCGGGATACCCGCCTATATAATAATTTATTATTATTGTAATGGTTGTTTAACGCACCATTATTTACTTAATATTAATATGGGAGCGGTTTGTCGCCTCGTTAATAATTTACCGCTTTATATTATGGTTGTTAATCCACCATAATTATTTATTGTTAATATTATAATGGATGGCTGAGCTACCTATATAATTTTATTGTTAATGTTATAATGGATGGCTGAGCCACCTGTATAATTTTATTGTTAAATGGATGGCTGAGCCACCGCATATTTATTTATTGTTTCAATGTGGATGATTATTTCACCATAATTTTTTGATTATATATCTGTTTATATTATAATCGTTATAAATTAAATATGCATACTTTTGTGTTCAAAATAAGATTGCGGTCTCATTTATTCCTCAGGCGAATAAATCTAGACTCATATCAACGTACATCTCCAGGAACCCCTGTTCCGTTAAAGAGCACCTTCTTGTCCAACTGGGAAGAAGTAGTACGGATTTAATCAAAAATTCAGTTTTTCCGGTAGCCTTTTTCATAACGGTCACAAAGATTTTTTCACAAAATTTTTACTCTCCAACGGCTACATCCAACGGCTATGAACAGTGATTTTCAACGGCTATGAACAGTGTTTTCGATCTATAAATAAACTCATCCCTCACTCATTTCATTTCACTCATCGATTTCATATCTTCTCTCTTCTTCTCTCAAATATTTCACAATATTTTTCATCTAATTTTTGTAAGAATGATGAGAATGATGATCCGTTTGCTTTTAATTTTCTGTGTGATTTATATTTCTGCATCGATTTATCTTCTTTGCACAGAAGATTCTAATCGGGAATATCTTGCCATAAATGTTGTTTTACTTTTTTATACATTATTTTTATTTGTAATTGCTTGTATTATTCATGTAAACGGCTCATTTTAAATGAGTGATTATTACCGCACTAATAAAATTTTATGATTTTGTTTTAGAAAATCAAAATGGCAAACATTGAAAAGCTCAAGTTCCCGGCTCTCAAAATTACTGGAGCAAACTATATCGCTTGGATTACAAATGTTGAGCTTTATCTGGAAATGAAAAAGCTAACAGACACTATCAAAAGTGGAAATAAATCGCCCGCTGAAAATAAAGCTGAAGCGATAATTTTCTTAAGGCAACACCTTGATGAAAATGTAAGCATGACTATGCGCACATAAAAGACCCAGCTGAACTGTGGCAAGCCTTAAAAGAGAGGTTTGACAACCAGAGGGAAGTAAATCTTCCTCACGCTCTGGAAGAGTGGAAGAACCTGAGGTTTCAGGATTTTCAAAAGGTTGCAGACTACAATTCTGCTATGTTGAGAATAGTGTCACAATTGAAATATTGTGGTCACTCTATCTCCGAAGATGAAATGCTTGAGAAGACATACCTCACATTTCATAAAGAGCAGCATGTCTTGCCAAAAATATATAGAAGATGTGGGTACACAAGGTTCTCGGAATTGATAGTGACGCTCATTCTCGCAGAGAAGAATGATGAGCTCCTAATCAAAAACCACAATTCTCGACCTACGGGAGCCAAAGCATTCCCTGAAGTGAATGCTACGGCCGTGGAAAATTCTGGAAGAAAATTCCAAAGTTATCGGGGTCGTGGCCGTCGATTTAATCGCGGACGTGGAAGAGCTTATAATTTTAAGGGGAGAGGATCTAACAAATGGATCCGATCTGAACATCAATCCAAAGAGAAAGAAACTCAAGAGGATATCACCCAGAAGCGTGAGACAGTGTGCTACAGATGCGGAAGCAAAGGGCATTGGTCTCGTACATGCCGTACATCTCCACACCTTTGTAAGTTGTACAAAGAGTCATTAAAAGGAAAAGCAAAGGAGGTGAACCTCACAGAAGACTTTGCTGGTACATCGTACCTCGACTCTTCAGACTTTATGAATGAGCTCGACTGAGACCACTCCTGAAGAGAATTACGGAAATGCTTGTAATGAGACTGCTGAATAGTCTCCAATAATGCCATGTATAATTATTACATTTTTTTTTCAGTTTTTAAACAAATAATGTTGGTTTCTTATAATTACTAATGTATAATTATCATGTGTGTTTCTATGAATAAATTTCACTTTCTCTTTATTGATCTTTGTCTTAATTACAGAAATGGATCAAAATGCGGATGGAATAAAATCCAAGAAAATGCAAGAAATTTGCATAATAGATAGTGGAACAACGCACACTATTCTAAGAGAAAATAAATATTTCTCTGATATAAAACCAAGAAGGATAATTGTCAATACAATCTCAGGTCCTGCAGACGTGATTGAAGGAATTGGCAAAGCCAACTTTATGTTGCCTAATGGAACAAAAATTTCCATAAACAATGCCTTGTATTCTCCGAATTCCAAAAGGAATTTGTTGAGTTTTAATGACATATACCTTCATGGATATGATACTCAGTCTGCAACTGAGAATGGAAAGAAGTATTTGTATATAACTTCTGATATATCTGGCAAAAGGCATATTTTGGAGAAGTTCCCAAAACTCCCTTCTGGTTTGCACCATACTTATATAGATGCAATTGAATCAAACCTTGTGATCAAAAGAAATCCTGAGGATTTCACATTGTGGCATGATCGCCTTGGACACCCAGGCACCACAATGATGCGGAAAATCATTGAGAGCTCACATGGTCATTCACTGAAAATCCATGAGATTTATCAGGGGAATAAAATGACATGTGCAGCATGCTCCCTTGGTAAGTTGATCATAAGGCCATCGCCAAGTAAAATTGATAAGAATCACCAAAGTTTCTTGAAAGAATTCAAGGCGATATTTGTGGACCAATACATCCACCTTGTGGACCATTCCACTATTTTATGGTATTAATTGACGCATCCAGTAGATGGTCACACGTTTGTCTATTATCATCTCGAAATATGGCATTTGCGAGATTTCTAACTCAGATAATCAAACTGCGAACTCAGTTTTCTGATTATCCCATTAAAAGAGTTAGATTAGACAACGCTGGTGAATTCACATCCCAAGCATTCAAAGATTATTGTATGGTAACGGGAATCGAAGTTGAACATTCTGTAGCTCATGTTCATACTCAAAATGGTTTGGCTGAATCATTAATTAAACGTCTGCAATTGATTGCAAGACCGTTGATCATGAGATCTAAACTTCCAACCTCTGTATGGGGACATGCTATTTTGCATGCTGAAGCACTGATTCGGATAAGACCAAGTGCATACCATAAGTATTCCCCACTTCAGTTGGCATTTGGTCGAGAACCAAATATTTCCCATCTCAGAATCTTTGGTTGTGCAGTATATGTGCCTATAGCACCACCACAACGCACAAAGATGGGACCACAAAGAAGGATGGGAATATATGTTGGTTGTGATTCTCCATCAATTGTACGATACCTAGAACCACAGATAGGTGATGTCTTTACGGCACGTTTTGCCGATTGTCACTTTGATGAAAAAGTGTTCCAGTTCTAGGGGGAGAAAAAGCAAGTAGGAAAGGAAATCAAGTGGAGTGTACCATCCTTGTTACACCTTGATCCTCCTACAAAAGAGTCAGAACTGGAAGTTCGACGAATTGTGCATTTGCAAAGTATAGCAAATCAGCTACCAGATGCATTTGCGGATACCAAAATGGTAACTAAATCTCATATACCAGCTGCAAATGCTCCTGCTCGTATTGAAATACCACAAGAACGTGGGAAAGCAGATGATACACGTGAGTCTGAAACACGCCGGAAGCGTGGCAGGCCCGTTGGTTCTAAAACTAAGAATCATAAGAAACAAAAGAAAGTTGAAACTCATGAAACACCCAAAGTAACAGAAAGTACTTTGGAGGAACAAATCATGAGACCCATGATAATGTAGAGCATCAAAATCCGAAGAAAATCATGAGATTTCTATAATTATATCCATAATCAAAAGATATGGAAAAGAAAAGAAATAGATGATCTCGATGATGTTTTCTCATATCTTGTGTCACAAGAAATAAATGAGGAAAATGAAGATCCAGAGCCAAAGTCTATGTATGAATGTCAAAAACATGACTGGATAAAATGGAAAGATGCAATACAAGTCGAACTTGACTCGCTTAATAAACGAGAGGTTTTCGGACCCATTATGCTCACACCCAAAGATGTGAGACCAGTTGGATCTAAGTGGTTTTCGTTCGCAAACGAAATGAGAAAAATGAGATCACGAGATATAAAGCTCGTCTCGTAGCCCAAGGTTTTTCACAAAGACCTGGAATAGACTACGAGGAAACGTATTCTCCTGTTATGAATGCAATCACGTTCAGATTCTTGATGAGTCTGGCGGCTGATGAAAATCTAGAAATGCGTCTTATGGATGTCGTTACGGCATACCTATGGATCATTAGATACAGATATCTACATGAAAGTTCCTGATGGATTTAAAATGCCTGTAGCATTAAGTTCTAAACCAAAGAGTTATGTGCAATAAAATTGCAAAGATCATTATATGGGTTAAAGCAGTCTTGACGTATGTGGTATAATCGTCTCAGTGAGCATTTAACAAAGAAGGATATGTAAATGATCCTATATGCCCATGTGTTTTCATTAAGAAAACAGAAACTGGATTTGTAATAATCGCAGTATATGTTGATGATCTAAACATAATCGGAACTCATGATGAGATACAGAAAGCATCAGATTATTTAAAAGGAGAATTTGAGATGAAAGATCTCGGGCAGACAAAGTATTGTCTTGGCCTTCAGATTGAGCATTCTGAAAAGGGTATATTTGTGCACCAATCCACATATATCAAAAGAGTGTTAAAAAGATTTAACATGGATAAGGCAACTCCACTCAGTACTCCCATGGTCGTAAGGTCACTTAATATTGAAAATGATCCATTCCGACCACATGAGGAAAACGAAGAGATACTTGGTCCTGAAGTACCATATCTAAGTGCAATTGGAGCTCTGATGTACCTTGCAAATTGCACACGGCCTGATATATCATTTGCTGTTAATCTTTTGGCAAGATTCAGTTCGTCCCCTACGCGAAGGCATTGGAATGGAATTAAACATGTTTTCCGTTACCTTCAAGGGACCACTGACTTAGGATTATTTTATCCTAAAAATTCAAAAGGTAAAATGGTCGGTTTTGCAGATGCAGGATACCTATCGGATCCACACAAGCCCGATCACAACGGATACGTTTTCACGATCGGAGGCACTGCTATATCTTGGCGTTCTCAGAAGCAGACACTGGTCGCTACTTCCTCGAATCATGCTGAACTTATTGCACTTCATGAAGCAAGTAGAGATGTGTCTCACTGAGATCAATAAGCCGACACATCCGATCAAGCAGTGGATTCTCAGAGATACGGAACCAACTATCTTATACGAAGATAATGCTGCATGCGTTGCTCAAACGAAGGAAGGATATATCAAAAGTGATAGAACGAAACATATACCTCCGAAGTTGTTCATGTACATCCAAGAACTCGAGAAGAATAAGGAGATTGAAGTGAGATATGTCCGTTCATGCGACAACGCAGCTGATCTTTTCACAAAATCACTACCCACCACTATGTTCAGGAATCATGTACATAGTATTGGAATGCGTCGTCAACAAGATCTCTAAGACAACCTTAATCAAGGGGGAGCTTGCGCAGTTGTACTCTTTTTACCTTTTTTTTTTTTCCCATTGGGTTTTTCAAGGTTTTTAACGAGACAACAAAAGGTGTTGAGCAGAATATGATTGCGACATTGGTCTCCAGGGGGAGTGTTTGAAATCAAACGTCGGCTACGAAAAGTCAGAAAAAAGGGACGAAAATCGATTGTGGAGCCCACTGTCACTATTTGCACAGTAAATTTTCTTCTATATATACGATCGTTTCGATCGATTGTAAAACACACCATTTCAAAACTTAATAACACAAATCTCTCTCGCTTCTCTTTCTCTTTTGGTGTTCCAAAAAATTCTGCGGGTATTAATTTTTGTCTTTATTTATTATTTCCGATATAATAAATTATCAGTATTATTATAACAAGTATTAAATTATCTTGTTATTGTATATAAGAAAGTAAAGGTGCGATGATGTTCACGTTGCAACTGTATAGATAAACATTATAGTACAAATATAGCTACTTTTGCGAATCTCATAACTCCTACAAACAGCTGTCAATAATGTCTCCGATTTCAGATTTCTTCACCGACAACACAATCATTGTTACTCCTTACGCAATTCTCACCCTCACTGCTATCTTGACGGTTCTCTGGTTCCTTATCAAGCGCTCGCCGCAACCGCGTCTACCGCCTGGACCGCGAGGGCTACCTATTGTCGGAAACCTCCCGTTTCTTGACCCGGACCTTCACACCTACTTCACAAAACTCGCTCAAGAACATGGTCCGATTTTCAAACTCAACCTCGGCTCAAAACTAACTGTTGTGGTCAACTCTCCAACGCTGGCTCGAGAGATCTTGAAAGATCAAGACATCAATTTCTCAAACCATGACGTCCCTCTCACGGCTAGAGTCGTTACCTATGGTGGCCTCGACCTCGTTTGGTTACCATACGGTGCCGAGTGGAGAATGCTGAGAAAAGTTTGCGTTCTCAAGCTTCTTAGCCGCAAGACTTTGGATTCTTTCTACGAGCTTCGACGCAAAGAAATCCGTGAAAGAATGAGATTTTTATACGAGAAAAGTCAAGAAGGATCCGCGGTGATTGTGGGAGAACAATTGTTCGTGACGATGATGAATCTAACGATGAATATGTTATGGGGAGGATCGGTGAAAGCAGAGGATATGGAGAGTGTTGGAACAGAGTTTAAAGGAGTGATTTCTGAGATAACTAGGCTTTTGGGTGAGCCTAATGTTTCGGATTTCTTTCCGTGGCTAGCAAGATTCGATCTTCAAGGGCTTGTGAAGAAGATGCGTGTGTGTGCTCACGAGCTCGATGCCATATTCGATCGAGCTATCGAGCAGATGCAAAAGCTAGGAAGTATGGATGATGGTGAATGCAAAGACTTCTTGCAACATTTGATGAAATTGAAAGACCAAGAAGTCGATTCGGAGATTCCCATAACGGTTAATCATGTCAAAGCCGTACTCGCGGTAATTAATTGTTTCAGTTTCATAATTTGGTATTAGTATAGCTATGTTTGGAAAGTCAAATGGATGACTTGAATTAATGTTTCTACATTTTAGAATAATTTTGGTTTTTAGATTCCGTATATTACGAAAATAGAGCTTTGGCTACTTCAGAATTTAGATGGCAGATTCATTCATGACCTTCCGACAAAAAAACAGAACAAGAATATGTGTGTTTTAAGTACATGGGAGTGTTTTGACTGATGTGTTTGTTATATACTGTATATGTGCAGGATATGGTGGTTGCTGGTACAGATACGTCCACAAACACAATAGAGTTTGCGATGGCCGAGCTTATAAGCAACCCGAAGTTAATGAAGAGAGCACAACAAGAGCTAGACGAAGTTGTAGGAAAAGGAAACATTGTTGAAGAATCACACATCACTAGACTTCCTTACATACTTGCCATTATGAAAGAAACCCTTAGACTTCACCCGACCATTCCTTTGTTAGTCCCTCACCGTCCAGCTGAAACTGCGGTAGTGAGCGGTTACACTATCCCTAAAGACACTAAGATTTTCATCAATGTTTGGTCTATTCAGAGAGACCCAAACGTGTGGGAAAATCCTACGGAGTTTAGTCCCGAGAGGTTTCTTGATAATAAGTCTTGTGATTTCGCTGGAACCGATTATAGCTTTCTTCCGTTTGGATCTGGCCGCAGAATTTGTGCCGGTGTAGCACTCGCGGAGAGGATGGTTTTGTACACTCTTGCAACGCTGTTACATTCGTTCGATTGGAAGATTCCCGAAGGACATGTGTTGGATTTGGATGAGAAGTTTGGGATTGTCTTGAAGCTCAAGACTCCTCTTGTTGCCTTACCCATTCCGAGGTTGTCCGGTTCAAATCTTTATCTGTAGAAACTTTTTTCTCCCTGCCGTTATCTATGTATATAATTTTTAAAATAAAACCAAAACAAAAAGCTATTACCGGATTTTTTTTTCGAAGTCAAGTAGAATGTATTTACGAAGTTTTCGAAGGTCATATAGTATAAGTTTTAGTTTTACAATGACTATAATCGTCAGTCCTAAATCTAAAATGCATAGCTCATTATGGTGTGGAAAATGTGGTTGTATCTCGTTAGTTATCAAAAATAGTAGAAACACAACTACTTATCATTATTCCAAATATCTAAATAATAATGGATTTTCGTAATTAATTATATCTCAATGGGTGCTTACATGATGATGACTCAAATCTCTACCACCGCTAATAAGAAAAATTCATAAGAAAGTAAGCGTTATTAGGATCCAAAGAGCATTTTTGTTTGTATTATATAAATCTTCTTTTAAATACTACCTCTGGTTTTTCCAACAAAAAATTAGCACCAAAAAACTATACTCTGGTTTAAAAGAAAATCTTCGTAAATGGTACCCTACTATCAATCCTAAATTACAGTTATAAATAGTATTACGGCTGATATTGAATTGCGAAATAGTATTTTTATTTTATTTTCAGACTAAGTATTTGTTACTACTTACTAATAAAACATTCCATCAAATTTTGCATGCATGTTGTAGTTCTATCGAAACAAAATATATATTTCTATCTTATATTTTTCTTTTTTTAAAAAAAAGTGATACTCCCTCTGTTTTTTAATGATAATTTTCTAGAATTTTCACATTGATTAAGAAAAAATTAATATTTTTAACAATTAATGCATCAATTTTTGTAATATAACGAATTTTTTATAACTTTTGATTAATACAATAAATATTCTTGTAGTTTACAATTTCCTATTGAAAATATATAAAATATATAAATTTTATCTTTTAGTAACTAAAGAAAAATGTTAGAAAATATATCTTTAAAAACAGAGGGAATATCTATTTAGGTTTTAGAAAAATGAATAAAAATTATTGTTATCACGTTGATGAAAAAGTTAGATTGCAATAATGATTATCAAGGTCACGAATATGATGAAGTAAAATTGTAAAATATTGGTAGCATTTTCGTCACTCTTTTGAAACGGGCGACATGCATACTGTCCCCCTTAAAAAGATTGTTTCTATTGATTATTTAGATATTAGTTTAGAGTAGCAATATTTTCATTTAAAAGGATAGCATCGCCCAAATGGCTCCAATGTTCCAAATGTTCCAAAATCATATCCAAAGTACTATCCAAGTTTTTTATTCACTTTGCATCACCTGATGTCACGTGGTATTTTTATTTTGAATCTAAACAAAATAAGAAAAAATGATGTGTAATCGATTCGAATTCGGATACAAAGAGTATTAAAAATACCTATAGCTACTACTAGACCATGTTATTTCGTTGACAATTTTTACCAAAACAAATATATAAACAATATTATAGTAAAAATGTCTTAAAATTTTTCCGCGATTAATCCCCGAGTAATCTCCGATTTTTTGGTAATTCGCTAGACCCAGACCCACCACCCGACTAACGCCTAGGGAGTTCCCGAACCTAAGTTAACACTAACAAAAATAAATTCTTACGTTAAACTAGTTGATGAGAAGTGAATGAAGAATACATTCCGATAAGACTAACAAAAAATTATTCAATTACAAATCATGTTTACTTTAATTTTCGATTTAGCAACCTTTTATATATAAAATACAATAAGTGTGTAATATTAAATAATGAGACTTTAATCCGAATAAAAAGATAGAATTGATCAATTTTAAATTGATTAAAATGTCATACAAGAAAAATTATAATATCGAGAGGTTTTCAGTGGAGAAATATATTCTATCAAGAGACAATTCATGAGATCGTCTACTGTCACATAAACAGTTTCAATATTTGAATGTAAAATATAGTTTTTATAAGTCAAATTTGCAATAAAAAGTTTTATGAGATATAGTTCTAGCCATGAAGAAGTGAAAAACTATATATTGCAATCCTCAGCAATTTATCTTATATTAACACAAAAACGTGGAAGAGTTAAAAAAATGCAAAAGAATATTAATAGATAAATAAAATCAAAAATAGTATTATTATATTTATATAAACACATAAAATGACAATAATTATTACCTAACTATATAAATTAGACTATATATTCAACACACAAAAAACAAAAATAAGACAAACATATAACCCGTGCAAAGAGAGAAAAGAGAAGTCATTATGGTTAGACATCATCTAGGTTCTGAGAGGTATTCAAATACTGGATAAGGAACTATCACCTACAGATTACAAATAAGATAATGAGATATCAATACGAAAGAATGACGAGTAACCAATGAGTGCGAAAACGGAAAAAAGGTAAAGAGAATATCAAGAATTAATTCGTCGGTATGTCTAGGACAGATAATGTATTCTTAAAATATACATAAATAGGCAAATAAATATTAAAATATTTTGAATTGCATAATTTTATTGGAATTAGATATAATACGAAAGAAATAAATATATAACCAACACAACTACTGGATTAACAGCCCTAAGAGCATATACATCTGTGAAACTCGACTCGATCTCCAAAACAATAGTTTTTAACAATCTTTTTTTTCTTTTTTAGGTGGGATCCACATTTATCGGAATTTAAAAAAAATAAGAGCGAATTCGGATGCGCCACGTCACGTAAACAGTGACGAACCCGGTTGCTAAAAATTCATAGAACTAATTCACCGGAGTTCGTAACTATTTCTGTGGGGTCCATAATTTTTTATTATTTGTTTTTGGAAGATCGAATTCAAGAGGCACTGATGTATATGCTCTAATAGTTCTGAAAATTAGAAAGCATAACATCCGCTCAAAAGTTATCAGCTCGAGATTAAGTCCTCATTTATGATTGGCTTTGCCCATTATTCTCTATTTTTATTACTTTTACAGTGATGTTTAAAAAAAAAGAAAAATATTACTTTTACAGTAAGAGTAAAGATAAAATAATCTATTATAAATAACACTTTCCTTTGTTGGATTTCTTAACCATTACCAACTGACCATTACCAATATTCAATAATGTCACCGATTTCACATCTCTTCACCTACAACACAATCAATCTCACTCCTTATGCACTTCTCATTCTCACCGCGATCTTCTCAATCCTCTGGTACCTCTTCAAAGGCCAACCGCAACAGCCTCTGCCGCCTGGACCGCGAGGGCTACCTATTGTCGGAAACCTCCCGTTTCTTGATCCGGAGCTTCACACCTACTTCACAACTATCGCTCAGAAGCACGGTCCAATCTTCAAACTCAACCTCGGCTCAAAACTAACGGTCGTAGTCAGCTCTCCAACGCTGGCTCGAGAGATCTTGAAAGATCAAGACATCAATTTCTCAAACCGAGACGTCCCTCTCACGGGCCGAGCCGCTACTTATGGTGGTGTCGACATTGTTTGGTCACCATACGGTGCAGAATGGAGAAGGCTTAGAAAAATTTGCGTTCTCAAGCTTCTTAGCCGCAAAACTTTGGATTCTTTCTACGAGCTTCGCCGCAAAGAAGTCCGTGAAAGAACGAGATTCTTATACGAGAAAAGTCAAGAAGAGTCGGCGGTGAATGTCGGAGACCAAGTGTTCTTGACGATGATGAATCTAACGATGAATATGTTATGGGGAGGTTCGGTGAAAGCAGAGGAGATGCAGAGTGTTGGAACAGAGTTTAAAGGAGTGATTTGTGAGATAACCAGTCTTTTGAGTGAGCCTAACGTTTCGGATTTCTTTCCGTGGCTAGCGAGATTCGATCTTCAAAGGCTTGTGAAAAGGATGGGTGTGTGTGCTCGAGCGCTGGACGCGGTACTTGATCCAGCTATCGAACATATGCAAAGGCTAAGAAGAAGAGATGATGATGATGGTGAATGCAAAGACTTTTTGCAATACTTGATGAAGTTAAAAGATGAAGAAGGTGGCTTGGAGGTTCCCATTACGGCTAAACATGTCAAAGCCCTACTTACGGTAATTAATTAGTGGTTTCAGTTTCACATTTACCAAACTAAAAGATCAAGAATGGTGCTTTCATAATTATATTTTTCATTAGTACTGCAGAATGGATCAACTGAATTTATGTTTTTGTATACATTATTCCATTAGTACAAATATCATGTAGAATTACGGAATGTTTATTTTATTTCGACATTTCCACAAATGCTAAACCAGAGCTTTTTTGTCATATAAAATTTTAGATTTCAACTATAAGGTTTTTAGGTTAGTTTGATGTTTGCTCTGAGACCTTCATAATGCAAAAAAAAAAAAAAAGAGCATATGTAACTTTATAGGTAAAATCTAGCGAAAACTTGAAATTACTATGTCATTCGGCATTATACCAATCAGAGACTTAGTCACTTCATAATTTAGATGGCCTACATACCAAAATAAAACACAAGAATATAGATATTTATTTGTTCATGAGAAGTGATTTGATCAATGTTGTTTGTTATATATATATGAAGGATATGGTGGTTGGTGGCACGGACACATCAACGAACACGATAGAGTTTGCTATGGCCGAGCTTATAAGCAAACCAAAGTTAATGAAAAGAGCACAACAAGAGCTAGACGAAGTTGTAGGAAAAGAAAACATTGTTGAAGAATCACACATCACTAGACTTCCTTACATACTTGCCATTATGAAAGAAACACTAAGACTTCACCCAACCCTTCCTTTGTTAGTCCCTCATCGTCCGGCTGAAACCTCGGTAGTAGGCGGCTACACTGTCCCGAAAGACACTAAGATCTTCGTCAATGTTTGGTCTATTCAGAGAGACCCAAACGTCTGGGAAAATCCGGCTGAGTTTCGTCCGGAGAGGTTTCTTGATAATAAATCTTATGATTTCACCGGAAATGATTATACTTATTTTCCCTTTGGATCTGGCCGGAGAATATGCGCTGGTATAGCACTCGCGGAGAGGATGGTTTTGTACACTCTCGCTACACTATTGCATTCGTTCGATTGGAAGATTCCGGAAGGACAAGTCTTGAATTTGGAAGAGAAGTTTGGGATTGTCTTGAAGCTTAAGACGCCTCTTGTTGCCTTGCCTATTCCGAGATTGTCTGATCTGAATCTTTATCAATAGAGGCTAATAAGGTCGTTACATTTGTAATGGAAACTAAACATCAGTTCGGGTAAAATAACAAAAACTATTGAATTAGGAACATGATGTTGTCATTCCCATTTAGTTCTTGTTTGTCATTTGTAATGATTTTGTGAGTTCTTGTTTTACTTTGAAGTTGTTGGATGTTATGTTATTTTCGTGTTATTTGGCGTGTTTTAAACTCATTAATAACAGAGGAAATAATAAACTCGTCTTATCTCCTATGTAGATCTTTGAGTGTGGCTACTCCAATTACCCCCAATTATCATTACTATCAATCTCTCTTACTATTTTCAGATGGCAAGTACATCTACTTCAAAACTGGTTCTCCTCACGTTCACTCACGGACGTAAATACATCTACAAATTAACGTGATCTACCAAACCAGGTTCATTCCAACTACTTTCAAATCGTTGATGAGGTTCATCTTGTTTATTCTTGTGTAGGCTGTTTTCTTTTTGTTAAAAGTTGTATTCACTCTTTATCATTATTCCAAATGTGTAGATAATCATTGATTTCTTTCTATATTACGACATGATGGGTGGTGAATAGATGACGCATATCAGTACCGTCGCTTATAAAATTTTATTAGAAAAAGTGCACATTATTAGGTGGTAAATAAGGACCACTAAGGCCATCTCCATCGTCTAAAGCCCCACCACCGTATCTCCAAAATAATATATTAATATTTATACATAATTTAATAAATTTTATTTTTTAAATTAGAGGTGATCCGCGCTACACGCGGACTATTGTTATATGTTGTTTATAAATTTTATTTATATTTTTAAAGGGTTTTTTCGAATTTTGAAGTTCATCTTGTATGTTTTCGGTTTTTTTAGTTTAGTGATTTCTTGCTGTTTTATGGTTTAATTTCATTGTCAACTCATTTTCATCTTTTTTTGTTGTTGTTAATTATATGGTCTATTTTCTGTGTTTTATCTGTTTATTTTGTATTTTAATACTAATTCTAAACATCGTATTATCAGTTTGTAGCTTCTACTTTATTTAAATGTAAATTTTGTTTTTGTTTTTTGAATTGTTTTATTTGGGTTCTTATATTAAGCTCACGTTGTGTTATTCCAATAACGCTATGTTTCATACTATTTTAAAGTTTTGAATTAGTTTCTTTTTCAGAATTTTTTAGATTTTCGTTTTGTATTGTCTTCGTTTTGTTTTTCTATTTTTTTGTTGTGCGCTGATTCTTTTCTTCTTCGTTTGTTTACTTTTATGGGTTTAATGGGCTTATATAAATATTATTACTTGATATGGTCCAAATAAATTAAACATGAAGGATATAAGTTGAATAAATATTATTATTAGAATTATAAGTGAAGAGAGAAGGTAAAAGTTTAGGCTTTATATTTTGAATTTGTAGTCCATAAAAGTAATTCATTATATATAACTTAATTAAAGTGATGATGTGTCAAATTCTTAAAAACCACTAGGTGGCCAAAGGAGAAGTGGCTATTTTACTTTACTTCATGAGAATGGGACACTTGTGGAGTGGGTTTCTAACTAAGGGTTGTAGAGTCTGCTCCTACAGACACGGTCTCTCTTTCTCACACCCTTTCTTCTCCATTTTTTTTATTTTTTAAAAAAATTTCTCACACCCTCTCTTCTCCATTTTTTTATTTTTTAATTTTTTATTAGTAAGATACTCATCTCCATCCAACCGATGGAAATGCTCTAGCAAGTTACATTTATGTGTAAGCATGTAACAAACAATGAGTTGGTAAGAGATAATATGACATGTACCATGCCATTTATATCTCTGGTAGAGAGTTCCTGTTTTGCATTAGCTATTTGGCACTAGATTAATAAAACTTTATGTACCAATATGCCACATCATTGTTTCATTAGTACTATCCAAACGAGCATTTTTTTTTTCTTAATTTGATAGTAAACCATCATAGCTAAATTGGGAAAATAGTATTGTTAACCTTCAAAATTCAAATCACTAGCATTTTGAACTGTATGACATATTCACTCTTAAAACCATTAAATTAGCTTCCAAATTTGCACCATTATAAAATTTAATGGAACTATTAATTTTCACTTAGAAGTTATCAGAAAATGATGAGGTGATTTTGAATTTATGTTAATAGTTATAAAAGAATAATTGCAATGTATGGGACTAAGGGTATAAGAGATTTATAAATTAGGTGAGTAATAATTTTTTTTAATAGCATCTTTAGAAAAGAATTTACCTTATACTCTTTTTCATTTACTTTTATTTGATAAAACCTGTGACGTTTTCTTCTCTTGCTCCGATGAAGTACACCAACCTCTTTAAAAAAGAAAAGCTGAGCTTTCTGTCTATGTTCGAGCAAAAACCTCATTTAAATCTAGGATTACAGAGGCAAATATGAATATAGTTATTCATTAATATGAAAATTAATCAATACTATTATATTTCTAATTTTCCATGTTAATGCAATTATTATTCAGATATTCCATAATATAACGCATTACAAAATTAATTCTCACCTAATTTGATTATTAGTATCGGTCAATGCTATATATAAATTAGTATAAATATTATTATATAAATTTATTATTTTACCATTTTAATATGAATATTGTACTGAAATTCACACTACAACAGAGTTGCAGCATCACGGTGAAGAGAAAGCAAAGAAGATGGGCTCAGATATTGGGCCTCCGAAACTTAATTAGGCAAAGCCCATTTCATTAGTGTTAAGACTTTCCAGAATAATCGTGTTCTTTCTCTAATTTTCTTCTTCTTTCTCTAATCTTCTTCTCTCTCTATAAATTGTAATACAAGAATCGTTTCCTGTACGCTTGAATAGATATTTTCTCTTGATCACTGTTTATCATCTTCTCTCTTTCTCATGGTATCAGAGCTTTTCTAAAACCTTCACAGGTGCTGTAATGGCGGAAGTTCTTGATCAAGATTACTATCCATTTCCTTCCGATCTCCATGTCGCTAGCTGCGTTACGTTGAAGCTGAACGAGACTAATTACCTCCTTTGGAAGACACAATTTGAAACTCTTCTCTGTAGCCAGAAGCTTCTTGGTTTTGTTACTGGACAAGTAAGTGCTCCTGAACCTACCGTCACTACGGTTGTTGACGATGTTGCTGTGACCACACCGAATCCGGCGTTCGAAGCATGGAACTGCACAGATCAATTGATTAAGTCTTGGATTTTTGGTACCCTCACAGAAGAGGTAATTGGATATGTATATGGCATGGCCACATCTCAAGATGTTTGGTTGTATTTGGCTGATAATTTTAATAAGAGCTCTGTCACTCGTGAGTTCGATTTGCGTCGTCGTCTTCAACTACTTTCAGCTAAAGGAAAGGACTTTCTGGCTTATTGTCGTGAGTTTCGTGCTATATGTGATCAACTTAGTGCTATTGGAAAACCAGTTGAAGAAGCTATGAAGATCTTCACTTTTCTGAATGGGTTGCCACGAGAATTTGATCCCAGCTCTACCATTATTCAGAGTTCTATGTCTCGTCTCCCACCGCCTACTTTCACTGATGTGGTCTCTGAAATCTCTGGGTTTCACACAGGACTTCAGTCTTATGAGACTCCAGAGGACGTTACTCCGTTTACTGCCTTTCAGATTCAAAAGTCAAGTTACTCTCACTCCGGGCAGCGAGGTCGTGGTCACTCAGCCTCTCGGCTTGGCGGTCGAGGACGTGGTGGTTTTTCTACCCGAGGCAGAGGATTCTCTCAGCAAGTCAACTCCTCTGGGTGGAATCAGTCTCAGACTTCTGACGGGAATCACAACAATCGTCCTGTGTGCCAAATCTGAAGTCGTATTGGCCATACAGCATTGAAATGTTGGAACAGATTTGATCATGCCTACCAGAGTAATGATGTGCCTAAAGCTCTTGCTGCTCTCCACATTTTTGATGATTCAGGGAAGGAGTGGTATCCTGATTCAGGTGCCACATCTCACATCACTGCATCAGTTTCTTCGCTTGAGAATTCAACCCCTTATCATGGACTCGACACAGTCCTCGTTGGTAACGGGAATCAACTTCCTATAACACATGTCGGGTCAACTACCATCACCACTCCTCAAGGTAGTATCCCTTTACATGATGATCTGGTTTGTCCATCAATCCAGAAATCTTTACTATCTATTTCGAAATTATGTGATGATTATCCTTGTGGAGTGTTCTTTGATGCTAAATGGGTATATGTGATTGATTTAAAATCTCAGAAAGTGGTGACCAAAGGGCCTCGACATGATAACCTTTATGTGTTGAAGAACTTGGATTTTGTGGCTTTTTACTCAAATCGACAGGTGGCTGCTAGTGATCTGGTGTGGCATAGGCGTCTTGGACATGCAAATTCTCAGGTTCTTCAACACTTAAAGAGCAGCAAGGTGATTACTACTAATAAGAGCGGCACATCCACCATCTGTGAGCCTTGCCAGATGGGAAAAAGTTCAAGATTACCGTTTTTTGCTTCTTTGTCTAATGCTTTGTTACCTCTTGAACGAATTCATTGTGATTTGTGGGGACCTTCGCCTATTGTATCAAACCAAGGTTTTAAGTACTATGTTATCTTTGTGGATGATTTCTCTCGATACTCATGGTTGTTCCCGCTCAAAGCAAAGTCCGATTTTTATTCAGTTTTCGTCACTTTTCATAAGCAAGTTGAGAATCGATACAACAAGAAAATCAGAGCATTTCAGAGAGATGGCGACGGTGAGTTTACGAGTAATATGTTCCGGAAATACTTGGAAGATCGTGGGATCCGACATCAATTGTCTTGTCCATCAACACCTCAACAGAGTGGCCTAGCAGAACGTAAACATCGACATTTGACAGAGCTTGCTCTCTCCATGATTTTTCAGAGTAAGACACCTTTTAAATACTGGGTGGAGGCATTTTATACGGCTAACTTTGTAAGTAATTTGCTCCCCTCTCCATCTTTGAAATTCAAAAGTCCATATGAATTACTCACAGAACAGAGACCGGATTACTCGTTTCTACGTGTGTTTGGAGCGGCCTGTTATCCGTGTCTTCGACCATACACGAATCATAAGTTTGATCCTAGGTCTCTTCAATGCATATTTCTGGGATATCATGCCCAATATAAAGGATATCGCTGTCTGTATCCTCCCACAGGAAGAATATATATTTCTCGTCATGTTATTTTTGATGAAGACATTTTTCCCTTTGAGGATCGGTACAAAAATTATGTGGAACCTTATTCCACACCTCTGCTCAAGGCATGGCAGGCAGCACCAGCTCCACCGACTTCCCTTCCATCAGTTCCCGTGGCTCAGTCACCTCGAGACCATACCAACGTCTCTCAACCACAAGACCATGAAGGTGATCATTCTACTCCACTTTCCCCAGTTCTGCTCTCACATAATGAGTCTAGCGATGGTGGGAATGAAGCTCCTCTTAATGATGATCCAGTTCTCGAGCATAAAGATGTACAACGTGTGTCCTCTGGCTCGTTACGACAACGCACTCATCCCATGATAACAAGACTTCAACGTGGAATTAGGAAACCAAATCCTCGTTATGCCCTCCTTACGCGAGTTGACATTCCAGCTATTCCAACCTCAGTTGACTCAGCACTTCAACATGAAGGGTGGAAGAATGCAATGGGTGCTGAAATGGATTCTCAAGATCAAGCTGGAACATGGTCCCTGGTTCCCTTTAATCCCGATATGCATGTTCTTGGTTGTAGGTGGATTTTTACCGTCAAACTTAAAGCTGATGGTTCTCTTGACAAACTTAAAGCTCGGCTGGTCGCTAAAGGTTTTTCCCAAGAAGAAGGTGTTGACTTTATTGAAAAATATAGTCCAGTAGTTAGGACATCCACCATCCGGGTTGTTCTTGGAGTCGCTGTTGCCAAAGACTGGTGTATCACTCAATTGGACGTTAAAAATGCATTTCTTCATGGTGATCTCGAAGAGGAGGTGTTTATGGAACAACCTCCAGGACTTGTGAACCCTGCGTATCCTAATCATGTGTGCAAGCTGCACAAGGCACTCTACGGTCTCAAACAGGCTCCACATGCTTGGTTTAACAAGTTTACCAATTTTCTCATTGAATTTGGGTTTTCTTGCAGCAGTGCGGATCCGTCGTTGTTCACCTTTCATCGTGGGTCTCAAACACTGGTCTACTTTTATATGTCGATGATGTTGTACTCACAGGAAATTCTCCAGAACTCATCAACACATTGATTCACGAGTTGAGTACATAATTTTCTATGAAGAATCTTGGTGCTATTCATTATTTTCTCGGTATACAGGTGCAACGTAACGACAAAGGACTGTTTCTTTCTCAATCTACATATGCCGAAGAAATCTTGTATGAAACAGCCGAATGCAAATCCAATGCCCACACCACTTCCAACTCGTCTTGATGCTGCCTTCAGAGATACTGAGTTGTTTCCAGATCCTACTTATTTCAGGAGCATTGCCGGAAAGTTGCACTATTTGACATTAACGCGTCCTGATATTCAATTTGCAGTAAACTTTGTGTGCCAACGGATGCATTCTCCAACTATGACAGATTTCTCTCTTCTTAAACGGATTCTCCGATATATTCGTGGTACATCTGCTTTTGGTCTGCATCTCTACAAAGATAGTTCTCTGGTGCTTACTTCTTTTAGTGACAGTGACTCGGCCGGTTGCCAAGACACAAGACGCTCTACTACGGGTTTTTGTGTTTTCCTAGGCTCGAATGTTGTTTCTTGGTGTGCTAAACGTCAGCCTACTGTCTCCAGATCATCAACAGAGGCAGAATATCGAGCCCTTGCATATACGGTCCGAATTGACGTGGATCAACTACCTTCTTCGTGACTTACACATTCCCCAACCGGCTCCTGCTCTTCTTCACTGCGATAACCTGTCTGCGGTTCATCTCTCTGCTAATCCTGGTTTTCATAGTCGCTCAAAACATATTGAAGTTGACTACCATTATATCCGTGAACGAGTAGCCCTTGGTGTTGTCGAAATCAAACACATTCCCGCTGCACATCAGGTGGCAGATATATTCACAAAGCCACTTCCACGTAGCTTGTTTCTGCATTTGCGCACCAAACTTGGTGTTGGGACTCTTCCCATCACAAGTTTGCGAGGGGGTGAAAGCCACACTACAACAGAGTTGCAACATCACGGTGAAGAGGAAGCAAAGAAGATGGGCTCAGATATTGGGCCTCCGAAACTTAATTAGGCAAAGCCCATTTCATTAGTGTTAAGACTTTCCAGAATAATCGTGCTCTTTCTCTAATCTTCTTCTTCTTTCTCTAATCTTCTTCTCTCTCTAAATTGTAATACAAGAATCGTTTCATGTACGCTTGAATAGATATTTTCTCTTGATCACTGTTTATCATCTTCTCTCTTTCTCATGTACGGATATTTTAAATGTTAGCACATCATAAATATTAGATTGATAAAATTGCAGAATTTTAATGATTTTTCAACAATTATTATTTTTATTTCTACTATATGGGACTGATCACTCCACACAAACGAATATATATCTTATTCGCACTCGTAGGTCTCAGCTACGGGTGGTAAACGAACAGGATAGTCACCAACTCATCATGTCAGCATACAGTTCATATATTGACCTATGACGTATAATTTGATAAAAAGAAGATGTTTTACCTTTTTTTTTCTTGAGCAATGATGTTTTACCTAGTTTTCCAAAGAGTTATTATACATACCAAGCCTAGATTTGCATGTAAATATATACATCCGATTACTAGTTTAAATCACATAATAAACATTGTTTTGAGTTTCGACTAATCATAGCACCACGAAAATATCGAAGGGATATTTCTAAAAGTTTATTTCGAAAATCACTCATCTCAAGCAGATACATATTTAGGTTCACAAACCGGAAGATCATGTTCGAAGTTTGGAGCGGCCCCAAGTATTGGATTGCGCTCGAAGAAATTTGTGGGTTTCAAATCAAAACTCGAAGAAACTGTAGGCATTATTGGAAAATCTTCTTGACATGGAATGTGATGGAAGCCAAGTGTGTACCACACAACTATATCCTTGTTTTCAATGTCTCTATCCCTGCATATATACCACCAACATCACATCAATTTAAATATATACATATATATATATTATCTAAACTATATGATGAATAACTAAATTTCTCAATTAACCACCTGTCTGACCAAACTGCAAGAGTGTCATCACCATGGCTTTGGTAAGTGAACAAACCACCAGCCCATTGCTCAGACTTATTGTATGGAGTGACCCATATTTGGTTATTGGTAAAAGCTCCTCTCTTCTGCGCAGGATCATCATGGTCAAGCAAACTAGCCGCCGTGGCTCTAGGCACGATCTTGTAACCCGTTGGGTTACCAACCCGGGTGGTTTTAGCCGAATTGACAACGTGGAATTCCGATGGTTCGTACAGGCTCAGCTTGATCTGAGCGTCCTTTTCGGTTTTCACAATGTTCTTAACAGCTTTCATGTAACTCTTCCTCGGAGACTCACCGGGCTCAGTCTCCTGCCTCTTGAGGTTCACTTTAACGAAGGAATTGTCCGGACCATCCACGTCGAGGTCAAGGTAGAATGTGACGTAGTGATCATGAATAACTCCAATTATATTTTCAGACAGAAGCGTGCCGTGAAGCTCTTCTTCATTACCGTCTTTATCTTTCTTCACTTGGTTTTTGTTTTCATATGGTGTCCCTTTCACCATCAGTATTCCACTAAGTCCAACCTATTATTGTCCATATATATTTGTGTGGTTTGTGACAGAAAATGAATATTCATTATTCCACGGAAACTTAAAGAATCTTTATTTTTGGAAAATGCTATAAAGTAGAAAACAAAGTACCTTAGCTTTGATAAGCCCATCGGTCTGGAACTCATAATCAACGATGTAATCATAGTTACCTACCGAAGCCGCCATGCGTACCACTAACGTCACTTTTGGCCTCGCTTCTTTTATCTGCTCAATCAAATTGTTATCTTAAAACCATCAAATTTTTCAGTTTATCCATTATAACCCCTAAACTTATTTTCTACGTAAATTTGAACCTTGAAACAGAGAGGCAAAAGGACTAACCGGTAAACCGCTGATGGGACTTTCCGAGTGACGCCAGCCAATATCTCCGGCGTAACTCTCGAATACACAAACCATATTCTCTCTCACAAACGGCGTTCCGTCAGCCGCCGCAAACACACCGTCCATGTACGCTGCGTTTCGTGGACAATCATTAAGCGGTACGAGCGGCATGGCTTGTAAGCCAAACCCGTATTCACCTGCGTCCATGTAAGTCTTGAAGTACCACGCGTCCGATGGATCCATGTACGGAACAAAAAGCTCCGACACGAACCCTTGGTACATCACGTCACGTGTCTCCTTTGTGTCCGGATCGTGTACTTTAACCCGTGATAGAACCACACCTGCTCTCGGGTCAGGCTTTAGATGAAATTCCCAATTTGCCCATTTCACTTGATGGTTGTCTTCGATTACGAAGCTTGGACCACGTGGCTGCTCGATCGATATCGGGTTAAGACGTCGAGTATTGTCGGCCGTCCTCAAGTTGTCGAAACGGTATTCGGTATTGGCTGAACCGGGTATGGGTACACCCGGACCCGTATCAACTATTTCGATCACTTGCTTTGTGTCTAAATCTAAAAGAATAGTTAAACCTTCGATGGGACGCATGTAGAAATTAGCTGTACCTTGGGTTGAGAAACACTGACTTTTAATAACTCTTCTATTTTCCTCTTTTTTACCGTACCAGCCACTGGATATCGGGAAACAAATCACGTCCGTCAGATTAACTCCACGAGCAACAATCGTACGGTTGACATCAGCGTTTGAAAAAGGTGCGAACGTCACTTGATTCATCTCTTCTAGAGTCATCATCGGGTAACCCGAAACACCAACCGGAGTATCCTCTTTATCGACCCGACCAGAAGAAAGGTCAACGGTCAGCACGTGCGTGTCGGGGCCGACACGTGCCATGACGGAAGCTTTTCGCGGAGGAAGTGGGTTTCCTTTCTCCCAACGTCTAACGAGACTCTTCTCCGGCTCTTCAAGGACGACGGAGTGAAGCGCGTGTGGTGCACCGGAGGAGAAGAGCGGGTGAGAGGAGAGGATTGATCGGACTTTGTTGATCTCTACGACGGTGAGTGGGTCCAGGGGGTGTTTTGGAGTATCGGACAAGTGGTCATGGTTTTTAGGTTTTGGTTTAGGATCGTTTTTAGGAATGGGTCGCTTTGGTCTGTTGAAAAGGAAGTTTCTTGATGCACATAGAGGAGAAGAGGAAGAGTCGGTGCAGTCAAGAAGCCCCGTCGTGGAAGACGGCGCGTGAGGGAAGTTAGTGGAAGTGAAAGAGATGATGAAACCGGCGGTTACTATGAGAAAAATCAAGCGGAAGAAGTTTTTTGGCTCCATTTATAGCTTTTTGTATTCTTTTGTTGCTTTAGTGAGTATAGATCAGAGGAGCTACCTTATTATATAGAGAGAAGAAAAAAAAAGGAAACAAGTGAGCTTAGTACGTCACGTCTCACGGTATAGAAAACAGACAAATCGTTGTAAGCAATCAGTGACGGAAAACATTGTTTGTTCCACAATATATTACATAACATACTATCAAACTAAATATCATATGACATTTAAATTACAAGAAACAAAAAAGTAATTGGCTTACGTGCGAGATAAACATCTAGTATATTCGTAATTTTAGGAAGTACAATCTTAGAATTGGAGAAACCATGAATCCATTATTAAGCAGAGCAACAGCGTTAATCATACTTGCACGCTTAAGTCATAGTGCAAAATTTCACACATACCCAACCTGTAAACTACCAAACTACAAATTACAATCCATTTTGCACTCTCAGACTCTCCCAGCCTCAGGCAACTTATTCATGTCTTGTTTCTCCACTGACAAAGAATTCTCCGAGCCAAGCTCCGCGTCAACTCTAGCTCCCACCTCCGCCGCCTTCTGCCGTATAAATGTCGCAGACATGTCTCCACCTACGCCGGCAACGGCGTTTCTGTCCCTCAAGACCTGTTCGGGGAAGTTGAGCCTCGCCAAGGGACCACGTAGATAAAACGCGGCTGTGTCGTAAGCACTTGCCGCAGCAACTGCAGTTTTGTAGGAACCAAGCCAGATCCGTGATCGCTTGTTGGGCTCTCTTATCTCAGCCACCCATCTCCCCCACTTCCTCATCCTTATCCCTTTATAGCGCCTCTCTTTAGGGTTCATCTGATTCCACTTCCGCTTCTCGTTGATGGCCTGTCCTTTTTTCTCGATCTGAAAATCTAGTTTTCGTTTGTATTCAACCTCCATCAACCCTAAATTAAATATACGAGTCACGTCTGCGCCAATATATAGATTATAGAGAGAGAATTGTTTAAGCAAGAAAAAAACAAGAATATGTAATGTGTCCAGGTTAGGCGGCTAAGTTATGCCTTATGTGGCTTCGCCGCCACTCTTTTTCTTCTCCATTATCTTTTTATTAATAATAGCCGACATAAACCTCTCTTCTCAATTTTACTATATTAATTGATTATTGTTTGATTTTAGCGTTTTGTTTATTAGATTAGGCGTTGGACTGGTATTAGAGATTAATAAGCGGCTGAGAACAGCAAGTTGCGTCTGTGTGGCGGAAAGGAACAACCAGGAATCTTATCTTTGACGATGGAAGATGAAGACAAAGAAGTTCATCCACACGTAGAAACCAATACGATATGTACTGTACCTTGGTATATGTATCACTAAGAAGTGTATAAACTATGGTCTCTTGATGTAGATTTTTCCAACATATATAAAGGCCCAAACGGACCGTAATTTTGGGAAACCATATTACTTGTTTGGATCTGTGATGCAATCTCTGCCAAAATCTTTGAACGCCGTAGTTTGACCCCATTTAGCTTGTTCTCTTCTCTTAATTCAACTCAGCTCATCATGAATTTAATTACAGTACTGTTTAATGACTTACTCAGCTCATCTCATTTATTATATGAGTTTACTTTTGTAATCTCAAACTCAAATAATCTAGGGGGACTTCGTGGGAACAATATTTTCAATCATTGTGAAAATTTACAGATTATATTGTTATTGATTTATGCATTTTGACATTTTGTTATTAAAATCTATTATTATTGGTTTGATAATTTTTTAATGGGAGAATTGGTTGAATATACACGATGCAAATTTAATTTGCAAAAACGGAGAGAGAAAGCGTGGATTGGTAATCATTACGTGGGCCTAGCGAGTATAAAGACCGTTTAACCCTTTCCATAATCTTTGTAGGTTCTGTACAAATCGACCGTAATGATTTACGTGGATATGCAATATTTTTGCGATATGACATTGCGTATAGGTGTAAAAATGTACGTATAGTTTAGCAATTGTACGTATGTCTATAAGAAGACTTAGATGTGTTTACTATTATAAGTAGAAAGATACTCATTAATAGTGCAGCAAAAGAAGAAGAGTAAAGTCCCAATAAGAGTTGCACGGGGCTTGAGGATTTTTAAGCACGGGGCTTCGGGATTTTTAAGCACGGGGCTTCGGGATTTTTAAGCACGGGGCTTGGGGGTTTTGGGATTTTTAAGCTTGGGGGCTTAGGGATTTTTAAGCACGGGGCTTGGGGATTTTTAAGCACGGGTAACATATGATGTTGATTAAGGTTAGAGCGTATGTAAATGTTAGGTGGAAAATTTACTCTATACAAAATATAGTACCCGATACATATGATGTTGTAGAGTAATAAAACAAAGAGTTTGTAACAGCAAAGTTAGCAATAACAAAATACCAACGGTGAATAACTAACGGCGAATAAAGTTTACATATAAGGGAATCGGTACCCAATAACGAAACAAGTAGTGTGTAACCGTGAAGTTAGTGATCAAAAGGATTCATTAGAAGTAGTATTTAAACGGAAGTGTGCCTGATAACTAAGTGGTGTACCTGGCATTGCTCCTCAACTCAACAGGCATGTCCTGGGTTCAGACCAACTTGTGGCCGAGTAAGTTGTGGTGGTGTAGGCGCGGCCGGAGCAACACTCTCGTCATCATCCCCCGATTCACCACCTGAATCAGTCTCTGGTTCCGGCTCCGCTACGTCGACAATTTCGAAAATAGTCGGGACGGCGGCGGCAATCGAACCGTCAAATTGAACCTCTCCACGAAGTCCCGAGCGTGGTAGTTTTTCCGGTGCAGAATCGAACCGCTGGCCTCGAACTTATCATCGGAGACGGTAACGATCCTCATGGACGATGATGGAGAAGAGGAAAAGTTTCAGAGAAAAATATGTTAAATATGAATTAAAAAGTGAATACACACATTAATAGAGTCTGTAGGCAATAGGGTCTGAATCGGAAATATGAAAAATGAACAGTGGACAAACCGTTTTTGCAAATTAAATTTGTATTGTGTATATTCTTGCCAATTACTCTTTTTTAATTCCATACAGAATTCATTACTATTTAAAATCTTTTTTTTTTTAAGATTTTATGATTTCCATTAGATATGTTAATACTAGTATTTGGATTTTAAAGAATTTGAAAAAAACAGACTAACATGGCACTGATGATTGAACAACAAAAATCTAATAGCATGACATTAGTAGCTGATTTGGAGCTTCGTCAAAGACTAACCTAGAAAGCTCATTTACCCAACATATATAAAATGAAAAAAAAAATTAATTTTGCTAGAGACTAGAGTTAACTGTTCAAAGAGAGAAAGCAGACAAATTTTTTTCCATTTTAGAGAATAAAGATTACTCTTGTCTCTTGATTGGTGAGAAAATACACAAAGATATAATGCGGAGTGGTTCTATTTTTTTCGTATATTAAAAAACTAGAGGTTACAAGCTAAAAATCAGTCTTAGGCTTTGTGTAGTTCATGATGAGAGTGTTATATACATTTAACAGATCTTAATAATATTATTTGAAAAGTCACTTGCATATGTGTCGCATTCACGTTGATTCTTACAGTGGTTGATTACAAGCATACCCTTAATGAGATAAAATAAAAGAAATTTTTAATTTTTATTTTTATTAAATTTTTAAAAACGTATTCATATTTATATAAATAAAGGGAAGTTTTACTTTCTTAATTTTTAAGATTATTTTAAAGTTTTTCTTTTTAGTATGATTTCAAAAAGACTTTCCTTTTTTGAATTAAAGTTTCTATATCTAATAAAAATATTTTTATATTTCAAAGTTATTTCATTTTAATATTATTTTAAAAAAGCTTTCCTTTTTGTAATTTTCTTTTTTTTATATATGAAAAAAATTATTTCCCTTTATTAAAGACTTTCCTTTTTGTATTTTTTTCGTTTTTTTATATACGCAAAAATTATTTTATGTTTTAAAATTATTTCCCTTTATTAAAGTTATTTTGAAAAATAGAAATAAATAAACAAAAAAATTTAAAATTTTACAATAATAGATTTACAAATATAAGATAAAAAACTGAGCCAACTTTAGCTTAAACAGAACAAAAAAATTAATTGTATTTCAATTCAAATGAGTATATGCCACATAATAAATTTAAAAATGAATAATGGTACCTATCTAAATTTTTATACCAAAAAATGTTTAATAAGATATATAACATCTTAAAATTATTTAAAACAATCATCTATTTACATGAATAAAATAAAAGTTAATATTAACCAATAATCTTTTATAGTGGACAAAGCAAATAGAAACTTATAAATAAATAAAAGATAATATTAACCAATAATTTTAAGTGAGTTACTTTGTAAAGATTCATACCCGTGCATGAGCACGGGAGAATCACCTAGTTTCTATTAAAAGAAAACTCAGTACGGGATTCCTGCCTTTTTAATTCATCTCCTTAAACCTCGAAATCACTATAGCAGCACATACCAGCACATACCACCCTGTTTGTGTATTGATGTTTGGTTTCTTCTTGCAGGCTGGTTCATGTTCCTGGATGCATAATTGTAGGGATCATAGGGCTAGTTTTAAAAGCCCTTACCTTCTCCTCAAAGGATGGTACCGACTAGCTCAAGACGCCATTTATCGTGAAGGACCAGACCATTCCTTGAGATAGCTTGCATCCCAGTTGCTGGCTTGACAACATTTCTATGGCCTATTATTGTTAATCTCTCAGTTTCTTTCCCTTCAACGACGACTCACTCCGCAGTTTAATCACTGATAGCGTCAAACTCGTATATAAATAAATTGGCCCAAAATTTACTTTTAAGAGTATCTCCAATAATCATCCTCATTTTTAAGGTCCTTGATCCTCAAACTGATAGTTTTTAAATATATTGCTTTAATAGTCCAAGAAAAAGATTTGAAGTTGTTAAAGCAAATGACGACTTATTGGAACATAACTCTTAGAGCATCGTTATAGGGAAGAATCATTAAAAGTTCTTATTTATTATTTAAACTAGTCACGCTGCTAACCCCACGCATGCGCAGGGTGTGTTCCTTTTTTCCTTTTTTTCATACGTTTGATTTATATGTAAACGTAATTGGTTCCTGAAACATTTATTATTTCAAATTATGTTTTCCAACTTTAGATTTCCAAAATTTTGTCTATGTATTTATGTGAAAAAGTTATTATAAATGGTTGAGTATTTTTATTTGTGTTTGTTTGTAGGTTTGTTGTTTGTTTTCAACGCAGTTTCCTTCTCAATATTGTAATATATCATTAATTAAATTTATGTATGCTACTCTTTTGTTTAGAGCGTATGTATTTTGTACTTAAAAGTGCAGTAGAAGTAATGTCAGTAAATTGTATGTTAATATTTTTATTATAGTATGTGACGTTTAATTTTTATTGCAAATTTTATATTTAGTACTTGTTACTTATACGGGTTAAACAGTTATGCCTCTACACAGTGGACAAATTAGCCTTCTGCGCATCCAATTGGCTATACACTGATGGTGGAATAGATGAGTACATTGTAGTTTGTTTATGTCGTTTCTTCCCGCAAGCGTTTGTAAACATGTTATGCAGTCCTCTTTTTCTTCCTCAGATGTTGGCCTTCTTTGGTCACTGTGTAGATCGGTGATGATCAAGTCTGTTTCCAGCCTTGATACAGCGTTACAATTGTAATCTCTAACTGTGAAGTTGATGTCGATGTCCGTACCTTGCTCGACAGCGTGGATGAAGTTTACAAAGTCCGTTCCCATTATTGTAGCCGCATTGTCTGGTATTTCATGTTAAGTGAGCATATCCTCGATAGCGGTTCTCAATGCTGTAGGTGATGGTCAGTCTCTCTCGTATGGTAATTGGATGGTGATGTTATCTTGCTGCGCATGTTGCCTTCGGATTATTAGACAGATTGTGCCTGAGCTTTGAGTGTTTGAAATCCGAGTTTCATAGTCGATAGTGAAATGTATGTGTGGTCGTCTTGACATTTTTTTTTTATTTGTTTCATGGGTTTTCCATCGATATAGTACAATATTTATATGAAAGTTATTTGTACTTATAATTTTAGGTATTAAATGTGAGGAGTTACCATATTCGTAACTTATAAATAAAGTTCCAGTATTATTTAGATTTTTTAAACTTGAACAGAAGTTGTTGTTGCCAAAATTACCGTTTTTTCCTAAAAGATATTTAATATAACTGCAATAGTAATAATTATGCTAACCCTTGAAGTATAAATTACCGTTTTACATTTATAAATTTTATATAAATATTAGTAATTTGTTGACTGAACGTTAATAATTTTTTTAAAGGGAATGTGGTTTACTGTCACCCGTCTCTTTCACTAAGATGTTCTTTTAATCTTTTGGAGGAAAAGTTATAAATTCAGGTGATATATATTCATGTCTAATGGATTTGCTTTGCAAGAAATGAAGCAATAGAACAGCATAACTCAGAAGTTTAATGATAAGTTTTTAAAAAACTGTAAAACCAGATAAGAAGAAGTCAGTTATAAATGATATATTTGTTATATTATTTTTTATTGTTCGAAAAGCAGTGAAATAAATAAAATAGTAATAAATTTTGATTTTGATCTTTAAATAATTATATTAGAACTTTATGAAAAAATTTCGCTACGGCTTGCTACATTTTTAAGTCACCCGATTAATAAAAGTTGATTCTTAATTTTTTTTGACAAAATTAAAAAAAGTTTTGTTGTTGTAATTTGAAACAATTGGCTATTCGGACATATTAGATACAATATTTAGCAAACTGGACATAGCCACTGTACAACTTTCTATAATGCCGAGAGTCTCCCTATCTTCAATTTCTTTTTATTTTGGTATTTTATCCAATAAATATACACAACACAGCCTATGTCTAGCTCATCATTACCTATTTTTGAACTGGGCAGATTCTTTAAAATTTCTTCCATAATTTTTAATTAAGTCCGAATATTTGTTTGGGTTTACTCCTTTAAATTAAGGTTTAATAGTTTAGTGTTTAGATATCTTTTTATTTTTTAAAAAAAACTAAACCTAAACCCTACACTACTAAACACAAATTTAAAAATCATAAACCTTAACCACTAAAGTCTAAATCCGGTATTGTTTGGGTTTACGAATTTGAATTAGGGTTTATTTATCTTTTTATTTAAGAAAAACTAAACCCTAAACCCTAAACTACTAAACCCAAATTTGAAAATCATAAACCTTAACCACTAAAGTCTAAACCTGATATTTGTTTGGGTTTAAGAATTTGAATTAGGGTTTAGTAGTTTAGTGTTTAAGGTTTAGTTTTTTTAATAGGTAATATTTCGATTAGCCGGAAAACTTTTATATTATCCGAGTGACTAAAATATAGAGTACTTGCATTCCTTGGCCATAAATTTGTTGGTATTTAGGTGTTACTGTACTTGTTTGGGTTTAAGAATTTGAATTAGGGTTTAGTAGTTTAGTGTTTAAGGTTTAGTTTTTTTAATAGGTAATATTTCGATTAGCCGGAAAACTTTTATATTATCCGAGTGACTAAAATATAAAGTACTTGCATTCCTTAGCCATACATTTGTTGGGATTTAGGTGTTACTATACTTTCTTGGTTTATCTCAATATGAATATGGTGATCACAAGCAAAGCTTTCTCATTGATTATCTCTTTGAGCATCATTAGGTTTGTGTGGCTAACTACAAAGTTGTTTGATCTCTTACTGACTATACATACATATATATATATATATATATAGAAGAATAACAATATCTATTTACACCCACACCCACATTAATGCACAATACATATGTAGTGATAACAAAATCTTTGCCTAACAATCTTCTTTTAGATTTGTATTTGCTAACTATAGTGTTAGACATAAAATTTTCAAAACTAGTGGAATATATCAAAACTCTATGTGAAATAAAAGAAGAAGAAAAAAACAGAAAAGCTCTCTTAATGATGATTCTATAAGCCTATCAAATTTGGCAAAGTTAAACCATTGCTGGAGAAGAAGAAAACTTCAGAAGAAAAGAGAGAGAAAAAGAGAAGAGAGAAAGAAGAGGAGGGAAGAGGAAGATACGATGCTGCCGTCTACAAAATAATTTAGTAGTTTTGGTTTAACTAAAATTTTAACATTATTTAATTAGTATGTGATGACATGATAATATAGGACGGTAGTAGAAAGCAAATAGGATGTATATATTAGTATAATATAACAAAGAGGGATAACAAAGACTTTGCACTCGTGAATAGTACCATGTCTACAGTGAAAATGACCATTCTCCTAATTTCATATAGTCTCATGACCATTCTCCTAATTCACTCTTGTAATTTTAATATCAAAAATTTTAAATCACCATTTCGTTTTTTTTAGTTTCGTCGGACCCAAAATCTATAGTTATTTTCATAACCTGTCTACGGGCCAACGGCCCACTTTCTGTATCAAATTTAGCTAAGATAAAATCCAGGCCGTCTGAAATAGGGATTTCAGAAAAAACCCATTGAAGTTCTGCTTCATTAGTTGAGCTTGTCTTTGCTTCTTGGAGAACAACACACGAAGCTCTGAAAACCAAATAAAAAACTTTTATGTTATTACCTCCTACTACTGTTCTTCATGGTTATCAACTGGTAGGATTCCTTTATTTTCTTTTTGTATACTCTCGTTTCTAAGAATTACACGTTTTTGGGTTATGGTTCTCCTTAATCTAATTGGTTTTGGATAAGGAATTTTTGTTTTAGCGTTTTTTGTATTTCATGGGTTTTTTATAATAAGTTGTCGGAGTCAATTTATATTGACCGGATGTGATACTACTTTCATTTTTTTGGAAAGTAAACGGATTTGTAAAACGATTCGCAGAGGATGAGATCTTGGTCTGTTTGGTTGTATGACGAAAGCAGCTTTGTGTGGATGACTCATTTGCTATTTAAGAATTGTTTCGATGTGACCCGGCCTCCATTTTCGTTTGTCTATTTAATTTTTTTTGCTTCATTTTCCCCGTTGTTGAATTAAAGACCACTAAAGGCCTCCGAAAAAAATGCAGATTTAAGGATTGAGAAACATGGGCGTAGATGTTTGTATTGTAACTCGAATGATCTCGGCACCGTTAGTCTGCCGCTGGCTGTGAGTCTGTACTTCCTATACGTTATTAGCTTTTATGAAGTTATGTGACATCCCCTATATATTAATAGAGAAGACATTTTTATAGATTTCTGCCACGTGTCTCACTGAGAGTAATTTAAGGAAAATTGAACCAATGAAATATTTTTATTTAGCCATGTCATTACTACTATTTAACTTATTAAAACTTTAGTAGCCCATTAATAGCTCATTAGCTATAAAAACTGGGGCGAAGCCAGATATCCGAATTTTTTTAGGTATTCATATCCGGATATGGATCCGGATCCAGAGCTTCCGGATTTTGGATATCCGTCTAAAAATCATGATATTTGCTGCCGGATCCGTAAAATATATATTAAAATATATAAATAATATTAATAATAAAATATAATATACTATTAGCAAAAAATAGAAAAAGAATATTATATAAATAATTTTTAAGTTCGTTTTTATGTATAATTCTTAATATATTTTAAAATTTATTAATAAAATAGATTAATATAGTATATTTAAAGGATCCGGATCTGGCTCCGGATATCCGGACTTAAAAAATCAGATATTTGGATCCTAAGTTTTATTATCCGGATCCGACCCTCCGGATATCCAGATATTCAGATTGGATACAGAGAAGATGCCGGATACGGATCCGGATCCCGAATAATATTTACAAACCTATAGATCTGGATCCCAGATAGGTCATTTAAAATTCGAACCCTTTTTCTTTTGAAAATAAAGGATTCTCGCTCATCCCTGAAATATCTTCTGGCTTCTTTCCAAAGTTTTTAAAGTTCAAATTGAACAAAAATTACAACTATGCAATAACATGTAATATGTTAATAATTAGTGTATTTTGGATATATATATATATATATCAAATTTATACTATCAAAACAACTATATTGGTTTTTTTAAAAAATAATTTAATTTTAAGTAGATTATATTATGAATATATAATACCCGAGCCGGGCTCGGGTTATAATCTAGTTAATATTAATTCAAAAATCCGTATACAGTTCTTGTTAATAATGTTTTTTATGAAAGTATACATGCCTACTCTAGTCTCCATCAGATGAGTGATTGTAAGACTGCTGTCTCTTCTCCTTCTCGTTGTCGGCCCGTTCGTTTCCCTCTCCTTCCTGTTGTTTCCGCTTCCTTATTGGTAATATCTTCGTATATTTTGCTTTGTTTTTTCATAGTTTCGTCGAAAGCTTAAATTGTATTTCTATTGCAAACGGAATATGGTATGCTATAGGCTTGTCGGTATATGGATATGCACGGAAAACATAGGAAAGCATGATATGAATATGAGGAGGATGTGTAATACGATTTGGTCAGGTAAATGCAAAAGAGGGTCGCATCAAAAAGGGGACATAGCAATCTGTCCTATGTGGTTATAGCGATATCCATAATCAATTATGAAACTAACCTACTCTAAACGCAAATATCACCCTATCACTTACCAATAATCACCATATCATAAAAGAAAATGGAACAAAGGCCTCATGGAGTAAGAGATGGACATCTAATATCATATAAAGACGCACTAAGGTAACGAACATGAAAAGGAAGATGTTGCAAAGACAGTTTTGGAGTTGGGAAACGAAAATGAGATAGACAATGAAGCAGCGAAAGTACACGGAGAACCTGTTCATCGAGGAAAAGCATAGTGATGCCCATGAACTCGTTATCCCTCTTGATGTTGCGGGAATCCCAGAACCGCAGCAGCCGGCAGAGAACTTCCTGTCTACAGCGCCCGAGAGTGAGATCATGAAACACGACGTGGGTGGATTCCACAGGTACGACAACTAAATCGACGGTGGCCATTATGGAGGAGGAGGGAGTGGTTGGCTGTTTGGAGAGATTTTATGGCGGATAAAGAAAGGGGAAGCCAAGTGAGTGAGATAGGTAATTGGGAGAAGACAATTTATAGGAGAAACTCTGAGCGTTTGAAGGGATGGGAAAGGTCTCCGAGTAAAGATCTTTGAAAGCTTTGGAGGCAATTAAAGGGAGGGGAAGAGGAAGGAGCATGGCTGTTACCGGCGGTGGAGGGATGTGAAAGAGCAGACCGTGTGTGACAGTCGTCGAGGGCGGCGGGGGGAGGGGACTTTACGCAGGAGAAGGTTTTTTTTTTGGATAACGGGCTACAGCCCAAGAAAAACATGAACAAAATTGGAGAGGCCCATCTTTAGTTTCTTCATATACGGGATACTCGAACGGTGTCGTTTTATACTCGCGGGTGAACTTTTAAAAGAGAGAGTGACACGTGGCGGATAGGAGTGCATCCTCGAGAAAGAAGCTAGGCTCATTATATAATAGATGATTATCTTAGGAGAGAGATGAGTGGTGTAGAGAGAAAGAGAAAAAATGCATTAGTATAGTTTGAGAAGTGTTTCTTCTTTCTCTTAAATAAGAACCAATTCTTATATTTCAACCTATTTTTTATTTTATTTTAATCAGATAATTGGTTAAGATATTATCTAAGAACTGCCTATAATAATGCTCTTAACGAGTCTTATCGCAACATAACTTTTAATAACACGCTATTTGTAATGTTAATTTGATCTCGAGAAAATTTCCCAACAATTGTTCGTTTTGGATTTTTCCGAGCTACGCACGTGGCTGCATGAATGACTTTTTTATCAAGCAAAGGATTCATTAAACCATAAGAAGAGTCTACAAAGGCCCACTAAGGGGAGAAAATAACAAAGCCTCTTTCGCTATAGAGTCCGCGGAAAGATTGGCATTACGAGAGACAAAAACGAAAGAGATAGACTGGAAAGACAGAACCAGTGATTTGATATCAGCGAGAACACCGAAGAGGGTCTTTATACTGAGATCGTTTGTGAGAGCTCGAAAGAGCGTTTGGGAATCAGATCTGACTTGGATGCAGGAGAGCTTCAGATCGATTGCATAAAAAAGGGCTGAGCGGATAGCGAGGGCTTCAGCTAGCAACGGCGAGGAGACATGAGAGAGGCAGCTAGATCCTTTATGTGTCACTGTGTTGGAAGAGTCGGAGATGATCCAGGCAATACCTGCTTGGTTAGAGGATTCTTCCTGGCAGCATCTGTATTAATTATCAGAGTGTACGAATCAGCAGGAGGCGAGATCGGGGAAGCAAAGTTCCTTTGTACTGTAGGAGCTGGATTTTCATTCTGGGCATTGAGCCATTCTCGAGCTAGGCGGATAGCATCAGAGAGAATTTCGAAGGGTTGGAATTCTCGTGCGTCGAAGATTAACTTGTTTCGTGCAGTCCATAGCACCCAGCAGATCCAGGGAAACAGAGGAGATGAGACTCCACTTGGAGGGAGGCAACGGAAGCTCCGAGATGTTATCAAACAGTCAACGAAGTTCATGGATGTCGAAAAGTCTGGGTCTTGGAGGAAAGGGGCATTGTTCCAGACTGTAGCTGAGGTCGGACATTCAAACAACATGTGGTAAATCGTTTCAAAAGCACCACAACGTCGGCAGGATGGATCTATTGAAAGCCCACGGTGGAGGAGAGTCGAACCGACCGGAATGGCGTTGTTGAGGAGTTGCCACAAAAAGACTTTGAGTTTTGGTGAGAACAGACCATTCCAAACATCTTTTAACCAATTTAGAGCACCCATTGGCCTTTCTGTATTTTGCAGTAATGTCTCTGTGCTATTCTTTACAGCGGTTCTATAGCCGGAGCTGGTGGAGTAGATGCCTGAATGAAGATGATGCCAGCAGTATGTATCTTTTTGACCCGTAATGCTAGGTTTTATACTGAGGATCTCCGCTTCCAAATCAGGTAGATTCTCTCTGATTCTAACTGTGTTCCAGCTTTTGAGGTCATCCGTAAGTAGGTCAGAAACCCTTAAGTCCAGGTCGCCAATTCTATTAGGACCGAAAGGTTTGTAGCACTTAGAGAGAGAAATCCAAGAGTTTTTCCAGACTCTGATATTTCGCCCATTTCCTACAGCCATACTAAGATTTTCCTTGAGTATGTCCTTCCCTAATAGAATACCCCTCCACCCATGAGAAATCGAAGGCTTTGAGCAGGTATCTAGGAAGGAGTGACCTGTACAATACTTGCCTGTAAGCACCCTAGCCAACAGACAATGCGGTTTGGTGAGAATCCTCCAAGCTAGCTTGGCTAGGAGCGCATGGTTGAAAGTGATTATGTCTTTAAAGCCCAGGCCTCCATCAACTTTTGGTTTAGTTAGGCGATCCCAGGCCACCCAAGCCATTTTCCTTTTGTCCGGTTCAGCATCCCACCAGAACCGAGTTAAGGTAGACTGTATGCGCTTACATAGACTCACTGGAAGTTGAAAGCAGGACATAGCGTAGGTAGGAATAGCCTGTAGTACAGATTTCAGCATTGTCATTTTCCCAGCTCGTGACAAGCGCTTTGTAGACCAGCTTAGAGCCCTTTGGCGAATACGATCGACAAGTGCTGTGAACATATCCTTTTTACGCCTTCCAAAATGTTATGGCAAGCCTAAATACTTGCCGTTTCCCCCTTCCTTTTCAATACCCAGACTTTGTTTCACCAAAGCTTTAGTACTAGGAGGGGTCAAACGAGAGAAAGTGACTGAGGATTTTGCTGTGTTGATTTTTTGGCCAGATGATAGTTCATAGTCATTGAGGATCATCTTAAGTGCCTGGCAAGCCTGTGGTGAGGATGAGCAGAAGAACATAGTATCGTCTGCGAAGAGGAGATGATTAACTCTCGGACAACCTCTAGCAACACGGATTCCACGGAGAGAGCCATTCAGTTCAGCCTGTCTGCATAGACCAGAAAGAACTTCCCCACAGATGATGAAGATATAAGGGGAGATGGGGTCTCCTTGGCGTATGCCTCTCTGAGGAGTGATAAGCCCTTGCACACTATCGTTGACAAGATAGGAGTATGTGACTGAGGTGATACAGTTTATAATCCAGGTAACCCATTTCTCATGAAAACCTAATTGTTGAAAGACCTGCCTAATGAAATCCCACTCCAGTCTGTCATAGGCTTTAGACATGTCTGTTTTGACAGCCAGGGTACAGTTTTTTTCAGCACCCGACATTTTGAGGAAATGAAGAACTTCGTGAGTAATCATCACATTGTTAGAGATAGCACGCCCAGGGATGAAAGCTGACTGATTTTCAGAGATGATCAGTGGAAGAATAAATTTGAGGCGAGATGAAAGCAACTTCGATATAATCTTGTAGAAGGTATTGCACAGTGCTATCGGTCGATAATCTACAACCTTTGTGGGGCTTAATATCTTCTGAATCAGCCGTACATAGGTAGCATTAGTAGATGTTGATAACTGACCTGTGGTAAAGAAAGCCTTAACTTCATTGATGATTGCAGGACCAACCACACGCCAGTTGGATTGAAAGAAGCTGGCTGAGAAACCATCAGGTCCTGGGGCCTTGTCTGGGTGGATGGCAAATAGAGCAGCCTTAATTTCTTTCGGTGTGGGGTCCTTAATCAGATCTTCATTGAGCTCCACAGAGACAGGCGGTTGTAGAGCTCTGTTTACAATTTCAGAGCCATCTTGGAAAGCAGATTTAAACTGGTCTGAATAATATTGGCTTATAACTTCTCCAATCTGATTTTCTTCAAAAACCGCAACTCCTGCTTCGTTTTCTATCACAGAGAATTTGTTTCTTGCTTTCCTTTGACGAGTTACAGCATGGAAATATCCGGTATTTTTGTCACCAAGGGATAACCAGAGTTGTCTGCTACGTTGTTTCCAGAAGTTTTCCTCAGCTTTATAAGCAAAGAGAAGGGTCGCGTTAAGGTTGGCTATAGCTATAGCGTTAGGGAGAGAAGCTGCCATTTCCTCATCAAGTTGTTATTTGGCTAGCTCAATACTCTGGCGGCTATTGGCATAGGCTGCTTTACTCCATCGAGCAATGGCAATACGGCAGTTAGATATTCGCATGGCCACAGAGAGGTATGTATCTTGATTCCACACCTCATCTATTAATTTCTTAACTTCCTCATTTGTATTAAGTTGACGGTCGTACCGGAAGAGTTTACGTCCTTTGCGCCTTGAAATGTTCAGGAAGGAAATGAGAGGACGATGATCAGAACCCTCAAAACGCAAATACTGACATCGGGCATAGGGATAAAGATCATTCCAAGCACAGTTAGATAAAGCCCGGTCAAGTCTGCAGTGCACCAAATCTCGACCTCTTTGGCCTCTCCACGATAGGAAATTTCCGGAGTGTTGCAAGTCGAAAAGATCATTTGTTGACAGAAAGGAACGAAAAGCAACAAAGGTGCCCTCAGCACGAGCTGGACCTCCTTGCTTTTCGTTATTGTCTACAATATCGTTAAAATCACCAACCAGGAACCAAGGTTCCTCCTTATTCTCGACAAGAGCAGATATCTGAGGCCAGATTTCAAAACGTTTAGTATGATCGGGCTCCCCATACACAAAGGTTGCGTTGAAAGAGGAAGCTTTGTATTTGATTTCTGTATGGATGAAATTGTGCCCTGACGACACTACTGAAAGGGCAACATCAGTAGACCACAGAAGGGCCAGACCACCGCCCGCATGTCTATGTGGAGGAACAAGGTGATGAGATTCATAGCGAGCCCATTGAAGCTGGGAGAGTACTGTATCATTTGTTAAAACAAGCTGTCTGCATGAATGACTTTGCTTTAATTTGTTTGTTTTACTGATATATAGATTTCACCAACAAGTCGTACATGCAATATCTTGTAATTTGATTTGAAGTTGTACCATCAATCTATAATAAGATCCAAAAGTTGGACAACTATTTCAGTGGTTCTTTATTCTTCTCAAGCAGAACCAGATTCGATCCCACAAACCGGAAGGTCATGTTCGAAGATTGGAGAAGCTTGAAGGATTGGATTGTGCTCGAAGAAATTTACAGGCTTCAAATCGAAGCTAGAAGAAACTGTGGGCATTATCGGAAAATCTTCTTGACATGGAATGTGATGGAACCCAAAAGTGTACCACATCACTATGTCCTTATTCTCTATGTCTCTATCCCTGTTTCAGACCAATTAAACACATCTAATCAAAATCATCAATGATTAACAATAATATAACAAATATTAGTTAATAAGTCATAATAATGGTTATGAATTAATTACCTCTCGTACCAAACTGCAAGAGTATCATCACCGTGACTTTGGTAAGTGAACAAACCACCAGCCCATTGCTCAGACTTATTGTATGGAGTGACCCTAGTGGTTTTATTAGAATTGATGACGTGGAATTCCGATGGATCGTACAAGCTAAGCTTGATCTGAGCGTCCTTTTCGGTTTTTGCAATGGTCCTAACTGCCTTCATGTAACTCTTCCTCGGTGACTCACCCGGCTCGGTCTCCTGCCTCTTGAGGTTCACTTTCACAAAGGAATTGTCCGGGCCATCGGTGTCGAGATCAAGGTAAAAAGTGACATAGTGATCGTGTATTACTCCGATTACATTTTCAGACAGAATCGTGCCATAGAGCTCTTCTTCATTACCATCTTTGTCTTTCTTCACTTGGTTCTTGTTCGCATACGTTGTCCCTTTTACCATCAAGATTCCACTGAGCCCGACCTATCCTCGATTGTGCCAAAAAATACATATTCCAATATCAATGGAATCTTTTTCTACTATATTAAAACATAAGACATTTTTGAAACAAACCTATTGTCATATGTTATATTATAATTTGTGCCGCTGAAATTTAATGAAAATATAGAATTTCATTAAGAGTAATTTAGACTAAACATATTTGTAGACTATAATAATTTTAATACACTTGAACACATATGATTTTGTAGAGACTAATTATCATAAATAAAAATATATTAATTAATAGATATGTATCTTAACAATTTAAAATAATGGGTCCCACTTCTGTGATTAATTAAAAACGAAAATAATAATAAAACAATATATATATTATATATTAAATAAAATGACAAATATAATTATTTAATATAATAAATTAATTATTTTTAAGCCATAAAATAAAATTTTAGTAAATATACACAGAAAGTAACATAAAAATATATCTGGTAAATATACACAGAAAGTAACATAAACATATATTTTGTATTTTTAATTTGATATATATAAATCCGGGTTTGTATAGTTTGTCTTATTAAAATATGTAAAATATTTAGACAATTAGAAAATGAGTTAAAAGGACAAATTAACTCATTTTAATTATAAAACTATTAAAGTTTCAAAAAAAATTATAAAACTATTAAAATTATTAAGATATATATCCTAAATATATATAAAATTTTAAATTTGATTATAAAAATTAGAAAATCAAAGAAAAGATACAAATTAATAGAATAGACTATATAATTTTATCATATACTTAAAATAAAACTATCAGTACATCTCAACCTATAACTTCTAAAAAATATACTTTTAATAAGCATAAAAACAAAAATCAATTAAAAATGTCATCCTCTCTCATAACATATTGAAACTATAAAATATATTTATACAAGAATAAAACTGTTGACATATCTTAAACTTTTAAATTTACTAATAACCACACATTAAAAAAAAACTCATCTTAAGGATGAGATATAGTATATTATATTATTAACGAATATAAAAATAACATTAAATTTTTATATTATTATAAAATATTATTTAATTTTTACATTAAATTTTATAATTTTAAATTTAATTCCACTTATATGTGTATTAAATTGATGTAATTAAAAAATTTCTTGCTGCTTATCTACTTTTTTCTATTTAAAACTACTTTTCTTTCTGTAAATTTCTAATCAAGCCATAAAAAATAAACTCACAAAATAATTCACACCACAACTTTAAAGTATAGTGTTACAAACTATTTGCAATGTTATTGTTTTCTTTTAATAATTTTTAAAATTATTATTATATCAAAATATATTAAAAATTCTTAAATTTATGTATTTATTTGAAAAAATATTATTCATATCCCGCGTGTTGAAGCGTGGGTTCGGGTCTAGTCATAAATTTAAAAGTTAAGTAGTGTGTGTGGACATAACGTAAGACTAATAATGACGTACCTTAGCTCTCATAAGCCCATCAGTTTGGAACTCGTAATCAATGATGTAATCGTAGTTGCCCACTGAGGCTACCATTCGTACCACAAGCGTCAACTTTGGTCTCACTTCCCTTATCGGCTAAAATAAAATCGTTAGTTAATCTCTATATCTTACACACTGCATGTGTTGTTTCTATTGTGAGCGTCACTAGCAGCATGTTATGGAGTAAATGGTTGTGTGTGTGTGTGTGTGACATTGCTCATATATCATAACAAATTAACAGTCATTGGTTTGCCGGTGAAATCTCGATCTCATAACAAATTTAAAAGAATCTGTTCATTCAATTGGATTTACAACAATTTTTCCAAAAAAAAATTAAAATTGGGTATTCAACTAGAAACTCATATATTTGTTCTTTAACAAAAAAAAAACTCATGATATGAAATCCAATTGACAAAAAGAAAAAAAACTCATGTTGACAAAAAAAAACTCATATATTTTGACATTGTCTTTTTACGTAAATTAAACTAGATGATATGAAGTTTTCTTTCAAGAGTTGTTTGTAGTGAATGTAAGCGTGGGATGTTGTTTATAGTACATATAATTTTGGCCTCAGAATAGTGGAATACTGGTTATTAAAAAGATACAACTAACTATATTAGCCTATAAAAAGGCATAACAAGAAACAAAACAAAAACACCTTCGAATACCACAAAACATGTTTAATTTACAACTAAATTTCAAGAAGTCAAAAGTATAACAAAATTTAGGTTTATGAATTGTTCTTAAGTTTAATAATGGTGCGTTAAATTATCTAGTACACAAACTTTTAGAAACTCATCATAAACTCAAACTTTGTGGTATTTTTTTGGAGTGATTTAAATTTGGTTGTAATCTTGAGAAACATATAATATGGTAATCTAAATCTTTTAAAGAAAAACAAATATATGGGGGTACGCGCATTTGTAAAAGTGTGTTGTTAAAAAGATACAATATTCACACAAAAGTTGATTGGGTAAAATCTGGTTTTTATAATCCTTATTTTTTTGTCACTTTGGTTTTTATAATCTGATTTTGAAAAAGTTTGAAGAAAAAGTTAGAAGAAAAAGCAAATTTAGACTTATTGGACAGACTTTTAAAACTTTTAATAACACGTGATTTTTTATGTTAATCAATTAATTGTTCTTTTTTTTTTTTGGAACACTATCAATTAATTGTTCTGAAATACGAACTTTCATATAACAATAATATTAATCAGAGAAGCCCAAAGAAGCTTACCGGTAAGCCGGTGACGGGATTCTTGGAGTGACGCCACGCAATATCTCCGGCGTAACTCTCACGTAAGGCGTTCCGTCAGCCGCAGCGAATATTCCGTCCATATAAACGGCGTTTCTCGGACAATCATTAAGCGGCTCGAGCGGCATTGCTTGTAACCCGAAACCATACTCACCTGCGTCCATATAAGTCTTGAAGTACCAAGCCTCCGATGGATCCATGTACGGAACAAAAAGCTCCGACACAAACCCTTTGTACATGACATCATGTGTCTCTTGTGTATCCTGGTCGTGTATCCTTACCCGGGATATAATCAACCCGGCTCTCGGGTCGGGTTTCAAGTGAAATTCCCAGTTTGCCCATTTTACTAGATGGTTGTCTTCGATCACGAAGCTCGGTCCACGTGGCTGCTCCATGGAAATCGGGTTGATTTAGGTATATAAATTACCACATGACCAACAAAACCTTCTCCTACATATGCGGCCCATTTTGTTTTGTTTTTGATATGTGGACTAAAGCTAGAGTTTTGCTAGCTTGATCCAAGAGCCAACCCAGTCCTAGAACATGAACTAGATTCGGCTTGGAAACATACTCCGTATAAAATCATGCACCGAAAGTAAACTGGACGACATCCAAATTATCGGATAAAAAAATAATATTGCATATCTTTTCTAACCCTCGTTTTCTTTCGACGTCCCAAGCGCTAGCTAACTAGCCAAATCGTTTACAGTACAATGATATCCAAAATCAGGTAATGACAACAAAAGATATAGCAGCGACCAAAATTCGATAAGACATGTTTTGTATACATTCTCTTTTCATAACCGTAAAGATATAATTTGTATGTTTGTTTATGACATGTTTTTAGTTACAAGAATTCTCATCCTCGTCATGTCTCGTTCAATCCCATTTCTGTCTCGTCCTTATATATGGACTACGAATCATAAGAAATATTATCTTTAATGATGAAACTGAAGAATCAAAATCTCAATAATTTGTAGACCTTCTTCATTGATGAAGAAGCATCAGTGAAAACTGAAAAGTATCGTAGCTTAATAGGATGGGCCTTACAATTTAGATGGGCCTGTAGATAGTTCTAACATACGAATGAGAACGGCCAAGTAGTACCACATGGTTTCGGTGACAACGATCGTGGACTCTTTGATCCATGTTGATGATATTTGGAATTAATACAACGATTAACGACCAACAAGCTAATTTGAATTCATACTATTAGGATTTTCGGAAGTTAAGATCAAATTGCTACTATATCACTTTTACATCTTACGTTATATTTTCCAATGCATAAATTTTGATTTTGACCGTATGACATAATTTTTTGCTTGCAGCTGAATCTTGGGAAATGAATCATGAGAAATCTTGTCGAGTTGGTAGATTCTTTGACAATTTACATGTGAATTTGAACCGTTTTTAATTAGACAGAGAGTTCTCTTTAACTTGGATTTAAAAACAAGTCATGTTCTTTTTCTCTCTCTCTCTCTTTCATTTTACGATCACTGAAAATGAGTATACATTTATTTGCAAATAAATAACAGTCATAAACTATGATGTTGTAGATTGCAGTACATTGATTTTATGCAGCAGGTCATTAAAACTAATGGAAATTGATTTGCTATTTGGCATTTGACCATTCAGAGCCGTGCCTACGATCATAAAGGCCGGAGGCGATTAACTTTTTTTTTATATGAAATCAAAAACTCGCCCGCCTAGCCGAGTATACGTCCGAGAATACTCTAGACAGTGGTGGAGCGTAGCGAATTGAGTTATACGGCTATATTATACAGTGACTAGTGTTTTTTTTCGTTTAAACCATATAATTGAAAAGAAACGACGTAAATATGACAACTAAATCAATTTAGATCACTTAAATCGATAATAATTTCACAAATTTGTTATATTTTATTCTAAATAACAAAATAAAAAAGGAAAATTGACTAAAAATATGTAAAAGATGAAAATGAAGTAGTTAAAGTGGTAGAAAAATGAAAAAAAATCACTCGAACACTGATTTCATGATTTTTAATAGTTTTCTAATCATTAAATCATGTTATTCTATTAATATTATTAACTAAAACAAATTTATGAACAAAATTATAATAAAATGTTTTAAAGTTACTCCCGAGTAATCCCCGGGTTATCCCCGAATAATTCCCGAGTAATTGGTAACTCGCTAGTCCCCTATCGACCGTACGTATAGCGCGTAGCGAGTTCCCGAACAAGGATATTAAGTATAATAAGTTGATAGTTAACTAATGTTTTTATCCCATGAAAATTAGTGTTCGATTTACAAAAAGATATACTATAATAACATATAACATTGCTCTAAGACGATTTTTTTTTCAATGTTAGAAATGAAAATACTATGTATATTAGGTGAAATATAACAATCAGGAACAAAAATAAAGCAATCTTTAATTTATTATAAGCTTTAGTTCCGTCAAGAAAATTTAGGTGCTTCCGTGCTTGCTTGTTTGTCCAGGCTAGTTATCTACAAGTAAATGACGATCTAGTTTATGAACTAAACCAAATCACTACCGAAATTTTCAAATATTTAATCGACAACTCCAACGTATATATATACTTTTCTCACCTTTTTACCTAAAGTGCCCATCAAAGTCAAAGAAAAGAAAAAACCCCGTTAGTATACAAAGTACTGTACACATGATTTTTTTTTTTTTGAATTGACACACATGATTTTTCTCTCAACGAATACTGTACATATGAATTGTGTCGACAATATCCTTAGATTGCATATAAATGTAATATATGAAAAAAAAAACCTTAATACACAGAGGATTGTATTTGTACACGTATAGATACTTCAAAAAATATATTGGGATTCGAATTCAGATTGTCAAATCCGAAAACGGAAAACCTATCATCCGAATCGATCTATCAGTATAATATATATTTGATCCAGTCAAAATAACTCAAAAATATTAAAATAATATTATTAAATAATTTAAATAAATAAAATATATAATTTTGAATTTTTGATGATATTATAATATATTTTTATACAGTATATTACATGAATAATTATATTTATATTAATAAAAATATATGAAAAATGGATTTATACTGGATCAGGAAAAAATATCTTAAAATTAATTATCCAAATCCTAATTCGAATCCAAAATTTTTAGATATGATTTTTTACTTTTGGGAAAGGATCAGATAGATCATAGATTTCAGATATTTCCCCAATCCTTTGTCACATATCGATATTGGAAAAAAAAAAAAGTACAGCGTTACAGGACTCCTATGTGATTGTGTCTAAATTTACATGCATGATCGATTGATCGTTATAGAATGCGATACGAATACAAATGTCAACAACCTAGAAACACATTAAAAACCTTGAGTTGCAATCAAGATACATGAACTAATATAATCTCTGACAGCGAAGTTGTTACCATGACTTGAAGGTTCAACCAAAAAAAATTTAAATATATATTTGTTTAATCATAGTTAAATCAATTAATGAGCCTCGTATAGAGTTACAAACTTACAAGTAAAAGATCGACTCTTCTTTCTTTCCCGGAAAATCCTCATTTTGACTTGCTCAAATTTTAGCCAACAACCCTAACCCTAATCGACACTGTCTCCGATTTTCTGATTCTCCGGCGAAATGTCTCACCTTGACGATCTTCCATCCACTCCCGGAAAGTACAAAACCGATAAAGCTCTTCCGTACGGGATTCTCCACCACCACCGTTACCTCCGCCTCTCGAAACTTACGCTCTGGGCTTCGCTCTTCCTCGCTCTCTTCCTCTTCTACCTCGTCTTGTCTCCTCCGCCGGCTCCTTCCCGCCGCAATCTCAACGACTCGTCAGTTTCCGCCGCGAAATACGGCGGGTCTCACTGGGAGAAACAAGTCCGGAAATCGGCTCGTCCTCGGTCTCGCGGCGGTCTGACGGTTCTAGTCACCGGAGCAGCCGGATTCGTCGGAACCCACGTCTCGATCGCGCTGCGGAGACGCGGCGACGGGGTTCTGGGCCTCGACAATTTCAATCGGTACTACGATCCGAAGCTGAAACGAGCGAGGCAAGGGCTTTTGGAGAGATCAGGAGTCTTCGTCGTAGAAGGAGACATCAACGACGCCGTTTTGCTCAGGAAGCTATACGACGTCGTCCTCTTCACCCACGTCATGCATCTCGCCGCTCAGGCCGGTGTTCGCTACGCGATGCAGAACCCAGGTTCGTATGTGAACAGCAACATCGCTGGGTTCGTGAATCTACTCGAAGTCTCGAAATCGGCGAATCCGCAGCCTGCGATTGTCTGGGCTTCTTCTAGCTCCGTTTACGGTCTCAATTCGAAAGTACCCTTCTCGGAGAAAGACCGTACGGATCAGCCGGCGAGTTTATACGCAGCGACGAAGAAAGCAGGTGAAGGAATCGCACATACGTATAACCATATCTACGGTTTATCGCTCACGGGTTTGAGATTCTTCACTGTTTATGGACCTTGGGGGAGACCAGACATGGCGTATTTCTTCTTCACTAAAGATATTCTCAAAGGGAAGACGATCACAGTGTTTGAGTCTCCTGATAAAGGTAGTGTCGCTAGGGACTTCACTTACATTGATGATATCGTGAAAGGTTGTTTAGGTGCGTTGGATACTGCTGAGAAGAGTACTGGTAGTGGTGGGAAGAAGAAAGGTCCTGCCATGTTTAGGATTTACAATCTGGGGAATACTTCTCCTGTTCCTGTTACTAAGCTTGTGACGATATTGGAGAAGCTGTTGAAGACGAAAGCTAAGAAAAAGATCATGCCTTTGCCGAGGAATGGGGATGTCGAGTTCACTCATGCGAATATCACGTTGGCGCAAACAGAGATCGGTTATAAACCTGCTGTTGATCTTGAGACCGGTTTGAAGAAGTTTGTGAAATGGTATATGGGTTTTTACACTGGCTCGAAGAAGAAGAGTTCTTGGTGAGCTCTCTCACTCACTCTCTTTGCTCCAGTCATGGTCTCTGTTTCCCGTATTGAGCTCCGAGTTTGCTATAATCTACTCAGCTTATAGGTTAAACTCCGAGCACTAGCATCGTGAGGAGATTTGGCTCCACTGTTAATGGACAAACACTTGGTTTTCTCAACATAAAAGCTATCTACATATCTGCATTGTTTCTGTGTTGCTAGATTTTGCGTCATTTATTTGTTAGTAGATTTTGAGCAATGTACAGCTTCAGGACTTAGGTGTTCTTTTCACTCAATTGTCTGTCTTTTCGATATTGTCGGAAGAATAAATTAGCTTGGTTCTTTGATGCATATACACTCTTGTAGTAATTCAATCTACTTTGTTACCTTGTTTCTTGTGAATCCAAACGTATCTCGATATGGTATCTTGTTCCGAATAATATTACATATCCCCAAACACTTGATTAATCTATATGATTGCTTGAAGAAACAAATCAAATTACTGCAGAATCTGAGAGAACAAGAAACAATGAAATGAAGAACATAAACTTTGAAGACAGTTTACTTATTACACTGAAGAATATTTCAATCTCTCCCATTTAGCTTTCTGCTTTCTTCTCTTTTGCTACTGCCAATAGATTCACAAGATTGTTCTCTAGCCTGAAGTCTCTATACCATGTTAATTTCCTTGAATGATGTTCATAGTTTCTACTGATTCATCTTCCCAACAATGCAATGATGTTTATCGACAAGGTCTTGAAGATCCAACACCATCTTCATCATCCATCTCCCACCAATCACCACCATCACCGTTCTCCACCGATTCCACCCCTCCCCCATTCTCAATCTCACCATCAACAGAATCAAACTCGTAATCCCAAACGCCGCAAGAAGAACCTCTCGCCTTCTCCAAAGCAGGATCATAAGTCCATTCCAACTTCTTCAACACATCTCTATCTTTCCACTTCCCCACAACTTTCTCAACTTCCTTCTTCGCCTTCCCCATCACAACTTCCTTCCAAGAATACGAAACATCAGCTACTCTCTTCAACGCCCCTTCGTTCAAGTCCCCAATCACAACCGTCCTCAAACACCTCTCCTTCGCTTCCCACAGAATCTCCGCAAAACCAGAATCATCAGAGACAAGAACCACACATTCAACTTGTCTCCTATCCATCACTTCCACCATATGTTCCTTCAACGCTCTATCCGCAGCTTCAGGCTTATCACTCACCATCTTCACCCAAAACCCAGCTCGTTTCAGCTCTTCTGCTAATCCATACCCTTCTTTAGGAGTCAGAAGGTTCCTCGCAGCTCTTTTGTACTTGTCAATCTTCATCGAGTACTTAGCCACAAGCCTCACTCTTTGGTGTCCTTTCGCGGATTCGATCTGTCTCATACGTTTCTGATTCTCCGTCTCGTGAATCTGCCGGAAATGACTGATTAGCTTCTCGTTCGCGTAGAATCTCCGGTCGCAAACGCCGCAGAAGTAAGGCTCGGGAGGTTTAACTAAACCCTTGTCCTCCAAATGGTTAAGCAAGTTCCTCTCTTTCCTCTGTTCTCGAACTTGTATGGGAACGTAGCTGAAGGCGTGACGGTTCGCGTACGCAACCATCAGCTTCACGTAGCCGAAAGACGACGCGGCGGTCCGGAGCTTGACGGCGGCATCGTAAGGCGGGAAAGAGGCCGGTGGTTTGTTGTCTAGATCCCAGAAAACGGCTACTCGGATTGTGGGTTTTGGGTTTAGCGAGCTAAAACCCTTGATTGACTCGAGAGACGTGATTGGGGTTTTTGATCTCCGAATTCTCTGGACGAGTCTCGGAAACATCGCCGGGATATTCAAATCGACGAAGGAAGGGTTCGAAATCCTGGGTTACATATCAAACCCGTACCCGACCCGACCCGTATCCGACTGTATGATTTCAGTTTAGATTTCGGTGACTCGCGCATGTCAGAGTTCAAAATCTAGATACAGGTCGAAATAATAAAATAATGCTAATAACAATTTTCTTAACTTATATAAAAGAATTTACAAAAAAGTTTGGGGTTATTTATATAAAATAATGCTAACGTTTTTTTTCAAAACGTATGAAAAAATCATTATAAGATAATTATATAATTTATGTAATTATACATAATACATAATATTAATTATACATCAGTTAAAAATGATTTTTTCATTAAACATAAATGATGTATGATTTTTTCATTAAGATAATTATATAAAACTACACCAAACAAGCAACGTTAAATGATCTATATAAACCAATTATACATAATACTAAAAGTTCATTTAAATTAAATGATAAAACGAGTTTTCCTATAATTTTTGTAAAACATTATGTTATTTTTGGTTAAATATTTGTTTTCAGAAACTATATAATTTAAATTATTATCGTTTAATTAGTATGCTATGTAATTTTTACTTGATAGAAGAGATTACTTCAAAAAAAAAACTATAATGTTAGAAGAGATTATAATTCTTAACTGATGTATGATTTTTTTTTTTCTAATGGTGTTTAAGTATGGTTGAGTCTTTTCACAATACTGCTTCGGTTACTATTGTGTTTAATGTGACGCAATTTTTCTATATTATATTTATATTAAGTTACAATGTGTTTCTAATGTTTGTGATGTAAATACTAGAAAATCGTTTGTGTAAATGTATATAGTGCCACTACATTTTTTTGAAGCGATAGGATGCCAAATCTTAAGCTGCATGCCATAAAAAAAAAAAAAAAAAAAGCTGCATGTCATTTGTCCACTACAGCCTGCCATTACTATCAAAAAATATATTATGAAATTTTTTTTCATATGATTTGTGAGCAGCTCTGATCAACTTATGATATTTTATTTGAAAATTTTGAGAAATACCATTTCGTGGTGTCCATTTTTCAAAAATTTCACCACTCTTAAAGACAGAAGTGGTATGGGTCACACGACTCACACCCCTATTTTGCTCCAAAATAGTATTTCTGAAATTTCTTCTATTTTATTTGGAAAAACTTAGCAAATCAAGATTGAGTTCAAGTTTTTCTGTAAATAATTTTAATTTTAATTTGATACAATAATGTTATTACATAAAATTTAGTTATAAAATATATATTATATATTAAATTTGTACAGATTAAATAATTAAAAGGATTCTTTTTTAAGGAGATGGTGTCCGTTATGACGTGAAGTTGAAAAGAATTATAAAAAAAGTGATGGAGTGGGTAATATAGAGGAGGGAGGGGAAGGAGATTATGGATAAAACTAATTACATAATGACCCATATATAAATGATATTACATATAACTTTAACCGGTAACAAGGAAAAATGATGGTGGATGGGGTGGTGAAAGTAAAGGATATGATCCTGAGTTCGGAGGAGGTCTGAATGGGGAAGACGAGGAGGATATGGGGAAAATGGTGGAATGAGTGGTGGTGTGAGTTAGGTAGGGAATGATGCTGGAGAATTATAGGTGATAGCGGTGGAGGAGATTGTAAAAGTTGATCATATTATGATAAATAAAATGAGTCTGGAACATAAATAATCCTAAACTAATATGATCTCCAAGACAAAATAAATAATCTTTTTATATTAAAAATAAAAATAAAAAACATTAATGTTACATAACCTTCTTAGTTTATATTTGAATCTTTATTCAAAATAATAATCTAGAAAAAAAATTATTTATAATTTTTCTTAATTTTAATATGTAGTTAAATTTTCAATTTCTAAATTATTACAAAATATGGATTGTATTTATTTTAGTTGTGTACGTATCAATTGCACTAATTATATTAGTTATATATATATATATATGTATCATATTAGCTGTATTAAGTATATTAGTTGTATATGTATCAGTTGAACTAGTTGTGCACATATTAGTCGTAACTGTACTAGCTGTAAAATGAGGAGTATGTATTACTGAGCATTAATTTCATAATTGATAAAATGTGAAATCTGAGAAAGAAGAAAATGGTAACGAGAGCAGAAATGAGAAAAAATAGAGAACCAGTAAAATAATATATACAGTAAATAAAAAGATAATGAAACATTATTAGGTTAGAAAATTTTTAGGTGGGACAAAGTTATTTCTCTCACTTTGTTCTATAAAAATATAGAAACGAAAATATATTGTATTGAAAATCTTATTTGACATTATAGACACATGAAAGTAATTTATTACTATATAAAATCGAGGTTATATGTATTTAAAAATATTCACCTAAAATTTATAACAACTAATAAAAATATGCCAAATCAGCATTTTGATTAATGTTAAATGTATCAAGACTTCAAAAAAATTTAATTTTTATAATAAAATAGAAATCAATATTAGATAAGTTAAATTACTAAAAAAAATTAATAAAAAAAATTACTAAAAAAAATTAACATAAAATTTTAAATAACAAAAAAAGAAAAAGAAATTATCTATTAATATTTGAAAATTAATATTAAATGCCTATATTAGGATTTAAAATAACCAATTATATCATTCTACATCAACATTTAAAATTATTTTTTTCTAAATTTTTAAAATATATAAGATAATGAACAAGCATCTTTTAATATTCATTCATATAGTGTAATACAAATCATAGATAATATACCCTCACCCAAATTATTTGAGTAAAGATGTCAATATTGTAATTCTTTATAGTAAATTACCATTGTTCACAGAAAAAAATAACCACAGACGTGATTATTCTAGCGGAGAACGTTCATTACTGGCACATCATATATGGTTATTGGTAAATTCGAAAAAAAAAAACCAAAATAATACAAGTTCTAGAAAGAGCAAAATGTGAAAAAGTTCTCTCCCAAAAGTGTAATAACTTGAAACATACAAAGAGGCAAAGAAATCTCGCTTTGTCTGTCAACTTACACAAAATATAAGAGAAACCAAAACACATCAACAAACCCAAAAAGTGAAAATAAAAATAATAATTAACAAAGATTTAGACAGCAGAGGTAATAAATTATAAAGAAACACTAAACCGACTGTCTGGAGAAGAAACCACCGTGAACCAAAACCAATGTACAGTAACACAACGTGAAAAGCACACAGCACTGATATACTTCACCAGTGATCAGTTGCATTACAAGGAGGTTGTCCATTGATGAACTCTGCAACTGAATACTTTCTGTAGGTAAAGGTGGATCATTTGAGCTTCCGGAACTTTCTGGAAATGTTGGTGATTGCTCTGAAGATGAGCTTCCAGAGCCTTGAGGCGTATTGTTGCTACGGTCTTCCTTCTCCTCATCAGTTTTCTTCTTGCTCTGGCTACTACTGTCTGTGCCATCTGCTCCGTCTTTTGAAATGGTTTTAGCCACTTCGGGACGTGGTTCTACTCCTACCCGCCTTAGGTGCAGCTACACATATGATTATGATGTGTAAATGCAACAAAAACATTATGTTTTCGTGAAACAGGTAAATGCTGAGTATATATACATACATACCTGTAGATGCAAATTGACTTCATCAGGCCGTGATAGGAATGGGAAATCTCCTCCCGTCTTTAAGTAAGCTCTCCTTGCTTCGGGATATCTCTCTGTAAGTTCATCTTTAAGAAGTTGTGGAATTGCGCAGTAATCATTCGTCTGATTTAGAGGGAGAAAGAGCAACGTTAGATGATAAACACTAACTTGTGTTTAAGATAAAGTTAGTCAAAACCTACATCCATTATAGTGATGAACGAATCAGAGAGTAGTAGAGATCCCACAGAAGCAGCGTCTACTGTTAACGTTAACCGGGAAGCCAAATCATCTTTCGACAATGTCTCAACCTAAACAAGAGCAAACCAAAAGAACCGGGATGGTAAGTTCATCTCGAGAACCTTTCAAGAAAATATCGAAGAGAAGATTATCAAGAGAACCACCTGAGAGACAGCAAAGTCGACAGAGTCAGCGATAAAGGGTTCATGAGGTCCGTCACGTATTCCTGATAAGACGTATCGCTTCAGCAAAAAAGAAGGAGTCCAACTAACACTGCACGATACATCCAAAAACGTGTAGAGAGTCAGTACAAATCCTTAGGCACAAGCAAGAAACATATAGAGAAGGAACAATTCTAAAAGAGAGACATACAAAGGAGCCCATGGCATTGCAGCAGAAAAAGAGCGAGTATCCAGATATGTATTTGATAGAACCAATGATTTAACCCTTCTAGGGCGGTGATGAGCAAAGAGTTGTGCTAAGAAGCCTCCAAGGGAGGTACCATAGAGATGCACCTGTTAACAGTGATGGTCAAACACAATCACTTGCAATGCTATATCTTTCCGCACCAGTAAAAACTTTCGAGAGTCATAAAAATGGTGATTTGTAAACTCAAAGAGAGATCTTACATGATGAACATCAATGGTGTCCAAGAATTTCTCAAACGCTTGAATCCACTCATGATAATTCCAAACCCGTGGAATGTCGACTGAAATTACCCGATAACCCTGGAAATTGCAGATTCAGCAACATTCAAGAAAACAAGTTCAACATTTTCGGACATACACAATCAATCTCGAAGGACGCATAAAAATACAAGCATCTTGTTTACCACAGCCTAACAGGTGTTTAAAGACAAAAGTATGGAAATACCTTCATAGACAGTGACATGATCTGTTTATAGTAAACATCTGCAGTCCCTGCGATTCCAGGAATACATATGAGTGGAGGAACAGTCTTTGGACCAAAGTCATAGTAACGCCATTGCTTTGTCCCAATCTGCGGTTTAAGATACACACAAGTCTAAATATCCAAAAAAAAAAAAAACAAATAATGGAAATCCTTCGTTCTGATACTTGAAATAAGAGCAATATAGATGTACATAGCTTAACAAATTATGAATTTCACAACCAAAAACTGGATAGAGTGACATATTTATGGAGCTTTTCGATCAAATGAAACAGGAATCTCAAAAGCATGATTAATAAATCTAAAATTTACCAATTATAAATCTCAGGCTACTCATAGATCAAATCAAAGGCAGCCAAAATATGTATATATTAGCAGTAAATTAAAAACTCCCAAGTTCCTGCTCTTAGACAATGAGCCAAAATATGAAAATACTAACAAATTTGGCTTATAACAAAAGCTTAACTCAAATTCATAAACTTAAATCAAAATTCGAATCGACATAAACCCAAATCATGCGGAATTTTCAGCTGCATAAACCCATTCTATGATGAAGAGAAACGATTGAACTACTCACATAAAGAACTCTCAGCGTCAAAACGATTAAAAACCCTACGAAATTAATCGACAATTTTAACATAATTGTGAAGAAATGCGAAACCGAAATTCAACAAAAGTCAAAGAGAGGAAGAAGAAGAAGAAACTTACGGGAATCTTGTGAAGAGGAACCTGAGATTTGAAGTAGACGTAATCTCCGGGCGCCGAGGAGACGCCTTTCATGGCCGATCGGAGATTTTCAACATCCGATACTCGAATCGATCAATCAATCACACAACTGCGAAATTTTCTTTTTTTCTCTAATTTTTTCGATATAGAAATATTTTTAACGGCGAGATAACAGCGTTTCTGGTATAAAGTTTATCAACCGCCTTTCAACGTTCACGCCGTGACTGTGCCGTGACTGTAGCAGTCACTATGATCTACAACATACAATGGTCGTGATGACTCATCGACTTCACATGGTTGATACTTGATACGATTTCGGTTTATTCCTAGGATATTTCTTCAGAAAATGTCACATTAGTATTTTTTTTTAAATATCGTTTGATTATTTTATTTGCCTGACCCATTTACAGTATATATTTAGACTAGTAAAATTAAAGTACTCGAGCTAAATTTCAGCCTTCCCATTTTTGGCTTTTAAAATATTTATAAATAAGTATATACATTTTCCTAACTACTCGAACTAAATTTCAGCCTTCCCATTTACAGTACATATTTAGATGTCACTTTTAAATATCTGCAATGAGACAATGGATGATCAATAACGACTTCAAAGTTATTCCAACTTCGCTGTTTTCGTTAACATACAAATTTGTGGCTCTTCTATTTGTAAAATGGTGAAAGTTCAAGATTTAATTGCGGAATAATAAGATTATCTTCTTTTTTTTTTTTGAAACTAATAATAAGATTATCTTTAATGAAGCTTAGGGTTTTGTCATTTTAGGCTTCAATTCTTCTAAGATCTTTAGCTACTAGCTATAAAAATAGATTCATGAAATTTTTAGTATCATTTTTAAAATGGAGTTCATTTTTTTTTCCTTTATGAATTTTCTTTTTACTCTGAAAGTTTCAGACTGAAACAAACAAGTCTTCTTTTCTTTTCTTTCTGGTCCAAATTTGTCATTTTAGTTTTTATTTAGTCCAAGTCCTTCTGCGATCCATTTTAGAATGACTAAACAACCAGTCAAAAAGCTTTGACGAATAACTGTAAGCCCAAAACTATATCTTTGTTGCAAATCAAGATTACAATTTTTTTTTTTTTTTTACATGTTGTAAAGTTTGGACTAGAATCGTCCTTTTGGGATGTGATACCAATATCTGAGAAGTAGCAGTTTAATATTATAAAATTATCCACTTAGTTTTACAGAATTTAAAAAATTGATTGGGAATCGTTTGTTTGTGATGAAAACATGGATTCGTGGAAAACAATGAAACATAGGATTTACACGTTTTTTGTGGATACAAAATTTAGATCTGTACAATAAATTTATTTTTTTACGCAAAACAGTCATCAAATTTTCATAATTAAAGTTAAAAAGTTTAAGAGTGAACACTTTCTGTTTTTTTCGTAGAATTAAAAATTGACCAAATGTTTCTATTATATAAACAGTTTTTACATAATTTCACCGAAATGAAAGACGAATAAAATATTTAATGTAATAAATACTTAAATTAAGTATAAAAGCGATAACAATTGTTAAATAGTTACTTACTTAATGTTCGAGTAAGTTTATAGTTTATACTCATTAACAAAATCAAGTAGCAAATAACCAAGCAGTGAGATATTAAAGAAGCAAAAAAATGAATGAAGTAAAGAGAGGAAACACAGAAACTAAGAATCAAACAATGTACTAAATAGAAGAACACAAAAGTAATAAAACACGCAAGTAAACATGTAAGGAAGCAAAGAAATGGAAACACAAGCACAGAAGTAAACAAAATAAGCAAAGAAGGAATCAAGTAAGTAAACAGGTTCAGTATGTAAGCAAAATAATTAAAGAAGACAATATATATGAATGCGTGTGCGTATACGCATGAATTCATGAAAGGTAGAAGTTAGCAGATAAATAATGCTAATCATATAAATAAATAAATGAAATAAATTTATTAATGTAATAAATACTTAAATTACATATTGAACTAGGATGACTTAAATAATCTTGTTAGACAGCTACTTGGTTAGTGAACACACTTAAAAAAATCAGGTAACAAAGAAGCAATGAAGCAGAGAAACAAAGTCAAGAAAAGAATCAATGAACTAACCAGAATAATTAAAGAAACAGAGAATCAAAAAATGAACTCAACAGAGAAATTAGAAAAGCAAACAATGCACAAATAGAGGAACCAAAAGGCAAAGAAGCAAGCAAGTAAAACATGAACTAATCAGAACAATTAAAGAAACAGAGAATCAAAAAATAAACTCAACAGAGAAATTAGAGAAGCAAACAATGCACTAAATAGAGGAACCAAAAGGCAAACAAGCAAACAAGTAAAGCATGTACGGGAGCAATCAAGGAAGCAAAAAAACAAGTTGAGCAAAAAAACAAGCAATGAAGTAAACAAAATAAGCGCAATGAAGTAAACAAAATAAGCAAAGAAGGAAGCACATAAACAGGTTAACCATGTAAGCAAAGAAGTGTAAACAAGTTGTAATACCTTATTCCTTTGAGTATAGGCAACTTTGACTGTAAACAAGTTGTCGTCAGAACCAACACATCACCGGTGGAACGCCTGCTACGTCTTTCACCTAAAAAAATAAGATTAATTGAAAAGATATATGGTGATCAGTTTGAGAATTGCAAAACTTAAGTAGAATGTCTGATATAAATAACAAAACTAAACCCAAGATCCATCCTGGGTCGGGTATTTTGAGAGGGACGGTTCCCGTGAAGAAATATTCATCCAATTCCGCGAACATCTTCAATAACAAACCCATACGTTCAAATCTGCTTGAAAAAGACAAACCCATATACCAGAAATCAGATCGTTGAATATGCTATTGACTAGGGTATAAAGAGAAATGAGATAGATTATAAAGACAGGAACAATCTTGTTACCTAAGCATCTAGTAGATAGATTACTTAATCCTCAATTCGATTTAAGTAAAACCACAGGATTTCGTTTAACTCTTTTCTTTTACCTTAAGAAAGTAGTTCCTACGCAGAGGCAACTCCTGATTGATTCTGTTGGAGCCAATCAGCCGGCCACCACGTTAATCTACTTGCCTCGACCTCAACGTCCTCTGAACCGTTTACTGCTAAAAGGCTTCCTCTACTCTCATCGCTCCCATTCCTCGGCTACCCAAAGCTGTTGATCAGTGATCACAAGATTGAGAGAAGTTTGAGTTTTACCTTTTCCACTGCTATCAATGAAGCGTAAAGGGATTCGGCGTTTGCGGGTGACACCACGGTGATGCGTACCAGCTATAGGCTTTTGACTAACATAGCAGCCCCAACCCACAGAGGAAGATCCAGAAAGATTCCTACCGTAACGCAGCCAACACGAGAACTCCTCCGCAACGTTTTCAATATCCACTTTGGACCTCAAACGATATCTATCAACGATCCAAAAAACCACAATTCAAATAATTAACCTTAACAAAAAAAAAATGGTTCCTTCTTCTAGAAAAATCTGAGCTGCTTTATACTAATTCCAGCAAAATCAATGTAGATTGCTCAATAAACACTAATTTACAAGGACCTTGCTAAGACCTAATTCTTCAAACTGTGCTGAAAATGTGATTGGAACACAAAACAAAGCTTACCTTTTTAGTGTTTTCAGCAATTCGTTGAGGACAGAGACACCAACATCTGCAAACATCTCAACAGACCCATCACGACCCGAATCACGACCTGAGGAGTTATAAGCGCCGCGTACATAGGCATGTTCGGGAGTTTCTGCTTTAGTTTCATTTGCTTATTGTTCTACACATATAAACATAAAAATCCTAAGATATTCTGATAAGGAATAAGCAAGAGCAGAATGGTCATAAACCTTCACAAAAGGGATGGTCCACGTGGAAGCAGTGTTGGTGAAGACAAGGACTTTTCCTTGATATACGCTCAAGAGTCTCCATCTGTACAAACTTCAGATAGTAACCAAGAGCTATCTAAACATATTAAGCTCGAGGGTTAGTTACTTAGTTAAGAGTAAAGAGTAAAGAAATGTAAACAAATTCAGAAGAAAGGAAGTTAAAAGCGAGGAAGAATGTAATAAAATGATAAAGCACAGCAGGAAGTCAAAGAAAATAAGGAAGAAAACAAGAAAGTAACAATGAGTCAATGCAGCAAGTAAGGTAACACACAACTAAGCAAGGGATCAAGAAAGAAATAAAAAAGCAAACAAGCACGCATTGAAAGAAGCAAGGAGGGAAGCAAAGAAAGTTAAACAAGTTCAATAGGTGGGAAGTAAGATAAAGTAAGCAAGGAAGCAACTAGCAAGACAAGAAAACAAATAAAAATAAGGAAGCAAGCAAGATAGTGAACAAGGAGTCAATGAAGCAAGGTACCACACAACTAAGCAAGAAATCAAAAAAGCGATGAAGCAAGCAAGCACGCATATGGAACAAAGGAAGTAAACAACTAAGCAAGGGATCAAGAAAGAAATAAAAAAGCAAACAAGCACGCATTGAAAGAAGCAAGGAGGGAAGCAAAGAAAGTTAAACAAGTTCAATAGGTGGGAAGTAAGATAAAGTAAGCAAGGAAGCAACTAGCAAGACAAGAAAACAAATAAAAATAAGGAAGCAAGCAAGATAGTGAACAAGGAGTCAATGAAGCAAGGTACCACACAACTAAGCAAGAAATCAAAAAAGCGATGAAGCAAGCAAGCACGCATATGGAACAAAGGAAGTCAAAGAAAATAAGGAAGAAAACAAGAAAGTAACAATGAGTCAATGCAGCAAGTAAGGTAACACACAACTAAGCAAGGGATCAAGAAAGAAATAAAAAAGCAAACAAGCACGCATTGAAAGAAGCAAGGAGGGAAGCAAAGAAAGTTAAACAAGTTCAATAGGTGGGAAGTAAGATAAAGTAAGCAAGGAAGCAACTAGCAAGACAAGAAAACAAATAAAAATAAGGAAGCAAGCATGATAGTGAACAAGGAGTCAATGAAGCAAGGTACCACACAACTAAGCAAGAAATCAAAAAAGCGATGAAGCAAGCAAGCACGCATATGGAACAAAGGAAGTAAACAACAAATGAAGAAAGCAAAAGGGAGCGAGAAAGTAATGAATCAAAAAAAGAACTCAACAGAAAAATCAAAAAAACAGAGAAACAGAGAATCAAAAAATAAACTCAACAGAGAAATCAGAGAAGAAAAATAGAAGAACCAAAAGGCAAAGAAGCAAGCAAGTAAAACATTTACGGAGAAATAAAGGAAAGAAACAAGGAAGCAAGAAAACAAGCAATGAAGTAAACAAGATAAGCAAAGAAGGGAAGCACATAAACAGTGTAACCATGAAAGAAATGAAGCAAGCAAGCACGCATATGGAACAAAGGAAGTAAACAACAAATGAAGAAAGCAAAAGGGAGCGAGAAAGTAATGAATAAAAAAAAGAACTCAACAGAGAAATCAAAGAAACAGAGAATAAAAAAATAAACTAGACACAGAAATCAGAGAAACAGAGAATCAAAAAATAAATTTAACAGAGAAATCAAAGAAACATAGAAACAGAGAATCAAAAATAAACTCAACAGAGAAATCAGAGAAACAGAGAATCAGAAAATAAACTCAACAGCGAAATAAGAGAAGCAAAACAGAGGAACCAAAAGGAAAAGAAGCAAGCAAGTAAAGCATGTACGGAGCAATCAAGGAAAGAAAGAAACAAGTTGAGCAAAAAAAAAAAGCAATGAAGTAAACAAAGTAGGCAAAGAAGGGAAGCACAAAAACAGGTTAACCAACAAAAAAAAAGATATTTTTAACATTACCTGAAGAACCACGGCAAGCTTCTGTATAACGTTGTTGTAAATGTACTAAGAACTTATCTCTGCAATTCTTCTCTTGTAATTATCTTGCAATCTTGTGTTCGAGTCATTGGTTTTGTCTAACTTTCTTCTGCGTCTCTCGCCGTTTCTTTAGCTTGGACAAGCTTAGTGAACCGTCAACTGAATCATTCATTGATGAGGAAACAACTTTCAATGGATGTAAAAATTAGAAATCAACGAGTGAAAAGAATGTAAAAGAAATATTCCGCTTCCATACCTTTTGCCATTCCCATACAACCTTTTGTTCGCCCTTTACAATCTTCGGATATCTATCTATACGTGAATCCTCTTGTATTAACTCCTCAGCCTATAAATTAATGAGGGATATAAAGAACCATCTCAGGATGCAACATAAAGGAAAATGAGAGATGGAAATAAACGATGAGATTCGGTTAGAAACATGGTATATATCTAGCTATATATATCTGTCCAAATTGTCAGAGAAGGAACAGACTTGGATCAAGACACCATACCTTAGTCCATAAAAGAGGATCTCTTCTTTCTCTAGGCAAAAGGAGATGGTCACGTAACCGTGATGGGATAACCCAAGGCTTAGAGTTACTACTACTGTCTGCGCGAGAATTTGCAGTTTGCAAAAACAATATAACCGTTAGAAAAACCAGCCGTCTCTTAGGTACCAAGTGAAGTTTTAGCCAAAACATAATAAAATGGCGTACCAGAGTGGCCATGAAAGACTGCTCTGAAGTCTGAATGGTCTGAATATCAAAAGCAGAGAACATGAGATAATGTTACTGTTTAATAGATATGCAAATCTATCTTTTCCATGCTTAAAACATTAAGGAAATAGATTGTTTATTCGATAATGCATGAGCATAAATTATACCAGCCGAATAATGTGATGAGATCTTGAACTTTTGTCGTTCAAAGCAGTTTCACCTACTTGCCTTTGCGCGGAAAAAAGCAAATGTAAAATCACATAACAGGAAAGCAAATGGAGATACCGTGTCTGATTAAAGAGAAAACATGTACTATATTATATTATATATGATATCAATAGAGTTCGGGGCTTTGAGCAATTCCCTTCATCGATCACCAAGTTATGTTGCTATGCCAAGCGTATGCACCGAAAATTGAAAACACAAGTGATACTTGATAGGAAGATTTACCTTCACAAATGCCAATTAAATGCTGTAAATGTTGCCTGCTTTCAACCACTTCTTCCACCAGATCTTCTACAATGGTTCCTTTCTGCAAGAAAGACAACATTCTCAGTCTAGCCAAGATAATGGATCCCTATTTCAGAACTCAATAGAGTGTTTCCGACCCTTTACATACTTCTGGATCATCTAACAGTTGAAGGGGCCCAGTATCACGATTTAAAAGGTCAATTACAGTCTCATAATAGAACTCCAAAGCAGATACTTTTAAGACAAATCTCCTTTCTTGAGTATGCGTAGATTTTAATAGATCCATATCAGCTTGTAATAAGACGCTTAAATATGTAACTCACTATTCTTATATATTCTTATATATCTTTAACAACACTTTCAGTGACCCCCCTCATTGTAAAGGTCTTTCCACTTCTGGTCTGACCATAAGCAAAAATGGTTGCTGCAATGAACAGAGATCACAATTCACATATCCATGGTCAGATAAATAAAGCTTTATCAAAAGGAAGAAATCCTCAAATAATGGGGTTTTGAGAGATCTTCTTAATTACCGTTGGTTCGTGCCAATGCAGAAAGTGCGACATCCGTAGAACCACCTTCATAAACCTCCTGAGTTGCACACGTCGGCTCAAATACTTTGTCTATAGTTACATGACAAGTCAAAGGAGAGAACACAGTGAGAGATTATTATTAACAGAAGAAGCAATGATATTCTAATGAAATAAGCAATCCGATCCTAACTAAATACCAAATGAATGAATATTTTGTTGCCGCTCTCTCAGGATTTGGATTCTTAAACACTATGGTGTGATCATCTGGACAATCCCAAGCAATGAGATCCCTCCAGTTTAATGGTCTCATACGAACAGTGACAAGTATATTCTCCTCTGTGACTCAAAAGCCACCTGGTGTCGACGGAATGGCGGCCCTGTCTATCTTACTTGACGGCGTCCTGGGCGCACCATTTACTAAAACCAAAATTAGAAACTTATCAGGCCAAAGATATTACAATTCTGAAATCGCACTATACATCGGTATCTTCCAGTTTGATATGAACATTCTTTCCCCTATTCATCACAAAATCAAGAAGCCGGTTTGGCATGAACATTCACAAGGAAGGTTGGATCACGTACGTCTTCTTAAAAATGGTGAGTTCATCCATCACTTAAAAAATAAAAAAAAATCAACTGTAATCGGTAGAGAATACAGAGAAACTGAATACGAAACCCCTATAAACACCGTTCCACATTAAAATCGACGAACTAATTAGGAAACTTATCAGTAGACCTACTATACTTCGTAATATTCCAATTTCATCAATAGAAAACTTGAAACACGACTTAAAATTGATGACTGCTTGATCAATTCGAAAATCAAGAGAGCCGAAAATAGAAACCCTATGAATAACGAGATCACACGCAGACATGAAAAATCCAACGTATAATCACCTGAAATTAAATTCCCAAAAAGGAAAGAAAAAAAAAAGATGATCGAGAATCTATACAATCACTTACAGAGACGGAGAGTTTTAACCGGCGAAAGCGAAAGCGAAAGCGAAGGCGATGGCGAATGCTAGATGCCACCGGAGACGGAAGGAAGATTCGCCGGCGAATTTTTGGAGACTGAGAAAATCGATCGGCGATAGAAGATGAAGATTAGGGATTTCTCTGAAACGAGAAGAGAGGAAAGAGATGTGTAACGGAAACTAATTTCTCTTCTTCCTTCTTTTTTACTTTTATTTTTAAATTCGTCTCTCGTTTCCTTCCCACACCTCAAATTTTTTGAACTGAACGGTCATAGATCGATCGGCGTTCTTCACGTGCCACGTGTACGACGGTGACTCCATCACCTAGAGTTTTACGTTGGAAGGAGAATTTTAAATTAATTGCGACCGTTTTAAACATAATCTCTTATCTCCATTTGGAAAGGGAACGTGCTAAACAAGCAAACAGCACGTGTCACGATTTCTTAATTCGATTGCTAATGACAATTTCAACGTATTGATTTATCCGTTGATTTGAAGTCATCAACCCGAACCAGAAGAAAACAAACAAAAAAAAAAAACAAATTTAGGATTTCAAATTAAAATAAGAGATTTTTTTTTGTATCAACAATTAGAGATTTTTCCTTCCACTTGAAACTACAACATAAATTCACAAACATTGTCGTCCCAAGATAACCACACACAACAAAAAAAGAAGGAAAATTAAAATATTCCCTTCCACCTGAAACAAATAAAAAAAGGAAACTTTAGTTAACAGAATAAAAAAAAGGAAATTTGGGATCAGAAGAAAAAGGAAACTGATCATATGACCGTTTATATATATCTCATTTACGTATCGTCATATCCCTAAAAACTTCACAAGTCTTTTTTTTTCTCTCGACTGCCTTTCTTTCTCCATAATTCTCTTTCTTCTCTGTTCTGAAGACTGAAACATGAATTTTCCAGATGTGAACTTTCTCTACGGCCAATCGAGACGACTTTCTCCATCAGAAGGATTGGGAAACTCAGTCAACATCACCCTCCAAACAAAATGTTATGAGGTTCTTGAAAACCCAACCACCGGTCATCGAATCTTAACCGGCCGGTCCACTCCGGTTTCTCCCACCGTTGTCACCAATATCAATCTCCGTAGTGCAACGACGTCCGGCATCCTAGGGCAACTTCTCAGGGATCAACGCATTAGCCATCTCCATTGGCAACGTGAACGCTGTTTTCTGTTATACGTATATTTAGCCCTAGAGATCTCAGCGGCTGCAGCCGCACTAGGTTTTGGCCGCAACGGTTTCGTCATGGACATCTTCTACAATGTCACTTACCAGACCGCCGTGGTTAGGTCTGATCCTCCTCGAGACGAGTCGTTGTCGTTGAGGGCTTTCTTGTTGAGGTTGGTTGTCAAATATAGAGATGAATCCAAGAGTTCTGACATGGAAACAGAGCCGTGTTCTATCTGTCTCGACGATCTCGTCTCTGGTGCTTCGAACTCGAAACATGGTCTCCCTACACGCATGACCTGTTCCCATGTGTTCCACGACAGCTGTCTCTTGGAGTGGCTTCAACGCAAAAACACTTGTCCGTTGTGCCGTAGTGTGCTTTACGATCGACTGTGAAGGAAGGAGTTAATATTTGTTGTGTTAAGGTTTTGAACGTTTAGATATTGTAATTCCGTAATTCAATGTAAATTTTTTCTTTTTTTTCTTTTAGGGTTTTGAACCAATTCAATCAGAGGTTTGAAATTTCAATAACATCATGTCTTACATAAAAATCTCCAAAGTCGTACATAGTTTCAATGGTTTTATGATGCTCGGATACAAACAACTAGTAAAGACTTTCTTTTTCTGTTATCAACTAAATTACCAAAACATATACACTTTCACATATATTGGCACCAAAGGAGCTTCCCACAAAGCTGCATGTCTAGTGTGCTCTGTTGTACCAGATTTCACTTAAAAATCGAGATTTGAGACATACACATACCTTGTAAAGTTCCATTTGCGACGGACCTGCACATTGCTTACAATTTGACAACATATCAAAAGCTTAAAATTTTCAGTACAATGTCAAAGCCATCGTAATCGAGCTTTGTCCACAAATTTGTCTCTTGCTAATTAACCTTATATGCCCCCTTTTTCCAGAGCTATGGACTGCCGACTCTGCAGTGTCTTAAGCTGCAAATCTCTATCAGATTAGAGTAGAGAAACAGAAGAAGACAAATGAAGCAAACCATTTCAAGTGATCTAATCTTCTAGTTTGGTAGAGTAGAGATAAGCGTATGCAGAACAGGAGAAGACAAACCATGTGAAATGATTCCTTAATCTTAACCTTGTGTACACCGGTTCGTTGCAGCATCTTGTGCGTAGTCTTGATCTCCTCTGTTTATTTGGATATTGAGCCGTACCAGTTGGATTTCTGACCAATCTACGCTGTTATTGTTCAACAGCATCAGCTCCTGTGGCTGCACAGCAGTTGTTATAACTTGGATTGTTTAAGGGATGTTAATAGGAACTCCTGTCTGCACCACGCGGTCTCTCTGTATCTCTGATGCTAAACTTGGATAGTCCATCAGTGACTACCACTAAACTCTATTGTGCCGCAGCATGATTGTTATCAGAGTACAAAAACCCTGCAACACATAAGAAGAGAGACTCATGTACTGCTTTGAAAGTATCCATACCTAGGTAATGATGCGTGCCACCTCTTGTAGTGTTCCTCGAGGTAAGAAAACTGTTTCTTGAAATGTTCCACCGCAATACAGAATGAATAATGCATATCTGAAAAGATCATGGACGAGTAAACAAGAATATAATTCGCATTCCAACTTTGTGACAGGTTGAGCAGAGGTCTCTCTTTCAACCTTAGCTAAAACCTTGAAGTACGGATCCGCAAGCGCGTACATAAAACCATAAATTTTAGTTGAATACAACCATACTTACATCATAAGGAGTGTGATGAACGAAATGTGTGAAGCACCCTTTCAGCTGTAGGCCGGTCTTTGGGTTCAAAAAGACAACATCTTTTCTAGAAAGTGAAGAACGAGAGGATCAGCATTTTTAGCTACTCAAGTATCTTCCGAGCTTTCTCGTTCCTCACCTGTCACACTCATTGCAAGAAACTCAGCCAAGAAAAGAAAATATGAAGCTGTGCTAAGCATTGTGGAAAGTGCATATATACTGACCCTTCCAATGGCTTCCGCAGATCAACGGGGAAAAGAGGTTAAGAACTCTGCAAAAATTTGCATCGCAGGTGTATACTGAGCACAAGCAAAAGATCAGGAAAAGAAAAACACATTACTAAGAACAAATTACAGTCTGCAGGAGAAAGCTCTAAGACTACTATTCCCTATCAAAATTGTAAGCAGGCGCTCGTCTAAATTATCCATTTACGATGAATCTGAAACTCTTTAGATTAATCGAAAGATCGTGAGAGCTATAAGGAGAACAAACACTTTGTCGAATTGACTGAAATGAATAACTTAACTAACCTTGTCAAAGACGTCATCTTAAAATCCTGAAGGAAGACCAAAAATCAGGATGAAAATGAAAGGAAAGAAAAAAAACAAAAACAAATTGGAATTCGAAGGTTTACGTCTGGCTTGCAGCGGAAGAAAGAAGATAGATATGTTAAATTGAATTTACATCGTTTCTTTTTTTTTTTTTTCACAAACAACCATTATGATTCACATTTCTTCTCAGAACATTCATCAATTCGTCAAAAGTCTTGTCTACTCGACAAAAGCAGAATAATAATCTTTCCATAAAACTGCGAAATTTATAAGAAAAAAATCTTACCAAATTAAGTTAAACAACCAATAGATTATAATTTTATTCTTAATGTTCAACACCATGCATAAATATTAAGTCATTAACAGTTGTGATGTTATAGCAAGAGGATTTTAACAAGATCCTAACATAATTGAGATGAATTATGTCTGCTTGAAACCTGGTAGAAACCATCGAGCCCTGTCCAGTTGTTGAGGGGATGAACAATCAAACCTGTGCAATGGCTCCATCTCCTGTGTCTCGAGATTGAAGACACAAATTTGAGTAATGTCTTTTTCACGACAAACACTGTTGAAGTAGATTGAGTTTCTCTTGAAACCTCCAATGTCATTATCATTAACGACCACAGTGATGCCTAGCTCAAAAAGCATTGCCTGGTTGCCCAAAGAATCAACTTTCTCATTCAAACCCGATGGATCAACCTTGTAGATGCGGAAGGACCAGAGTCTATTCAAGGGTCTATTCATACTCAGAGGACTTCGCAACTTTTCAACCTTGAGGACATCTTCTGTTACTGTGACTACAAGTTTTGTGGCGAAAAGAAGCCATAATGAATCTGCTGTGTTATAACGTAGAGAGCTGTCCGGAGTAACACCACAATGAAAGGTTTCTTGCGGAATCTCACGGGAGAAATCGAATATTTTGATGCAACTGTTACTTCCATAGTTGTCGTTTAGGAGATAGTAAAGCTTGTGATCTTTGTAAACCATCTCAGAACGACCAGAACTAGTTTGTGGAATTTGAATCTGATTCCAGAACTCATCTCCTCTCTTGGTATAAACCACACACCATTGAGCAAATCCCCATAGAACTACATATTCTTTGGTTTGCTCGTCAATCCAGAAAACAGGGGAATCCATTGTTATACTTTGCGAGTTCCTCCTCTTGCCGTGATCGTTTGAAATACGAAACCAGCTGCGGTGATTTCTTGTGATTCGCTCCAGCTTTGTCGTTCCAAGTTGTGACTCCACATGAGGCAAATCGATCCTCTCGTGTGTAAATAGATTCAAAATGTAGAAATCATACCAACGATCTACCATAAAAAGCCAACTTCCGTATGTTGCTAAACAATAACTCCTTGCGAATTCCACACCCTGATCTCGGATCTTGTAAAGCTTGTCTTTTTCCTCGGGATTGAACAGTGTGCACCAATGGTTCTTGCTCGTTTCTTCTTCGTCGGGCAAGAGAATCAGCCAAGGGACCTGCTTTTTCGCCACGCATCGTTTCGCAGTAGAGTACCAAGACGAACATACGCATTCAACTCGTCGAGAATCAGCAAATCCAAGGCGTTCGAGCACTGAATTGAAGAGATCTTGAGGAAGCTCGGACCAAGAACTGGATGAATCTCGTCTGGGTAACTTGTAGGATTTAGGGTTAGGGTTTCGCTTCATCTTCTCCATGGCAATTTGAGAATAAAATAATGATTTTAATGATAGGATAGGAAGCTGCAGTAAACCAACCGGTTTAGTTGATCGAATACTAAACCCTCTTAACCTTATTTGTTGTTTAATTGATCGAATACTAAACCCTCTTAACCTTATTTGTTGTAGAAGAGGAGGACGAATTTACATCGTTTCAATTTTTGAATTTTGAAAAGAAAAAATGCAAAAGCCCAAGGGGCTAACCAAAAGGCCCGTTTCGTAAATAATAAAAAAGTTCCAAACATTACTGCCACCACACGCGCGAGAATTTGCAATTGGCCACACAAAAAATATAACCGTTGGAAAAAAACTTAACCGGATATGGTAAGGAAAAGTGCTAAACAAGCAAACATCACGTGTCACGATTTCTTAATTCGATGTCTAAAGACAATTTTAAGGTAACGAACCAGAAGAAAAAAAAAAACAATTTTAGGATTTTTTAAATTGAAATTAGAGATATTTACTTCCACTTGAAACTACAACATAAATTCACCAACGTTGTCGTCCCAAGATACTTACACACAGAAAATGGAAAATTAGAATATTCCCTTTCACCTGAAACATAAAAAAAAAGGAAATTTTAATTAACGGAACAAAGAAAAAAGGAAATTTTGGATCAGAAGAAAAAAGGAAACTTTAGAAAAAAGGAAACTGATCGATATGATGACGCGCTTATATATATCTGATTTACGTAACCCTAAACACTTCACCTAAACACTTCACAAGTCTTTCTCTCGATTGCTTTTTTTTCCACAAATCTCTTTCTTCTCTGTTCTGAAACATGAATTTTCGACAAGTGAACTTTCTCCACGGCCAATCGAGACCACTTTCTCCATCAGAAGGATTGGGAAACTCAGTCAACATCACCATCCAAACAAAATCTTGTGAGGTTCTTGAAAACCCAACCACCGGTCATCGGATCTTAACCGGCTGGTGCACTCCGGTTTCTCCCACCGTTGTCACCAATATCAATCTCCGTAGTGCAGCGCCGTCCGACATCCTACTGCCCCTTCTCAGGAATCAACACATTAGCCATCTCCATTGGCTACGTGACGGCCGTTTTCGGTTATACACAGATTTAGTCACAGAGATCAAAGAGGCTGCAACCGCATTAGGTTTTGGCCGCAACGGTTTCGTCATGGACATCTTCTACAATGTCGCTTACGAGAACGTCGTGGTTACGTCTGATCCTCCTTTAGACGAGTCGTTGTCGCTGAGGGCTTTCTTGTCGAGGTTGGTTGTCAAATATAGAGATGAATCCAAGAGTTCCAACATGGAAACAGAGCCGTGTTCCATCTGTCTAGACGATCTCCTCTCCGATGGTTCGAACTCGAAACATGGTGTCCCTACACGCATGACCTGTTCCCATGTCTTCCACGATAACTGCCTCTTGGAGTGGCTTCAACGCAAAAACACTTGCCCGTTGTGCCGTACTGTGCTTTACGATCGATTGTGAAGGAAGGAGTAGTCTTTCTTGTGTTAGGTTTTAAAGTTTTCAGCTTTTTTGAAAACCGATATAAAGCTGACGTCGAAGAGAATATAGGTTCTGTTGCTGCCCAATATTCTTCCACAGCCGGGATAAATTGCGGCAAACTCGTGAGCACATTCACAAATTTGAAAGGCTTCCTACCACCTCTCTGCTCTGTATCCAACTGCATCCTTCCACGAAGATGATCAGAGCAGCCTCCGGCTTCGAAAATATTATAAGGTTTTGAACGTTTAGATATTGTAATTCCGTAATTCAATGTAAATTTTCTTTTTTTCTTTTAGGGGCTTGAATCAATTCAATGAGAGGTTTAAAATTTTAATAACATCATTACTTACTTTTTACATAAAAATCTCCAAAGTCGTACATAGTTTCAATGGTTTTATGATGCTCGCATATGTACAACTAGTAAAGACTTTCTTTTTCTGTTATCAACTAAATCACCAAAACATATACACTTTCACATATATTGGCACCAAAGGAGCTTCCCACAAAGCTGCATGTCTAGTGTGCTCTGTTGTACCAAATTTCACACAAAACTCGAGATTTGAGACATACATTGTAAAGTTCCATTTGCGACGGACCTGCACATTTCTTACAATTTGACAACATATCAAAAGCTTAAAATTTTCAGTACAATGTCAAAGCCATCGTAATCGAGCTTTGTCCACAAATTTGTCTCTTCCTAAAGAACTTTCTCTGTAACCTTATATGCCCCCTTTTTCCAGAGCTATGGACTGCCGACTCTGCAGTGTCTTAAGCTGCAAATCTCTATCAGATTAGGGTAGAGAAACAGAAGAAGACAAATGAAGCAAACCATTTCAAGTGATCTAATCTTCTAGTTTGGTAGAGTAGAGATAAGCGTATGCAGAACAGGAGAAGACAAACCATGTGAAATGATTCCTTAATCTGAATCTTGTGTACACCGGTTCGTTGCAGCATCTTGTGCGCAGTCTTGATCTCCTCTGTATATTTGGATATTGAGCCGTACCAGTTGGATTTCTGACCAACCTACGCTGTTATTGTCAAGAGCTTCAGCTCCTGTGGCTGCACCGCAGTTGTTATAACTTGGATTGTTTGAGGGACGTTAAAAGGAACTCGTGTCTGCACCACGCCATCTATCTGTATCTCTGATGCTACCTTTGGAGTAGGAGACTCCATCAGTGACTTCCACTGAACTCTGTTGTGCCGCAGCATGATTGTTATCAGAGTACAAAACCGTGAAAAAAAATAAGAACAGAGACTCATGTAAAGTTTCGAAAGTATCCATAGCTAGGGAATGATGCGTGCTGCTGCCTCTCGGTGGGAGTATGAGAAGTGCCACTCTTGTAGTGTTCCTCGAGGTAAGAAAACTGTTTCTTGAAATTTTCCACCGCGCTACAGAATGAATAATGTATATCTGATCATGGACGGGTAAGCAAGAATATAGTTATGAAGCAAGTCGGCAAGCTCTGAATATACCTAAGGTACATAAAGAGTTGGCTCAAGAGACTCTCTATAAGTTAGCACTCGCACGTCCTCTTTTCGTGATCCTCGGCCTGTCGAATTAGAATTCCAACTTTGTGACAGGTTGAGCAGAGGGCTCTGTTTCAACCTTAGTTAAAGCCTTGAAGTACTGGATCCGAAAGCGCCTACATAAAACCATAATTTTTAGTTGAATACAACCATACTTACATCATAAGGAGTGTGATGAACGAAATGTGGGAAGCACCTTCAGCTGTAAGCCGGTCTTGGGTTCAAAAGACAACATCTTTTCTAGACGGTGAAGAGCGAGAGGATCAGCAGTTTTAGCTGCTTAAGCATCTTTCGAACTTTCTCGTTCCTCACCTGTCACACTCACTGCAAACAATGAAGCCAAGAAAAGAAACAATGAAGCTGTGCTAAGCATTGTGGAAAGAGCATACTTACCCTTCCAATGGCTTCCGCAGATCGCCGGGGAAAAGAGGTTAAGAACTCTGCAAAAAAAATGCACATTGTGTTCCATATATCCATCGTAGGTGTATACTGAGCACAAGCAAAAAATCAAGAAAAGAAAAAACACATTACGAAGAACAAATTATTTACAAACAAATTATTCCATATCAAAATTCATGGACACGACTGTGATGATACCTTCTGTGATGTAATGAGTCTTTATCTTCCTTTGTCATGACTCATGACAGGTCCTATAACCAAAATCTAGCTACCACTGTTTCTGTCTGTCGCAAATTTTCTCTTCAGAAACAAGTCCATAGCCATATGTTGCAGTAAGCTATGAAACATCCCAATTATCTGAGAGAGACCAAGCTTACTATCCCTGAACATAATTAGTATTGTTGACTCCCAAATAAAACTCTCAGGATATTTTATATACCGATTTCTAAACAGGTCTTGCAAAATGCCTTCAGCAGTATTCATCAGCTAAAACACCTCAATCACAAAAGACCCAAAAAAAAAAAAAATGTTTTGGTTCAGACAAAAAAAGAAAAAACTTTTAACAAAACAGAAGAAGAAAAAAAGGAAACTGATCGATAACTTGACCGTTAAAGCGCGAAACAAAAAAAGGAAATCCCTAACGATGACGCGCCTATATATAACCCTAAGAAGCTTCACAATTCATTCTCTCGATTGCTTCTCATAATTTCTCCCAAAAAAATTTCTCTCTCTTACCGTTTGTTTGTTTTCAAACATGACTCGTCCCCAAGTGGCCTTGAGCGAAGCCAGATGTGAGAACCGTTCGTGCGTAAACTCAGTCATCCTCGTCGTGAACACAACATCTGATGAGATTCAGCTTTCCCCAAGCGTTCGCGTCAGTGTCAGCCTCCCTCCTCTCCCTTATTGTTTAAGTCGTCGCGACATCCAACGACTTGTCCAAGATCAGCTCATCAGCAGCCGTTGGTTAGCCCCAAAGATGTCAAAGGCTGCAACCAAGTTAGGGTTTAGCCGCAGAGAGGTTCTCGAAGATCAATTCGTTAGCCACCGTTGGCTATCTGGATACTTGGCACCAAAGATTGAAGCGGCGTTATTTGGTTTTGGCCGTAACGGTTTCACCTTGACCATCACCGTGAACGTAACTCCCTCTCCGTCGAAGGACGAGGTGTTACAGAGGATGGTTCAAGTAGGGAAGATGAAAACAGAGGACTTGATGAGGTCTAAGATGGAAACAGAACCGTGTTCCATCTGTCTCGACAATTTCGTCTCCCGTGGTTCGAACTCGAAACATGGTGTTCCTACACGCATGGCCTGTTCCCATGTCTTCCACGATCGATGTCTCTTGGAGTGGCTTCAACGCAAGAACACTTGCCCCTTGTGCCGGTTTGGCCTGTACGATCGATCGATGATTAGAAATTAGGGTTTTTCATCTATTGAATGCACATGTTTGTATAGTTTTTGTGTGTTTGAATCAGTTCAAAGAGAGGTTTGAAAACTTTAATAACATCATTACTTCTTATTATATAAATCTCCACAGTCATGCTTCAGTGGTTTTACGTTCAAAGAGAAGTCTTAGTCAAGAATTCATCGCCCAAAAGCATTCAACTTTCTTCTTCTGTTTATCAACTTAATCATCAAAACATTGACACTTGCAGTTACAGAGAGACGCTTACACCAAAGGAGACAAAGCTGCATGTGTAGTGTGGGCCTTACCGAGAACATAATTTTCACAAAGCTCGACATTTGAGAGGACCTTGTTGTTCTTGTTGTCCTTGTCAAGATATTCTTTCTTAACAGGAAGATCCATCCTCGTTTGGCTCATATGATCAAGTGGTTTCATCTTTGGCTTCTTCAATGCGATATGTTCAACATCCCCTTGGAGAAAATACAGGTTTTCATATCTTAATCCTTCCATGACAGTTCTGAAGCCAAGTTCAATCTTCAACACACCATTTTCACAGTGATATGAACAGCCCTGTGATTCCAATGTGCCCACTGAAATCAGATTTCTAGAGAACTTGGGAATGTACCTGACATTTGTTAATACAACCGTCCCTCCATCAGATGTTTGCAGCCTCACAGTTCCTATCCCTTTTACTTCTGAAACAGTTTCATCTCCCATTTTCACTGTCCCTTCATCTAATTCATGAAAATCAGCGAACCAGTCTCTTCTTGATGTGAGGTGAAACGTACAAGCAGTGTCAAGAATCCACTTCTCCTTATAGTCCTCTTCAGTCCTTGTATTTGCCTCTGAAACCATTAACGCATAATTCCCTCTTGTAAAAGCTGCTTCTCCTTTCTCATAAGTCACTTTCTTCGCCTTCCTAGATGAACACTGGTTTTTGTAATGACCACCTTCCCCACAAATCCAGCAAACCCCTTTCTTCCCTTTGGATTTCGACTTCTCTCTGTTCTTGTTTTGACCAAATTCCAACTCTCTGGCTAGTACAGCACGAATGACATCGTCTAGAGTAAGGTTTGTTCTACAATACCGTAACACGTCTTTAAGATGATCAAATCGCTCTGGTAAAGACATCAACAGAATTAAAGCCTGCTCTTCATCAGATATAGAGACATTCATATAACTCAGATCACAAACCAAGCCCTGAAACTCATCGATGTTTTCCTCAATAGACTGACTTTCGTTCATCTTGAAACCATACAGCTTTTGGTTTAGGTATATCCTTCTAGCCGAAGATGTATAGAGCTTTTCAAGAACTTGAAACATACCAGCAGCTGTTTTTTCCATCTTTATTTTGATTCGCAGACCCCCATCGTCTATGCTTTGGATGATCATGCTCTTTGCCTTTCTCTTCTTCTCTTCTAAAACTATAGAATGCATCCTCTTTTCAGCTGTTGCATGAGATTTTCTTCCATCGTCCACTTTCTCAATCTTGAGAGCTTCCGTCAAACCTAGAATGTCAAGATATGCAAGGATCTTCGTCTTCCATAAAGCGTAATCACGTCTCCCATCGAATTTTGGTACCTCCAAATTTTCATAAGACATGTTGAGAGTCTTTCGCTTCTTCAATTTCTGAAGTTCTGTCTCACAGTCAATTCGTCGAACACCTTCTGTGCAGAGAAAACTCTAAAACCAAGAGAAACAGGTTTACAAAGGCTCTTTTCATGAGCTTAACGTACAAAAAGGTCTCTTATATATGCAGACTTTGACGGCGTTCAGATTTTGACAGCGTGACAAGGAGACAAACGGAAACAACAGAAGAGGCTAATCACTCTTATCCGAAAGACCCGGTTCGGTATGGTTTGGAGTTTTAAAATTCGGTTTTATCCAATTTCACAATAGTTTACCGAATTGATCCAAATTTAAAGTTCGGCACTTCGGCTGGTCGGTTGGACTCGGTTCGAAATTGAATTGAAATCAAACTTGTTCAATAACTTGAAATTTGACAAAGTACGCATCAAAACTAGAAGCAGTTAGTTACAAAATTATCCGGCGACTAACACTCACCGGAAAGTTTCAACTTTTATTATTTGTTAAACAGTGGAATACAAACAAAGCTACGAACTTGCTTCTTGCCAGCCACTAACTTCAAAAAGACAGCTTCTCACGGGCAAAATATTCAACTTTATTCTGTATAACTGCAAAAAATAAATAAACAAACAAATAACAGGAACAATCTTGTTAAACTCAATCCTCAAGTCAGTTTTAAGTAGAACCACAAGATTTTGTTAAACTCTTTCTTTTACCTCAAGAAAGTAGTTCCTAGGCAGAGGCAACTCCTGATTGATTCTGTTGGAACCAATCGGCCGGCCACCACGTCGGTCTAATTGCCTCTACCTTCACGTCCTCTGCGCCATTTACTGTTAACTCAGTCGATGCTTTAAAGGCTTCCTCTACTCTCATCACTCCCATTCCTCGGCTACCCAAAGCTGTTGAAACTGTCCCCATTTTCTTCCCGCTTCCTGATTCAACCACTTCAGCTCCAGCTGCGATTTTCTGGTTTACCTCTGCATTACCATCATCACTTAACACCGAGGTGTTCTTGATCACAAAAGATTGTAAGAAGTTTGAGTTTTTACCTTTTCCATTGCTATCAACGAACCGTAAAGGGACTAAGCGTTTGCGGATGACACCACGGTGATGCGTACGAGCTATAAGCTCTTGACCAACATAGCAGCCTTTGTCAAAGCTTATCGCGTTAAGACCAACTAAGTTATATTCAAGCGGAATTGCTTCGCCTGTAGATGCCACAAAAAAAAAAAAAAAAATTATAAATACGCAGAGAAGAAGAGAGAATCGATGAGTTACAAAGAAAAGAACAACGATCATACCTTTAGGGATTTCAGCTGATCCTTCTGCAACTCCATGCTCTAATCTCCACAAAAGGTAATTGCTTTCATCTGTTTCTTTATCAGCCTCGACTAAAGGCGCTGCAAAGCAAAACAAGACAAAAGCAAAGCCGCAACTTACGTAACCTTTATACAACCAAAATCAGTAAATAAAGCTCAAGATACAAAATAAACTTCGATTCACTTACGGGTTGCATCGGAAGGAAAAATGCTTCTGTAACCGAGACAATCCAACCTTGGATCCTCGTACCATTGCCATCCATACTTATTACCACTAGCTGTAGATTCACCGGCACGATCAACGCCACCGCCCCAACCCACAGATGAAGATCCAGAAAGATTCCTACCGTAACGCTGCCAACACGAGAACTCTTCTGCAACGTTCTCAATATCCACTTTGGACCTCAAACGATATCTATCAACATTCCAAAAAACCACAATTCAGATAACTAACCTTAACAAGAAGAATGGTTCCTTCTACAAAAATCTGAGCTTTTCACTAATTCCAGCAAAACCAATGTAGATTGCTCAATAAACACACTAATCTACAAGGACATTGCTAAGACCTAATTCTTCAAATTGAGCTGAAAATGTGAGAGGAACAAGAAAGAAAAAAGATTACTTTTTTAGTGTTTCCAGCAATTCATCAAGAACAGAAACATCAACGTCTGCGAACAACTCAACAGACCCATCACGACCCGAATCCGACCCGGGTCCGGAGCCAGTCCGATCGAGCTTTTCCTCCGCTCGCGAAGGGCTATACAAGAAAAAGTCGTACAGAAACCTTCCCTGAGGAGTTAAAAGCGCCGCGTACATAGGCGGCGTCGAGACGGAAGGCATGTTCGGAGTAGGAGTCGCCGAGCTTTTCTCGCCGGCAGATTCACCGAACCTCCGTACATCGTTGGTCAACAATCCCTGAAGAAACTTAACCGTATCCGGTCCGCTGAACCGGACCACGGACCGTGATTTAAGCCTAGATGCCATCGGACCGGCATCTTCGAGACCGCTGTGTATCTTCCGGTGATATATCCCGGTAGAATTGGAGATTTGACGACGGAAACTGAATCGAAGCATTCTATTTGTTAAAGGCTCTGTTCGGATTGTTCTTCGTCTGTGCGGTTGAACGACTGCCTTGGGGAGGAAGAAGCTCTAAGACAAAGCCACGTGAATGACACGTGGTGATGGAAGTGATCTCCGGTTCGTGACACGTGTTGTCTGAGTACGGAAATTTTGTGGTTGCCTAGGAAGTGTTCGACGAAATTACTGAACCAGCCACACAAAAAAAGATTTTTTTTCTCCACGTTTGAACGAGTTTTACGATAAAGATTCGGTCGTTATTTCCCGCTTATTACGAAGTTTTACCACTTCAATCTGTAATACTCTAAATTTATAACCAATATTAACAAATGTCACTTTTTATAGCTATTTTAATTTCTTAGATAAATGATACGGACAAAAGGAGACAAATGTTGTTGGTTACATTCATTAGCTTTACAACTTATTCGGAAAGAATCTCTGTCGGTGCCCTTGTCCGAGATTAGTTTCTGCATGCCATGTCCACGAGTAACATTCATCTCACCCTTCAGACCAATTTGAATACTCGGATTAGTCAGAGGAAGCCCCATCTTTTGCCCGTTAGTGTTTATGACACCTCCTGAATAACATTGAAAGGTTCATTAGTTTTAAGCAAATGTGTGTGGTATTGGCTACTCAACTTATATGTGTACCGGATAAAACAAAAGTGATTAGGATTATAAGAACAGTTGAGAACAAAATTACATAATAAAATGCAAATGTAAACGCAACTTATAATCGAGGTCTAAGGTTCATTAATTTATTCGCAGTAGAAAACCAGCGAGGAGATACGATTATAAATTAATGGATCGAGTCATACTTATTAACTTGATTTCTCAAGAAAAGACTTCGTTAAGATGTCACTTTCTAAGTTCCTCAAGTGTTTATCTTCTATTGGCTTAGCCAAATCATATACTTTACCTTTAACTAATGATGGATTGATGGGTCAAGTTCACATCATATAATAATGATGGGTCAAAGTTCAACGATCCATTTATCAAAGAAGTAATGTAAGTTTTTCGAGAGTGATCAGGATTGTTAATCCACATTTCTCAAATGGATCCAAGATTAACCACAGCCGCTCAAATCGGAAGCATAGATGACTTGTATGCTCTAATCGATGAGGATCCGTACATTCTTGAAACTATTGATGCCGTACCTTTCATCAACACTCCTCTTCATGTAGCTTCTGCTTTTGGAAATCTTGCTTTTGCCATGGAGATGGTGAATCTTAAGCCCTCATTTGCTAGAAAACTTAACACATATGGGTTAAGTCCATTGCACCTTGCTATAGAGAAAGGTCAAACACGGTTAATTCTTGGTTTACTAAAAATTGATCCCGATCTCGTTCGTCTTCAAGGAAAAGAAGGTATACAATTTTTATTTAGACTCTTTTGTGATTCTACCATTAGAAATTGAAGGGGCAAAATGACCATGTAATTTAAAATGGTTAGTTTTTTTATGGAAATAAAATTTAAGATATAGCTGTTGCTTGTTAAGTTCCGGAAGAGTAAACCATGTCTTAAATTAGAGTCACATCGATAGAAAGTGTACTAGATCTTATGCTCTGACCCCGGTCTCAGTAGACTGTGGATCTTGAATCCCCAAACTTCTTAGTTAAAAAAAAAACAACTTGTATATATGTGTTTGTTTTGCTGAAAGTGTTTGATCTTTGATTTTGTTTTGGTGTGACATGTGTAAGAGGTTCATGTTTCTACTTTGGAAACAGGTACAACGCCGTTTCATATGCTAGTAAGAAGAGGAGAAATTGATCTTATGACCGAGTTCCTTTTGGCTTGTCCTCGTTGTGTTAGAGATGTGAACGTGTACGGTGAGACGCCTCTACACATTGCGGTTATGACAGACAGATATGAAGAACTCGAAGTACTTGTGGGATGGGTGCAGAGATTGCGTCAAATAGATGCTGAATCATTAGAGATGCAAGTGTTGAACAGACGTGATAACAATGGTAACACAGCCTTGCACTTAGCAGCATATCAAAGTAAAATCAAGGCAATTAAGATTTTGTTAGGATCTCGAGCAGTTAACCGAAACATCTATAACCACGATGGTTTAACCGCTCTAGATATTTTGCAAAATCAGAGACATAATCATAGGAGTCGCTTAATGGAAGAAACCATTCGAAAGTCAGGAGGAAAAACTGCAAACTCTCTACCAAAGTCGAAGAAGTTGTCAGAGATATTGAGATCACCAATACGTTTCAAGGAGCATTTGTTCACAAACGCAGCTCGGTATAGGAATCAGATATCGGATGGATCACGTAGTGCACTTCTAGTGATAGCCGCACTGATAATCACAACTGCTTATCAAACAGCTCTTCAACCACCAGGAGGTGTTTACCAAAGCAATGCTGAGGAAAGTATTAGTAGTAGTAGTAGTAGTAAGAAGAGTGTTGGCAAAGTTGTGATGGACCAGACTTATTTCAATATTCTAAGGACTGTGAATAGCATGGCTTTCGAAGGAGCGGGTCTCGTTGCATTTTCCTTTTTACCAGCAGGAGAAGAATATGTTTGGTCGTTTCTATGGGTAATGGTGCCTCTCCATGTCTCTTACTTAGTCTCAATGTCTGTTATATCTCCAGATACAATGTGGTACTTACTGATCAGTATTGGTTGGGTTATAATTGTTGTTATGGTTTACATGTTTGTGTTTTTCTTGCAATGGAAGCGGTCTAAGAAGAAGATACCTGAACCAAGAAGTGAGTTGATTCTGGAAGGTTTAACAACTTTGGATCATGCTAAAGGAGTGTAGTGAAGTGCGATGTGTGCGTTTAGTAACAACAAGACATTAACTAGCTTGCGTTGGTTATGTCACATAACTTATGTGCTACATTGTTTGATGTGGTTGTTAGGACTCGTTCTACCATCTGAATCGCATCTCTTTGTTAGGATTTGGAAACATAAAACTATATGTATTAGTCATCATGTGTTTAGTTAGAGAGATGAATGATGACGGCCTTTGTGAGTTTTAACTTCTAAACTCTTATATTGCTTTTCAGAAATTATACCGTAAACAATTATGATCTTAAATTTATCTAGTACTAATAATTTATGTTTTAATTTTTTTTTGTTAATTTGATTAAAATTTGTAAAAAAATTTTAATTAAAATGGCTTCAATCACTATAACTGAATAAATTATATATCTCATATATAAATTTTTCACTAGTGTAATAATAATACAATAAAGAATTTGAACTATCAACAAAAAAAAGGAACAAAGAAACATGTGAATATAGGAATTGATACTAACATTTGGAAGATGAAATAAAAGCAAAAAAAGAAGACAAATGACTTTAGTAAACAAGTCAAAACGGAAATGATTTTTATGAAAGGATTTCTTTGTTGAATAATACAGGAAATTTTGTAAACAACCCCACAAATCGACCACCTATAAAAATATCAAAAAAAAATATCAAGGATATTTATGTTGCAGATATCAAAACATCTGCTTTTTACGTTTGCATGTACAATCAACATATGAGTTCAAATTTTTTGAAGCTAATAAGATTATGAGTTTATAAATCGTTAATTCATGAGAGTAATAAAAAGCAAATGACTTCTGTAAAATAATTTGTTTGCTTAATAAATAGGAAATAACAAACAAACCCTCAAATTAACCAAATTTTGCATAATGATCTATAATTTATCGAAAATTACAACAATCATCCAAGATCAATTTAACAAAATAAATTTCTTTTTCTTTGTCAGAGAAGAATTCAAAACTTGTTAAAACTTGAAAAATAAATTATAATATTAGTATATATTCCTGATTTTGAGGGGAAACGATCTATATCCCCCTCAGAACTTTCATATAGCATCATATCTCCCCGAAGTTTAAGCCTAATACCAGATCCCCATCGAAACAAAGTTGAAGACCTGTTTCCCCCTCCGTTTAAAGTTCGAAACTTAATTCCCCACATATGCTGGTTTTATTGGTTTGCGATGTAACCCGATACAAAACCACTTCAAATCGATTCGCAAAACCATAGGCGACTAAACCCATATATGCGGGTCGTGTAAAAGATCCAGTTTGCTTCAAAAATCCCAATTCTCAGAATTTTGAAAACCCAGAACCCTAAATTACGAATTCAAGGCTGAAGACATCAAGTTTTGTAAATCGAAGGTAAGTGATTGTTAAAGTTGTAAATTCATAGTCATTTGTTGATAGTAGAAGCTTATTTAAAACCATTCGAAGGCCACCATTAATTTTGAAACAGAAGCGGTAGTTACTTTCCATGATTTGATGAATGTCGTTCATGTAGGTTGAAATTCGAGTCTCATAATGAGCAATGTATCTGGAACTTCGAGTGGAGCATCAACTGACCGAGCAAGAGGAAGAGTTATGGGAGTGCCGACGAGTTGTTGGTGTGGGGTTGAAATTGTTGAAAGAATTTCCAAATCCGTGAACAACCCTTACAGGAGATATTATCGTTGTTCTTATGCTGTAGCACATAAGGTATTTTGAAATCGGAAATTATAAATTGTACTTGTTCTTTCAATTGTCATTTATGTGGTTTTTGATTGTTACTCCATGTTGTAGCTTGTCAATGATAATCATACCTTTAAATGGGTTGATGAGGCCTTCTTAAATGAGATAGAGAAATTAGCTTTACGAACAGAGAAAATTGAAGAAGCTATGAAAGAGATTACAACTGAGAGGATGGAGCTTGAGAAGATGATGTTTGAGAAGCTGGAAATGAAGCTAGAGAAAGAGATATTTGAAAGGGTGGAAGATGTGTTGTTGGAAGCCAAATCAAACATGAAGAAAATGATGATTGGTGTGGTCTTTGGATGTATGATTATGTTTGGTTTGATGAAACTAGTTGGTTGAGTCGATTATTGTATCTTGTTTAGTGTTTTATGTCATTAGAATTGATGTACGAGATCGTTGTTGGTGTTTTGTTTTGATGTGAACAATATGATGTTTGGTTTGTTTTGATTAAGAATGTTATGGTTGTTATCTTTATCTGGGTTGCAGAACATATAAATTTCTGAAATAAGAAGCTCAAAACACGTAATAGTAGAAGCTGAGAACAAAGTGTAAACTCATAAATAAGATAACATAAGGTTTGATGTCTTAATAAGCTCACCATAAATGACAAACGAGAAGATTCTTAAACCATCCCATTAACTGAGAAAAACATATGCTACTAGAATCCATTAACTACAACAAACCGACAAAAAAAAGATGAGCCAAAGTACTCGAATAAAAGACATTTTTCCTCTTGCATTGCTGAATCATGTCTCAACCTGCGTGAGCACGCCTTGCGAAGGTTCACATTGCGAGGATTCACCTGAAGGGAACTGTGACAACAACAAAACCAGATAAACATCAACATAATCACAAGAGAAACGTACACCTAAACCACCAAGCCGAAGACAAACCTTTTTGGATTTATTGTGAAACCGAGAGTTATGATTAGCTTCACCACATATTCCACAATGCATTACTCTCTTCAACATTTTCGGTTGCTTCTTAGTAGGAGATTCATTTTTTCCTTTCTTCCTTTTTTTATCCTTCTTAGTAATTTTTCCCCCTTTTTTCGACCAGGTTGTGGTGGTGATGGAGGAGCATGTACTCGTCCTTCGTCTCCAACAGGCCAAAATCTTGCTCCTCTCACTGGAATTAACCCATCAGCATATGTTCTTCTCCACATTGCTGTCTTAAACCAGTGGCACACATAATCTTGGACCTCGAGTTTCTTATTCAAAATCACTCCATATGCATGCTCACAAGGAATTCCCGTTATTTCCCACCTCCTGCAAGTACAAGTCCTATTTCTCAAGTTAACCCGGTAAGAGCAGCCACTAAGTCTAGCATCATACGTGTCATTTGTGCTTCTACTAATTGTACACTTCGATGCTTTCTTATGCTCTCCTTCAAGATACTCGATCACATAGGGTGTACACAAACTTTGACAATTCTTGGCTATGACATTTCTTCTCGCAATACGTACCATTGCAAGTCGAGCAATGGTCTCAAGCATCGGCACAAATGGCTTCTCTCTTGCTTTGAGTATTGTGCTATTCCAAGATTCGGTTGAGTTATTCTCCACATCTTCACAAAAATTGCCAATCTTCTGGTATGCCCTGCACCAATTCTTAGGTTGTGTCTTCATCACATCCGCATGTACTTGTGAGTCGTAGTTGAATATCTTGTCCAAGTTTTCTTTGTACTCTGGCTCATTGTAGCTCCACGCAAGCGACCAAATCAAAGGCTTCATATCTGGCTTGTTTGGATGTTTAGCCTTCAAGTTCCCATATATGTGCCTTACGCACATTCTATGCTCGATTTCTGGTAGCTCAAGCTCAACAGCTTTGATCAAACCCTGAAACACATTAACCACATAAACATTAAATCATAAACCACAAGCAGAAAACAGAAACCATAAAGCAAAAACCGCACAACACTTACCTTTTGCCTATCTGAAACCATAATATAACCTTCACCATTTCCTAATTCCAAATCAAAGCTGATTTTCTTCACAAACCACAACCAATTGTCTGTGTTTTCTACTTTTACAACTGCCCATGCTATAGGATATATAGCATTATCTGCATCTCGACCTAAAGCTACCAAAATCTGCCCTTTCTTTTCTGTCTTCACAAAGCACCCATCAACCCCTATAAGCGGCCTACAAGTGGCTTTCCATGTTTTTTTAAGTATGTCAAAGCAGACATAAAACCTATTGAAGACATCTAAACCTTCTTCGTTTGTCACACAGTCAACCTCTACAGAAGAATTGGGGTTTGAATCAAGTATCTCAGCCGCATAATCACGGAGACGAGAGAACTGCTCATCATACTCTCTCTTGATCCAACGCAATGCTTTGTTTCTTGCAGCTTGGCACTGAGGTCTTGACACAGTGATCTTCCACTTGTCCATTACCAGTTCTTCAATCTTCATTGGCATAAAGTAGTCAGGCTCTTCGCGGATTTTATCAACAAACAAGCGTGCAATCACTGGAACTTTAATCATTTCACATGACCCATTAGGAGCACACACATGCAAATTCTTAAAGACTGTAACCTGCCATTGCGCAGACTTTCTCGTGTGGAACAGTAGATACGCCATGAACAACTTTTCCCTTCAGAACCTTTGCCTACACAATTATATCCGATTTTATCTTTGTCGTACCTGTACTGCTTCAGATTCCGACCTGTTTTCAGGGCATAGTCAAGGACAGCCTCCTTAAACGCCAATCCACTGTTGAACACTTGACCTTCAAACAAGTTTCCATCTCCCCTTCTGATATTGTCGCGCCGTTTAGCTGTTCGTTGTACATATCTCTCTCCCTCTTCATCACTCTCTGTCTCTGGATATTCATTGTGCCGAATGGGAGATTCATCTACAAACCCTACTATGGCTTGCTCAATCTCAAATTCATTTCGCTCTCCTCGATCTTCGCCATCAGAGTCTTCATCTAGAAATTCTGGAACATCTTCAAACTCATCATTCGCCATTGTTGCACAGAGTGAAAAGAATTTTGATTTCGCTGTACGGTTCGTCGGGTTCTTCAATTTTAGGGTTTAGAATGATTTGGGAATTTCCATTTGGGGATATTTGGTTTCGGGTCTCGGGTGGGTTGAGATTATTTTGTTTCATCGGGTTTTAATCGGGTTTACTCGGGTTTAATCATCGTTTTGGTTAGTTTTCTTTGACTTAACACAGGATTGGTATACAGTAAACCGATTTGCATTACGTTTGTGTATAATTTAGTTTTCAACTTTTGTTTTGTGGGGAATTAAGTTTCGAACTTTAAACGGAGGGGGAAACAGGTCTTCAACTTTGTTTCGATGGGGATCTGGTATTAGGCTTAAACTTCGGGGAGATATGATGCTATATGAAAGTTCTGAGGGGTATATAGATCGTTTCCCCTGATTTTGAAGTAATTAACATGATACATATGTTTAATTTATATTCGTTAAATTAATTGTGTTTCAATATCGACTATTAGATTTTGATACTAAATATGGTTTTGGTTTGCGTTGAATAAAAGCTAAATCCTATAATTTTATTCATACGTTAACAAATTCAATCATGTGTACACCAGTCTTACATAGTTACATTTAGGGGGGATACGTGTACTATGAATTTGTATATTAGTTGGGCGAGTTTTTTCACATTTCCTTTAGATGGTGGCTTATTTAGAAATTGTTGATTAATTCGAGGGTTAGTTTTGCAATTTCCCTAATAATAACACAATTCAATTGTTCTGTCCCTAATTTTGACTTTCACACACGTCTGAGAAAACTCGTTCAAAGTTTGAAAATTCATGGGCTCGCTCTCGGAGCCGACCCAGAAGAAATAAATAAACGGAAAATCTAGAAGCGCCAAGTTTCTTTCCCTTTTAACGTTTGTCTTCGTCACCAAGTAAACCCTAGATTCTCCGATCCAAAATTGAAAAACTTTCTTCTTCGGGAATCTGATCCCGAATTTCTTATCCCGATTCGATCGGAATTCTATTATTTTCCCCATTTTCGTCGACTCAAATCGTTTTTTTTTGTTTCACACGCCATGTCTTTCTCCGATTCTGGATCATTCTCACATGGCGGAGATCACAAGAATTTCAGGCAAATCACACGAGAGAGTGAGTCATCTCCTACCAATTCTGTGTTTTGAAATCGGGTTTTTCGATAGGCTTCTGGTGTTTGGGTTTCGTTTGATTAGTTAGAGAAATCGTGTGCGTCTTAGGGGTTTATGGGTTTCCAAATTAGGTCAACGTGGTGATCACAATGACTCGGATGTTTTTATGGTTCAATCTTTTCTTTTTCCAGGTTTGTAATGTATTTGTTACTTCTGATTTCAGGATTACTGTATGAAATGCTTAGGTCAGAGAAAAATGGGAGCTCGAAATCAACTTGGAAGGTAATTTTCTTAATTAACTTTACCTTTTAGATTCTGGTTCTATGGGGTTTCTGAGTTTTCTTCTCATTCCGTTGATTCCCTTAACCTGGAAATGTATGATTAGGTACTTGTTATGGACAAGTTCACTGTGAAGATAATGTCATCTGCCTGCAAGATGTCTGAGATCACACAAGAAGGCATTTCTCGTAAGAATTTATATTTATATGTATTATTTATTTATTTTACCCTCTTAGCATTGTTTTTTTGTGGAAATATTTTTGATGTTTTTGTTTCATTTTCTAGTGGTTGAGGTTATAACTAAACAGAGACAACCTATGACTTCCATGGAAGCCATATACTTTATTCAGCCGACCGAAGCAAAGTAAATTTTCTTCCATTTGAGACTATTGAAATCGTTTTCGCTAATGTTTTCGTTTATGATTTTCTAAATCGGTTTTTCTTTCTGCAGTGTCTCTGCGTTTTTATCAGATATGACTGGGAAATCACCACTTTACAAGAAGTATGCGAACAAGCCCTTCCTATTTCATAACTTTCTATATCTATGGACTGTCTTGTCTGAAATGATTAATCGTTTTCTATGACGTGGCTTTAGGGCTTTCGTTTTCTTTAGTTCTCCTGTTTCGAGAAGCTTAGTAACTCTCATTAGGAAGGACTTGAGAGCGATGAAACGAATTGGCGCACTTAAAGAGGTTGCTTCTATATGCCACTCATATACTTTTGTTCTCAATTTCGTTATCTAAATGCAATCTCACCAAATAGTTAAGCTAATGTGAAACTTGATTTTCATTATATGCAGATGAACTTGGAGTACATTAGCATGGACATCCAGGTATCTTCAATGTTTAAAATCTTGATTCATTTCTGTCTATTCCTCAACATGTGCATCGTTTGACAATGGTGATATCTAATAAAGTGTTTCATGACCACTCGGGCCAAACTCACATACAGCTTTATAACAACTTAGAACTGTCTTCAGAAGGTCTACAAATTGTATAGCCTGACATTATCAAGCGCCCTTTGTCTATAGGACAATGAATGTACTTTAACTACATTTCCGTTTTGTTTCTATATTGAAATCCATTTAATAATTTTTCCTATGTGTTCTGTCTTTGCAGGGGTTCATTACGAATAACGAAAATGCTCTAGAAGAACTTTACAGCGACGAGGAAAACAATCAGAGAGCAGATGCTTGCTTGAATGTGGTAGCTAAACGCATCGCTACAGCTTTGGCTTCACTAAGGGTACGAGGCACAAATCCAAATCTTGTTTGTTGGTTTGGCATAAAATTACTAAGACGGTTATATCTTCAAACTCTTCTGGTATACAGGAATACCCCTTTGTGCGCTACCGTGGAGCCAAAGCTCTTGATGCCACAACAATGACAACTTACCGAGAGTTGATTCCTACAAAGCTTGCTGCTAGTGTATGGAATTGTCTGGCAAGATACAAACAGACTGTCGAAGATTATCCTCAGACTGAAACATGTGAACTACTTATCCTGGATCGATCCATAGACCAGGTCTGATCTTCACAGAGACAATTATCTTTCAGTTCTGCGTGAAATGTCATAGTTATTATATATTGAATAACCTGTTTGTGCTTCTTAGATCGCACCTCTCATTCATGAGTGGACATATGATGCGATGTGCCACGATTTGCTTAATATGGAAGGAAATAAATACACACACGAGGTGACATTTTGGTTTTGCGTTCAAATATTTGAAAGAATTGGTCGTAGCTCATCACTACAGCATATGGTAATTCTGCCTTTTATTTCTTAGTGTATAGGTTCCGAGTAAAACTGGTGATAATCCTGAGAAGAAAGAGGTTCTTTTAGATGAAGAAGATCCCATTTGGGTGGAGCTTCGGGATGTTCATATTGCAGATGTATGTCTTGTTATATCATCGTGGCTCCTCTTTCTCAGTTCTTCAATTTTCAGATGGGGGTTATGTCTATGTGGATCAGTTTGGGAGTAATCTGTTCCTTTTTGTTCAGGCAAGTGAAAGATTGCATGAGAAGATGACAAACTTCGTGTCGAAGAACAAAGCCGCGCAATTGAAACACAGTTCAAAGTAGTTACCCGTTTGTCTTTTTACTTGTTTCAAGTGATCCACTATAACTTTTCTGATTAATTTATCGAATTCTTGTATTCAGAGACTTTGGCGACCTTTCATCAAAAGACTTGCAGAAGATGGTTCACGCTTTGCCTCAGTACAGTGAGCAAATTGACAAGCTCTCTCTTCATGTGGAGGTCAGTTTAAAGCTTATAACATAAACCATGGAAGAAACTTCGATTAGTTTAACGTGACAAAGTAGATCCTTTGTTCTTTATAAATAAATACGGTTAATGTCACTGCAGATTGCTAGAACAATTAACAGAACTATAATGGAGCAAGGTCTACGAGACCTTGGGCAGCTCGAGCAGGACCTTGTTTTTGGGGATGCAGGAAGAAAAGACGTCATAAAATTCTTGAGCACCAACCATGTAAGATGCTCTGCTTTTTAATTTCATTTTCAGACATCAGAAGATTGTTGTGCTGAAAATGATCAACATTTCCAGGTTATAAACCACGAAAGCAAGCTACGGTTAATGATGATTCTTGCTGCAATATACCCGAAGAAGTTTGAAGGTGAAAAGGGACGAAAGATGATGGAGGTATAAAACACTATTTCTCTCTCAAAAGGCTTGAACCTAAGGATGATTAACTATCATTTTTGAGCTTTTCTACTTATTGATAAAATCATTCAGCTAGCAAAATTGTCGGGCGATGATGTAGTAGCTGTGAACAATTTGAGATTACTTGGACCGGTACATACGGAGTCTAAAAGGAGCACAACAGGATCTTTCCCTCTCAAGTTTGATGTTCTCAAGGTACGTATTCTTCCTCATTCTTCTTTAATATTAGAGTGTCTTAGACTGAGATTTGACTTGAAAAATCTAATAACTGGAATCTTTTGATCCATGTGAATCAGAAGAAACGAGCTGCTCGAAAAGACCGAGTTGGTGAAACTCAAACATGGCAACTGTCTCGTTTCTATCCAATCGTAGAGGTCTTTACCTTTTCTAAGTTTCATCTTTCTTTCACTTTAAGCATTGTTTGTATTCAGACAGAATCGGTAACATGTTTGATTTCTTTGTATATGTGGGTTAAAATCTTTTCAGGAACTTGTTGAGAAACTTCACAAAGGTCATTTGCCAAAGCAAGACTACCCTTGTATGAATGAACCAAGGCCAACTTTTTATTCTGGCTCTCAGTCTCCATCAGCGAGTCCGGTATTGCCTCATTCAAGACGAACACCAACTTGGGCAAGACGCCATCTTTCTGACGATGGATATTTCAGGTAATTCCATTTCTTTTCTTTTTTTCACTTTTTTTGTGTGTTGGTAATCTGAGAGCTAGTGTATTCTTGAATCTATTGAAAATACCAAATTTTGAAATTCTATAAACTGCATGACAGGCAACAAAAGTTGGCCAAATTTATACAAAGATTATCGATGATATGGTGTAATCAACATTGACTTGATTCACACCGAGATTTAATATCTCTGTATGTTACAGTGACTCGGTTCTAGGACGAGCATCTAGCGGATTCAAGAAAAAGGGACAGCGGATTTTTGTCTTCATAGTAGGAGGAGCAACGAGATCTGAGGTACTGTGAATACTTTTAGACCGGACTGAGAAATCATCAATTGGTTAACTAGATGAGTTAATTAGTGATACATTTTTTGGTTGTTGCAGTTAAGGGTTTGCCACAAACTTACGGAAAAGCTTGACAGAGAAGTTATCTTAGGCTCGTCCAGCTTCCTTGACCCCCAAAATTTTCTCACTGTATGGGTTCTTTCGTACGCCCAAACGCTCTGTGTTTCTGCCTAATGGACTAACAATGTGTTTCTGCCTAATGAACTAACAATGTGTTTATGTAATGTGCAGAAAATGAAACAATTAAATGAAGAAGAGGAGATTTCACTGGATGATATCGACATTTAGTTTCTTGTTTTTTTTGTTTTGCTTTGGAAGAGGTTTCTCTGTCGTTTTAGACAACTTATTGTGGGTGTCGATTTTGTTTTTGGAAATAAAATGGTGACATGACATGTCTCCATATGTAAATAAAAACATTTTGTTTGCTTCCTTGCCTTGGTTTGACTGGAACTTAATGGGTTGCTTCTTTGATTTTTGAATCTTTTTCTACTGTACTCGTGTGTGAAAAATAATAAAGAAAAATTGAAAAAAAAAAAAATCGCCCACCGTGGGGCTCGAACCCACGACCACAAGGTTAAGAGCCTTGCGCTCTACCAACTGAGCTAGACGGGCTTGTTGATTTAGTTCGATAGTTAATTTATTATTTACTGCTACTTACTAAAGTGGTGGAGAACTAACTGGAGATACGAACCAAGGTTTATCAAAGACAATTTAATAAGAAGAACAAACACGGCTTTGATGACAGCTTCTTTCCTCTTCAACACGAAACAAAATATATATAAAAATATGCGAGAAAGTCCCGACACACTTATACGTCATGACCCATAATTGTCGGAAGCAGCAGCAGTTTTCATGTGAACTTAGAAAAGATAAATAAAAGGTAGTTAGTAACAACTTTGACGACGTAAGATAAGACACACACTCGTAAAATATCAACTACTACTCCGTTACTCCCCTTTTCTTTTTCGTGAAGATGACTAGATTTGCCTACAACTTCTTCACATGTAACTTAGCATTTCTTTGACCGGCTAAAAACTGCTTCATCAGAACCATGTTTTTAATTTACTAATCGGACTTGATTCCTCCGTTTTGCTTGTTGCTCTTCTTGAACGACTCCTTGATCTACAATGAGAATCAGGGTTAAGTAGAAACATTTTCGAATTCTACAGCTTCTTCTTGCAGAGATAAGCAAAAGACCAAGTGGAGCTTACCTGCTCAAGAAGCTTCTTTTGGAATCGGTAACCCTGATGATGAGGGAAACAGAAATATAACAAATGGTTAATGTTTTTCACCTAGAATTGGTGTTTCAATTATGATTGAAACTTTGATAAACCTTTAATTACCTTGTCAGTTCCATATATGTAATCACAGTAAGTGAAAACTGAAGCGAAGTTGCTTTGGCTTTGTCCTCCAACGTAGTGATGGTAGTCGTGGTACTCAGCTCCACCGTAGAAAGGGATGTATTTTGTTGGACTCCATGGAAAATCATATCTGCATTGGAACAAAGTTAATATATGCTTTAGTAACAAACACCATTTCTATGAATCAATCGTGATATACATAGCAAAGTTTCAAGCAAAGCAAGAAAACATTTCTCATTCTCACAAGAGTATAAAGTAAATCCAAGAGAGTAAGGGAGCCAAAGTCTCCTCTTTTTTATTTCATGCTTTAATTATTTAAAATAAAAATATGAGCTTCTCTAATTGTTCACCAAAAGGTATCTTAAACAATCCCCAATAGCTTAAAAAAGCCTAAGAAAGTTATCAGGAAAAAAAAACTAATACCTAACTTAGCTCAAGTTGTAAAAAGGTGAGCCACTACTGAATCTACACAGCGTGACCTCTTTATATAATATACAAATACGCCAACTAAGGAAAGATGTGAAAAGACAATTCAAGTATTGGTAAGATGCAGTCACACATATAAAATAAAGAAAAAGTGTATAAAACTATGAAGTAACAAATAAAATACTAGGCAAAGCAAAGGAAAGAGATTTGTTATTTGATTTTCTTTAAACCACGCCCTTACCCACTGTGAGTCTCTATAGCCTCAATTTGCCTTAAAGCTATCCACAACCAAAAGGTTATCATGTGACCTGGAGCAATCGCTGGTCCCATAAACGTTGGAATCCCAAGAAGCAACACTTCAGCCCAATGTGCATAAGGTGCAGCGTATCCTATAGGAGCTGTGTACTCGTGATGAACACGATGAATGTTCTCGTATCCCCACGTACTGTGGAAGAACCTGTGTACCCAATAGTTTGTGTAGTCTTCTACCAAAAAGTAGACTATTAACTGTGGAAGAATTTCTGAGATCGTTGGTAACGGTAAACCAGATCGTATCCCAATCATCTGTTTCACATATAAAAAAAAAAAACATTTCAAGAACAAGAAACGTGAATTTGAACATTCAAGATTTGGGAATGTGACACCAATCTTTGAGATTACCTGAATAGAAGGATAAGAAAGGAGTTGTAATGGGCCAACGACGAGGATGAACATCTTCATGACGTCTTTGTAACACCCGAACATGTCGGAGAAGGAGTAGTTCACTTTTGGTTGGATCTTGTACCGGTTGAACCATCCAGAAGCGGATCGAGCGAGTTCGACGAGAACAAGAGGGAGAGGAGCGAGGGAGAAGACGAGGAAGAGGAACAGAATGTTGTGGCAGTAGAGATAGTAATCGGACTTTGTGGCGGAGTAATCAAACCACACTGTCTCGAACCACGTGAGGTTTCTTCCAAGCGCGACGGAAGCTTCCTCAACCGTGCCGTAAGGGATCATGATATCTTTGTTTTCTTTTATGGTGGTGAGTTTCTCGTTTTATCCGGCGGATTTTACGACGGCGATATGTTGACGTGGAGATCTGAAGATTTGGTGGTGAGATTGAGAGAGAAGAGAAGAAGAGAGTGTTTTGTTTGTTATATAGTTGGCGAATTATTTGGAGTGAAGACGTGGCTCCAGTGATCAGTATTTTAAAAATAAATAAAATGCCACAAATCTTGTCTGTTATGAACCGTTTGGTTAATGGACTCAATATAGACCGATCCATATAGAGATTATTAACATAACCGGTCCTTAGTATAATTAGATGTTTCCTTTATAGACAAGGAATAGGTTTATGGAATATTTCCTTTTCTTGTTATGAGTAGTAAAAGGATAATTACATTTTCTCTACATGGTGTAACCACTATATAAAGAGACCTTTGGTCCTCATAATAATACACACAGAACATTCAGTTCACAACACGTTATCAGCAAGAAAGCTCATAAACCCTAAAACCCTAGAGACCCTGAGTAGCTGCCGAAACTTCAAACCGTGAGGAACCAGAAGACGATCTAGATATCAAATCGAAGCCCTCGACGAGACGAATCTACCGGTGAAAACCGCTTATCGATCCGACATCGGACGCGCTCTCACGCACGCATACAGTGCAGGACAACCCACCAAATAAACCAAGGAGATCCGATTTCAGCTTGTGTTTTCCGAGGTCATTAGCTCCCGGTTCATTCCAATTCAAATCTAAAAGAAAGAAAAAGGTAAAACCCTAAACTAAGAACAAAGCAAAACCGAATTGGACATTAATGAACTTAAACCCTAAAATCGGATTGTTTGAATATTGCATTGCTTGTTTGCTGAATCCATTTGTGATCTTGATTGCATGTTTAAATTAGTTCATTAGCTTGCTTATTTACCTGCTTTAAAATCGCATGAGAACTTGCTTGCATCAATCACTTAAAATCGAATTTGGACTAGCATAGAAATCGCATGTATCATTGATTGAAATCGGATTGTATGAGTTAGGTTGTTAGAATCGATTTGTGCATGCTTGTTTTGGCCATAGTTAAAATCGTGAAACCCTAGAGAAAAAGCTAGGTTGAAATCGATCCTAAACCTAATCCTAATCCAAATAGGAAAACCTTAATCCCTTCCTTTTAGTAAAAAGGAAAGTGTTAAGTATATCTATTTCCCCTTTTGTTTAATTTCCTTTATTGGTTTATCCCTTTAATGAATTGCCTTATGATTAATTTTGCAAAAAGGAAAATTGATTAATATTGCTAATAGCATAATAGAAAATCGGTTGCATGATTTAATTAATTGATTTGCATAATTGATTGAAACCATGAAGTATTAAAATCGGACATGCTATATGCATATATATATAAACCGGCCATTACCACTAAGGTCCGGATTTATTAAAAGCAGCTAACTGAAATTCGTTAAACGTTTTCAGATGGCTGACGTCAACTTTGATGCATATGAAAGAATGGCCAAAGTTAACAACTTTGAATACCCGGTCCTAGATCTCTCAGGAGACGAATTTATGGAATGGTCATTGAGCACGAGACTTGCTCTACAAGACAGAGGACTCGGAAGATGCATCTACAAAGATAATAATGAACTTGAAAGCCAAAAGCAAAGAGCCATAAACATTATGCGTCGTCATCTCACTGAGGATCTAAGAGATCAGTATGAAGATACTAAAGATCCAGTTGACCTCTGGACAAAGCTTGGTGAAAGATTCTCAATGAAATTATGGCTGACCTCCATGGATGGATGGAGTAGACTCAGCTTCCAGGACTATGAATCCGTGGATGAGTACAATTGTACTCTACTGAGAATCGTACATGGCTTTATGCTATGTGGCGAAGTGATAACACACAGAGATCTTTTAAATAAGACTATATCTCCATTCCATCCGAGACAGATAGTGTTATCACGAAAGGCCGAAACTTTCACCAACTATAATGATCTACTATATTACCTCCTTGGTCCACAAAGGACAAAAGAAATTATCAGTAAAGCTGATGACTTCATAAAGAGGCGTAAAGAGATGACAGAACCTCAAACGTGCAATGAGGAAGAATGCTCAGACTGTGAGGGCAGTTCATACGTTGACTAGAAAAATAATTTCCGATTTTATACTTTCATGTTGCTTTCTTGTTTTGATTTGCTTTGGATTCATGTCTTTGGATTTCTATCTATGATTTAATAAAATATTTAAGGCTTTAAGACATGATTCTTGTTTTATGAAGTATGGACGTATTCCTTGTGGATAGTGGGTCAAGTCATACGATCTTGAAAGATGAAAGATACTTCATAGACCTTAAACTAAGAAAGGCAATCGTAGAGACTATAGCAGGACAGGCCAGTCTTATAAAAGGCCACGGCCAGGCCGCCGTTCTAATGCCTAAGGGCACACATCTCGAAATTCCAGATGCATTGTTTTCCCCAGACTCAAATCGTAACTTATTGAGCTTTAAAGACATTCGTTTGAATGGATATCATGTGGAAACAATGGGCGAAGGGAAGAAAGAATTTCTCCAAATCACAAAAATCGCCAACGGCCATAAGAAGGTCCACGAGACCATACCTGCTATAGCTACGGGCGTGTACTATACTAAGTTCAGTATGATAGAGGCCAATGCCACCGTAAACAAAGCCCTTACGGATATGTTCACTCTATGGCACGACCGTCTGGGACATCCCGGGTCGGGAATGATGCGGAAATTGATCCTCAACACGAATGGCCACGCCTTGAAAGAAAGGAAAGTGATCCCTATGAGTCTCACTTGTGCCTCGTGTTCGCAAGGAAAACTGATTGTAAGACCATCACCAGTAAAGGTGACTAAGGAAACGATAAACTTTTTGGAAATGATTCAAGGAGACATATGCGGACCAATCCACCCACCTTGTGGGACATTCCGATATTTTATGGTCCTCATTGACGCATCTACACGATGGTCACATGTATGCTTATTGTCATCACGGAATATGGCATTTGCAAGACTCCTTGCCCAGATAATCCACCTAAGAGCGCACTTTCCAGACTTTCCGTTAAAGTCCATCCGTATGGACAACGCGGGAGAGTTTACGTCCAGAGCGTTTGATGACTACTGTATGTCCATGGGGGTAAGTGTTGAGCACTTCGTGGCACATGTACATAAACAGAACGGCTTAGCCGAGTCTCTCATCAAACGAATCCAGCTGATTGCTAGACCATTACTCATGAGGTCAAAGATTCCAGTTTCAGCCTGGGGACACGCTGTCTTACACGCTGCAGACCTAATCCGTATCAGGCCATCTAGTGACCACAGGTTTTCCCCAATGCAATTACTAACGGGTCAAGAGCCAAACATGTCCCATCTTAAGACATTTGGATGTTCAGTCTATGTGCCTATTGCTCCACCACAGAGAACTAAGATGGGACCTCAAAGGAGGATGGGGATATACGTTGGATATGATTCACCCACGATCATAAAGTATCTTGAGCCAACTACCGGTGATTTATTTAAGGCCAGATACGCGGATTGTCATTTCGATGAGTCCGTTTATCCAACTGTAGGTAGTGAAAACCGGCTGACAAAAGAACTCTCATGGAATCAAACATCCATAAATTGGCAAGATCCTCGAACCCAAGAAAGTGACTTGGAAGTTCAAAAGATTATACATATGTAAAAGCTAGCTATACAATTGCCAGATTCCTTTGCTGACCCGCAGAGAGTTACTAAGTCGTATGTTCCAGCCGTGAACGCACCAATACGCATTGATGTCCAAAGTGGACCGCAAGTGGCTACAGAGTCTAAACCGCGAGTAAAGCGTGGAAGACCAAATGGTTCCAAAGATAAGTCTCCTCGGAAATTAAGAAAAGGTGCTGATATTCAGACCGAGGAGATAACTAATGGACCGGACACTTATGAGCCTAAGGAGCCGCCAAATGATGCTCGGGACGCCGAGCCTCATGGTCCTGAAGTTCCAGATAACAATGAGATCTCAATAAATTATGTTATGTCCGGAATCCAATGGAACAGAAAAGATATCGACGTCGATGATATATTTGCATGCAACGTAGCACTTGAGATTATGAATGAGGATCTAGAACCCACGTCAATAGATGAGTGCACTCAACGATCTGATTGGGCTAAATGGAAAGAAGCCATAAACGTGGAGTTAAACTCTTTAAAGAAGAGAGAGGTTTTTGGTCCCATTATTCGGACACCTCGTGATATAATACCAGTTGGACATAAATGGGTCTTTGTAAGAAAGAGAAACGAACAAGGAGAGATTGTTCGACACAAAGCACGCCTTGTGGCACAAGGATTCTCTCAAAGACCTGGAATCGATTATGAGGAGACATACTCCCCTGTGGTGGATGCAACGACATTCCGATTCCTTATAAGTTTGGCCATAAGAGAAAAGTTAGATCTGAGGTTAATGGATGTTGTCACCGCATACTTATATGGTCCACTGGATAATGAAATATATATGAGATTGCCAGAGGGTATTGAGCTCAAAGATAAGAAAAGTTCTCGAGAAGAACACTGCATTAGGCTAACCAAATCCCTATACGGACTGAAACAGAGTGGGCGCATGTGGTACAATCGTTTAAGCGAGTACTTGATTAAATCCGGATATAAAAATGATCTCATCAGTCCCTGTATCTTTATAAAGAAGTTTGCAAACGGTGGATTTGTGATTATAGCAGTTTACGTGGATGATTTGAACATCCTCGGCACCTCTGGAGAAATCACCCAAACAGTTGATTTGTTAAAGGCCGAATTTGAAATGAAAGACTTAGGAAAGACTAAGTTCTGTTTGGGAATACAGCTTGAGTACGTCAAAGACGGAATCCTTGTGCATCAAATGGCGTATACTGAAAAAGTACTCAAGAGATTTAATATGGACACAGCTTACCCATTGAGTAGCCCAATGGTCGTAAGGAGCATAAGCCCGGACACAGATCCGTTTGGTCCAATAAGAAAGGATGAAGAAGTCCTTGGTCCCGAAACGCCATATCTAAGTGCCATAGGAGCGTTACTATATTTGGCTAGTCACACTAGACCAGATATTTGTTTTGCCGTGAACCTCCTATCAAGATTTAGTTCTTGTCCAACCCAAAGGCACTGGAACGGGATTAAACATTTACTTCGTTACCTTTAAGGAACGAAAGATATGGGTCTATTTTACACTAACCATAACGACAAAGGTTTAGTTGGTTTTGCTGATGCAGGTTATCTATCGGATCCACACAATGGACGATCTCAGACAGGATATGTGTTCACTCACGGAGGAACCGCAATTTCATGGTGATCCATGAAGCAGACACTCACGGCCACATCATCAAATCACGCAGAGATTTTGGCAATTCATGAAGCCAGCCGTGAATGTGTTTGGTTGAGATCGATGACTCAGCACATAAGACGAGATTGTGGGATGACAGATGGAAAGGACGAACCGACCGTACTTCATGAGGACAATGCTGCGTGCATAGCTCAACTGAAGGATGGATACATCAAGGGAGACAGGACGAAGCACATTCTGCCAAAATTCTTTTTCACTCACGATCTCCAGAAGGTTGGAGAAATACAAGTGCTTCAAGTTCGTTCAAGCGACAACTCAGCTGACTTGTTCACAAAGTCGCTCCCAACTTCCACGCTCAAGAAGCTGGTGTATCAGATCGGCATGCGCCGATTAAAGGACTTATAGGGATGTCTAAATCAGGGGGAGTAATACGTGCTGTACTCTTTCCTCACTAAGGTTTTGTCCCACTGGGTTTTTCTTTAGTGAGGTTTTAATGAGGCAGCATCCCCAAGCGTATTACAAAGATCCTTGGTTGCATCGGGTTCCGTCATTTCATCCAAGGGGGAGTGTTATGAACCGTTTGGTTAATGGACTCAATATAGACCGATCCATATAGAGGTTATTAACATAACCGGTCCTTAGTATAATTAGATGTTTTCCTTTATAGACAAGGAATAGGTTTATGGAATATTTCATTTTCTTGTTATGAGTAGTAAAAGGATAATTACCTTTTCTCTACATGGTGTAACCACTATATAAAGAGACATTTGGTCCTCATAATAATACACACAGAACATTCAGTTCACAACATTGTCGAAGTTTTTGTAGTTATGCCAAATGTTATATATTCACTGGGGGATTAATAATTTAATAAACTTTCTTATGGTGAAACTGATATAAATTCATTTTTAGTGGACATTATGGAAAATTTATATATGGGGTAACTAATATTATCATTTTTTCGGTCCTTACTTCATAGCATAAGCACTGAGTCACTAACTTTTTCAAATATCTTAACTTGTTCAAAATAATATTTACAGAATTCCAGAACTGTTCTGTATAAATTTATCTTTTGTCAAAAGTTTATTTTTAATTAGGAAAAAAAAAAGATGAATCAAATAGTCAGACTAAGTGATGATTTATTTTGTTTCTTTTATGGGAAAAAAAAAATCTATTGTAAAGAATCTTTAGAATTATAAAGCAACATTTATAGTCCACCGATTTGAGATAGCGTTTAGAGCATGAAACATATAAATTAACCATAATATCATAAGAATCAGGAGATGATAAAAGAGTCGTGATTGTGGACAGGTGCACCTCAAGAAAAGGACAAAACGAAATGAAAGCAAGTTTATATATGGGTGAATTTGGCTACTAATCAAAATGGAAGATATATTTAAGATATAACCATATAAATTGGATTATTAATCAAATAACTAATGAGATAATGTTTATATTATTTGACACTATTTAAGAAAGGAATAGACAAAACTATCACTTTTATATTCACAAAATATCATTCTATCATTTTTTTAAAAGTATAACAAATTTTCATAATTTATAATTTTATATGTATTAAATCATCTTTAATTCTAGCTTGAGATCTTCTTCTTAGAACCAAAATATTTTTGAAGCGAAATTGAAACTAGTCTACCATTTACAAATTATTCAATGGTCTAGTGAGTATCTTTTAAACTATTAGTTTAGCTATATTTAGGAAATATATTCCTTAAACACAATATTATTATCGTTGGTCAGTGATGATTTTTGTAAGCGAATTAGTCCACATACTAAATTTGTGTGTCTGTGTGTGAGTGTTTTTTCTTTTCTGAAACAGAATTTTTGAGTTGTTATGTTGAGATCATAATAGGACTTCATCATAATATTAGGTTCGATGTAAATTCCTTTTTAATCATTAATTTGTCGTCACGCTTATCTGCAATTTCAAAACAACCAAGCAAATCATAAAGCGGTCTAAAAGTATTGATTAACGTAATAATCCATATTTATCTTTGCGGCTAAAAAGTTTCTCTATTACGCATGCAAATTGCAACACTGTAATTTTGCTCTATTATTAGTCAAATACCTTTAGACCATCAATGTGACGTTTGTCACAAGAGATAGTTATTACTGTGGTAAGAAAATTGAATTCATTAACTAATTAATGTCGAAATTGCTTATTTAAGGAATGTATATCTTTCGAAATTTAAGGGAAAAAATAATTTTTGTTTTCATTCTTTAAACCATCGTGATAATGTCACTCACTTCGTTGGAAAAAAAGAATAACGTTTGATCTCTATAGTTTTAACACAACACAACGAAATGGAGAGAAATACCACTTACATAAATAAAATATATAATTCTTAATTTTGCAAAGAAAATTTATGTCAAGAAAATGAAACTTTTTCATGATGAATCCAAATTTTTTATATTGACATTTTATAAGAATTATTAACATTGATGAAGATGGGTTCATTAAATTTTATATGCTTATATATCTTGAACCACACGGATTTTATCTCCAAACAAAAAATTTCTTCATCTGAATGTTAAATCTTATAAATTGTGATGGTTATATTTTAAAGATTCTAAAAGTTATATTACAATGAACTATTTATAAAAAAAGATCTGATGATAAAATGATAGAAATTATATTATTTATAAATCAGAATTTTATTTAATATCTTATACTGTATATATTTAATATACTATTTTATTGATAAATATAGATAGCTTGAATAATAGTTTAACATTAGGTGTTCGATCATAGCCCATTAAACATCTAATACTTTCTTACTGCAAAACCTAGTATTTTAGATGTTGTAGTCGACAAAAATAAATAATATATTTGCCATTCTATTAATATTTATTGGATGGTTTGTAAAAACTAAAAACTAAAGTCTGTTCTGTTGGATGCTCGAGATAAATAAAGGGAGCCAAATTAGAATGCGAAAATATGGCTATGGAGAATTAGAACCATACCATTTACTATATAATAATTTGGATTTGACAGAGATCAAATATTGGTAGACCTATGAACTATGATATGATTCGACGCTTTCAAATCATTGATGCGTCACTATTCCATTTCACCTGTTCTTTATCACAATTCACTCAACTACATATGATTAAAATTAAAGAAAAAGGTAAAGTAAAGATAGACATTATAACGAGCCAAAAACAAAAACAAAACAAAAGTCTACATTTGCAAAGAAGATCAAAGTCAGCGTCATCATCGTCAATTGATCTATAACACTCTCTTATGAGCTAATATCACTTTCAATCCAACTGCTGCTCTTACGAACCACTACTACTCAAATATGAAATAGTTTTACATCTGCATGTCCTGGACATATCAAATAATTTGCATTTATGTTTAAGTAATGGAACAAAAGTAACTTCTATCCTTCTCAAAAAAAAAAAAAAAAAAGCTTTTGCAATATTCTACGTACTTCTCTTTAGTATTCGAGAACAAAACTACAGCATACAAACTTTGAATCTCTAGTTGTCGAGTTAATCTCAAAAATATCAATCTTCAGTGAATCATTACTGTCTGTGTGTGTTTAGTTTCGTAAATAAAAGTGACTCTAAACTTGAACATATTTGGCGACAAAGTAATTGATTGGAAGTTTTACGTAAGTCTACTATGTTTGATATGCTCGAATAACTTTATGTTCTTCTTTGACAAAAAAAAAAATACTTCTTTAATTTTTCTCTGTCTAACGATATGAATATATGACTAACGGAGGTCAGGGCCGGCCCTGAATTTTATGAGGCAAGAAAAATTTACAAGAGTTTCAATAAATTTAGAGACCAAAAATCAAATTTTCAATTATTTGGGGCCAAAACTAATATATGTAAATTCAAAAAAAATTGGGGGCCAAAACAAATGTTTCATTTGGCTCTCCTCCGAAGTTCGTATCCAATTCTTATTAGAGAAATTTACATTATGAGTGACTTTCCCTAAGTTTGCTTACAAAATAAAGACTTTGCACGTGTTGGTGAGTTTACCCTTTCTTTTTGCATATGAGTTTACTCTTTTGCCCTTCTTCTTCCCTCTCATTTTTTCTTTCTTTTTTAGGAATGCTTTTTTTTTTGTCTCTTTTTCCTTTTTTTTTTAATTATTATATACTTTATTATTTTCTACTTCATATATTAATTTGATGATTTCATATTTTCTAAGAGACATAAAATATTTTTGATTTCATAATTAGAACTATAATTTTTTCTCTACATTTTGATATCCACTTTGATATATTTTAGGTATTTATAAAAAAAATTGTGGACAAAACAAGTGTGGACACGGAGAATCATTCAAACATTTTCCCTCCTCGAAGCAAAAAAGTGGACAAAATAAACGTGGACACGACAACCATTCATGTAAATAAAAATTGTGGACACAATAAGTGTGGACACGGACAACCATTCATGAATTGTCCCCTCATCTCAAGAAAAAAAGGTGGATACAACAGATGTGGACAGGAAACGAGTGTCATCTTTGTACACGGTTGTTGTATCCACTTCTTTTTGCTTGAGATGAGGGGACAATTCATGAATGGTTGTCCGTATCCACACTTATTGTGTCCACAATTTTTATTTACATGAATGGTTGTCGTGTCCACGTTTATTTTGTCCACTTTTTTGCTTCGAGGAAGGAAAATGTTTGAATGATTCTACGTGTCCACACTTGTTTTATCCAAAATTTTTTTTATAAATACCTAAAATATATCAAAGTGGATATCAAAATGTAGAGAAAAAATTATAATTCTAATTATGAAATCAAAAATATTTTATGTCTCTTAGAAAATATGAAATCATCAAATTAATATATGAAGGAGAAGATAATAAAGTATATAATAATTAAAAAAAAGGAAAAAGAGAGAAAAAAAAGCATTCCTAAAAAAGAAAGAGAAAATGAGAGGAAAGAAGAATGGCAAAAGAGTAAACTCATATGCAAAAAAAAGTCACCCATAATGTAAATTCCTCTTCTTATTATAGGAACAAGATTTGGTTTCTTATGGGCACTCATCATATTATTATGTAATATAATTAACAACTCTTTTGCAAAAGTTTATGTTCAAAATTTGGTGTCTTTGTTTTATATTTTTTTTTGTAAGATATGTTCCAATTTAGTCCAAACAAATGTATTCAGTTTTTGTTTCTAAATAAATTTTGGTTGTGAAGAAAAATAAAATATCAAATTTTTGAATACCAAAAATAAAATATCAAATTTTTGAATTTAAACAGTTCAGAAAAAATAACAACAGAGTATGGAAATTCAATTCTTTGACAAAAAAAAAACTATACAAAACTTATCCAATTTAATGGAAAAATGTCAAAAATCTTCAACTACACATTTTCGACTGAAAAACATTGATAATAAGAAGATAATTAAATAAAATCAATAATGTTATTTAAAATATATACTTAAACTTTATTAATTCTTGAAAAATATATAAAATATTTATTGTAAGTAAGAACGAATTCTAGTTTTTGTTAACTAAATAATTTAGCCATAATACTACTGAACTTACTAAGGTTAAGATTATAACAGCTTCATCAATAAATTAGAAATTAAAATTTATTAAAATTGAGAGTTCTTTTGATTGGAGATTTTTGTTTTAACTTCATATAGGTAAAAGGAAAAACGAAGAAGCACGCGAAATGAGAGTGCATCAAGTGTGATGCGACTCTTACGAGACTGTTCCCTACTCAGTACTCACTCCTTGTTTATTAATTTCACGAATTATTTATTATTAATATATTAACCAGATGATTCAGCACATCAACATCTGAATATGTAATGCAAGTGTCTAAATTCGAATTTTTTCACTTTCCAGTTTCAGATGAAAATTCATTCCCTATATATATGTTGTTATGTTATCGACCTCGCCGCATCCGGAGGGTTCTTTGAGAATCAATTAATGTTTCTATTTTGCCGAATGATGAAAGCTTTAGGTTCCGTGACGATGGTTCTTTTGTTTAACAACAGACGTCAACGGTAATCACGTTGTAAAGAATAAGTAAAGAAGATATTCACTACAAAAAAAAGTTCATATTGTTACCACTTTTTTTGTCACAATATCTCTATATTTGGTCACAAAAAACATATTGTGACCAAACTGATACTAAATATAAAACGTCACAATAGAATGATCACAAACCTATTTTAGTCTCAAAAAGATAACAAAATATTGTGACCATCAATTATGGTAACAATTAATGTCACAATTTCTGACGCAATTTAATGTCACAAAATGACACAATTCGTGACGAATAATAGTTACAAATAGGTCACAAATTGTAACAAAAAAATGTCACATATTTGTCACATATTATTACCATATTTTAGTCACTAATACGTTACAGAATTGCCACAAAAAACCGACACAAATATGTCACAATTAGGAGCGCATCATTCATTTGTAATTTTTTTCTTTCATTTTAATAAAATACGGGGCACTAACCCGGCCTTTTCACCAAAAAAAAAAAGAATCACACAATGGTCACTATGGTAGTGATTGGTAAGGTGGTTGTGGTCAGGCTTTGATGGCTTTAGAAAATTCTTAAGTCCTCACAGCCATTTTTACAGTTTTTTTCTTTTTTGTTCATTAATCTCTAAAGTCACATATTGAAGCTTTTAGATTTTCTCTTTCCTCACTTTTCAATCCATCCGTGATTCATTTTTTTTGAAATTTTGTTTTTTTTCATCAAAACAAATTAAAAATAAATAATCTAATACTATTTTTAGAAAATCTCTAAAACATATATTGAAAACCTTTTAAGAAGCACTAAAAACAAAAAAGAAAAAACAATTCTAATACTATTTTTAGAAAATCTCTAAAACATTATATTTAAAATTATTTAAGAGATATTCAAAACCGAAAATATTTTAATGCTAATTTTAGAAAATCTTTGAAATATTATATTGAAAATTATTTAAGAAGTATTCAAAACCAAAAAAAAAACAAATAATATAATGTTATTTTTAGAAAATCTCTAAAAATTATATTGAAAATTATTTTAGAAATATTCAAAACCAAAAAAACAAAATAATATAATAGTATTTTTAGAAAATCTTTAAAAATTATAATGACAATTATTTTAGAAGTATTCAAAAAAAAATGTATTAGTCTACTTTCATTGCTATATGGGCTAAACGTCCTTAGATATTTTGTATCAATCTACTTTCTTAATGATTTTTTTTTTGTTTTATTCAAAAAAAAATTGAAGTTTAAGTTAAATTTTAATAACAAATCAATTATTGTTTACAATTTCAATTATTTTTTAGATAACCTATAAATTTAGGAAAAAACTATTTGTTTTGTAAAAACTTATTAACAGCCAAAGCCTCTACAGCTTTTGATACCAATCAGATTTCTAAAGCCAAAATCTCTACAGCCAAAAGTCGCTAAAGCCAAAATCTCTACAGCCAAAAGCCTAAAGCCACGTTACCAATGGCTCCGTAATAATTGTGACACTTTTCTCTTACTAAGTCCGTAATAATTTATTACAAAACTAATGATACCAAAAAAACTCTAAAATTTAGTAACAAATCACCACCAGTTATTTTAATTAATTGTAATCACCATATAATTAAAAATAAAATAAAATTCAAAAACAAAAAGCAAATGATAAATATATAATATTTACTTGAATCTTAGAAAAAACATCAGAAACAAATGAAATCTACAAACAAAATTTAAAAGAAAGAGTCTTAACAAATAAAAACTTAAACAATAGTTAAGATAAATGAATGCTGAAGATTTCATGGGAGGTGTGCCTGATTGGAGGCTCATTAACCTTTATGTTAACTCGGACTGCACATAGATCATGCACCATGCTCACGAACTCAAGCACCTTGTGCAACCTATCACTCTATCTACATACAAAGTAGTTTATTTTAGTTCCGGTCTGAAAACAATCATAAAGGAAACAAACCACCATATCTATCCCAATTAATGAAGGGAATGTCCTGAAATCAGACTTGTATTTACTCTAGTAGAGTCGTGATGTCGAGATAAGACAATCATATGATATTGGACGGTTATAATGTTTTGCTAGAAGCCGCTTATAACTTATGAGTTATGAACTCATTACCATTATCATATGATCCTATAGGGTCACACACCTAAGCAAACTGGATAATATAAATTGGGTTTTGATCATTAGAGTAATGATTATGATCAACGTATATAAGATATACGTCGATATCGTTTTTCTATGAGGGTGTCGATCGACACTAATAGTGGGTGTCGATCGACACCTGTCGGCATCGTCTTCTCGATGTTTGACTTTCTGTGAGGGTGTCGATCGACACCAATGGTGGGTGTCGATCGACACCTGTCGGCAAGTCCAGCCTATATATATGATATGAGGGCTCGAGCTCAAAACACAGAAAACAGAGAAGAAAACCAAGAAGAAGCTCTTGGTTGCCACAAAACACAGAAAAAATCTCAGAGAAACGTTTGAGAAAACCCAAACGCGAATCGTTCGCGAAGGCACTAGCATCCCGTCGTCCAGTTTGTGTGCGTGTGGACTTCTGTAGAGGCGCAGCACTTGAGGCGTTTCATTATCTCGATTACCTGTTCTTCTTCCGCTGCAAATCTCCAGGTATGTTCGAGATTCATCAAAGATTCAATTGAACACGATCCGTGGGTTAGGATGTTGTTAGGGCTGTTTTAATCGGATTAAAACCTGAACAAATCCCTTCAGTGGTAGCAGAGCGGTGTGTTTTTTATTGAATATGTCGATATTTTGCTTAATCCACCTGTTAAAAATCATTTTTGACGAAGAACGCCGTTCTGGGTTCTTCGGTGTCGACCGACACCAATCCGGTGTCGATCGACACCAATTAGGTTTTCTGAGAGAAGGGTGTCGGTCGACTTGGTGTCGATCGACATCACTCTCTGGTGACGACCGACACTAATGTAGTGTCGATCGACACCATTCGGTGACGACCGACACTAAGGTAGTGTCGATCGACACCATTCGGTGACGACCGACACTAAGGTAGTGTCGATCGACACCATTCGGTGACGACCGACACTAAGGTAGTGTCGATCGACACCAGTTCAAAACTCGCAACTTGTTTAACTTGAGAAATTTTACAAGTATAGAACGAGTTAAAAATCTGGAATATATAAGTCATATAAACTTGATTAATGTTCCGTTCCTCAAACTTAATATTAAGCTTTTAATATCTTCCCAATCTTGTCAACTGTCAAGGCTCGTTTCATTGTGTGATGGGTCTGCCAAAGCAGGGTGTCCGCAATTACATGAGTGAGGCAGGTTGTAATCGTTACTACGGACTTAAAAGATTGGTTTGCTTAACTGGGCTATCAAAATAGTTTTGGGCTCAGAGATATAGGATCGGATTTGATATAAGATATTAATCCGAGACAAGAATTATATATGATATAATTAGCAAAGTGTTGCTTACCTAAATAGCTAAAGTTTGGGCGATGGGCCAAAGCTCACTCAAATTTTTGTGAAATATGGATCTTGGATCATTATATTCAATTGAGGAAAATTGTTTTGAATATAATGCGAGTTTCTTAATTGTTAAGATTTCTCATTTCTTGAACATCGAAACTAAACTCTCATTTTGTGTTTTTCAGCTATGGCTAGCTCCCCTCACAGAAACACATTCTCACTTCGATCCGTCCTTGAGAAGGACAAGCTTAATGGATCGAACTTCCTTGAATGGTATCGGAACTTGAGAATTGTTCTCAAGCAGGAGAAAAAGGAATATGTCCTTGAGAATGTTCTCCCTGAGAAACCGAAATCCAATGCCGGACACGCTGAAAGGAATGCTTGGGAGAAGCATTCAAATGATGAGGTCGATGTGAGTTGTCTCATGCTGGCTACCATGAACTCGGACTTGCAGAAGCAATACGAGAACGTGGCGTCACCTGTTGAGATGATCACTAGCCTGAAAGGGATGTTTCAGGAGCAAGCACGAACTGAGAGATACCAGACGGTTAAGTCTCTCATTGAGTGCAAGCTACCAAAGGATGGTCCAGTTAGCCCACATGTCATTAAGATGATGGGTTATATTGATAACTTGGCAAAACTGGATTGTCCCCTTAGCCAAGAGTTGGCTACGGACATCATTCTGCAGTCGTTGCCGTCAAGCTTTGATCAGTTTATCATGAACTATAACATGAACAACATGACAAAGACTTTGACGGAACTGCATGGCATGCTCAAGACAGCTGAGCCAAACATCAAAAAGGGCACCCCTAATGTACTTTTGGTGCAAGGGGGTAAAAAGTTTAAGAAACATGCTAAGGGTAAAGGAAAAGCTAAGGCATTCCCGATTGAGAATCAGGATAAGCCTGAGACTTCTTCCAAACCCAAACGCGGCCCTACTGATGCTGATAAATGCCATTACTGCAATAAGTCTGGGCATTGGAAGAGAAATTGCAAAGAGTATCTGGCAGATCTAAAGAACTCGAAGAAGACGTATGAGACGACTTCTTCAGGTATCTATGTTATAGAAGTAAATGTTACTACTTCAGGTTCTAAGTCTTGGGTATTAGATACCGGCTGTGGCGCTCATATTTGTACAAATATGCAGGGTCTAAGCAACAGTAGAACGCTGGAGAAGGGACAAGTGGACCTGCGTGTTGGGAATGGAGCAAGAGTTGCTGCATTGGCCGTAGGAACTTATCATTTGTCTTTGCCGTCAGGCTTGGTTTTAGAATTGAATAATTGCTACTATGTACCTGCTATAAGCAGAAACATCATTTCTATTCCTGTTTTGGATTTAGAAGACTTTCATTTTTCGATTAAAAACAAGTGTTGTTCTTTTGATCGTAATGAAATGTTTTATGGTAGCGCTCCATTAGAGAATGGACTTTATATTCTTAACCAATCTTTGCCTGTCTATAACATAAATGCCAAATGGTTAAGAACCAATGACTCGAACCCTACGTTTCTCTGGCATTGTCGTTTGGGCCACATCAATGAGAAAAGGATTCAAAAGCTTCATAAAGATGGACTTTTGGACTCATTTGATTTTGAATCATTTGAGAAGTGTGAATCCTGCTTATTGGGCAAAATGACAAAGGCTCATTTCAACAAGTTTAATGAAAGGGCCGGTGACCTATTGGGACTAATACATACCGATGTATGTGGTCCAATGAGTGTTAGTGCTAGAGGAAACTTTCAGTACTTCATCACGTTTACTGATGACTTCAGTAGATATGGTTATGTCTATTTAATGAGACATAAATCGGAATCCTTTGAAAAGTTCAAGGAGTTCCAAAATGAAGTACATAACCAACTTGGTAAAAGTATCAAAGCTCTTCGATCAGATCGTGGAGGTGAGTACTTAAGCCAAGAGTTCAGTGATCATCTGAGTAATTGTGGAATTGTTTCACAACTCACTCCTCCTGGAACACCTCAGTGGAATGGTGTGTCTGAAAGGAGGAATCGGACTTTATTAGATATGGTTCGATCGATGATGAGTCAAGTAGATCTTCCATTATCCTTTTGGGGATACGCTCTAGAGACGTCTGCGTTTACGCTAAACAGAGTTCCATCAAAATCAGTCGAGAAGACACCATATGAGATGTGGACTGGAAAAGTTCCAAGTTTGTCTTTTCTTAAAATTTGGGGTTGTGAAGCTTATGTCAAGCGGTTGATATCTGATAAGCTTGAACCCAAATCTGATAAGTGCTACTTCGTTGGTTATCCTAAGGAAACCAAGGCTTACTACTTTTACAACCGTTCTGAGAACAAAGTGTTTGTTGCTAAGAACTGTGTTTTTCTTGAGAGAGAATTTCTTTCCAAGAAGAACAGTGGGAGTAAAGTACAACTCGAAGAAGTTCGAGAATCACAGGAGCCTGCTCAACCTGTTGAGGAAGAGCAACGGCTGGATCTACAAAGAGTTGTAGAGTCCGAACCTGTTATGCCAGAAGTTCGCAGATCCGAAAGGACTCGTCACGAGCCCGAGAGATATGGATTTCTTGTGACTAATTGTCATGATCTCTTGATCATTGACAGTGACGAACCTGCGACTTTCGAAGAAGCAATGATGGGCCCTGACTCCGAAAAGTGGTTTAAAGCCGCTGAATCCGAAATCGGTTCCATGTCACAAAACCAAGTATGGACTTTGGGTGATTTACCTGATGGTGTAAAAGCCATTGAGTGTAAATGGGTCTTCAAGAAGAAGATCGATGTGGATGGAAACGTTCAGATTTACAAAGCTAGGTTGGTGGCAAAAGGTTTCAAACAAGTTCAAGGTGTTGACTATGATGAAACCTATTCCCCAGTCGCTATGCTTAAATCTATTCGGATTCTCCTAGCAACAGCCGCTCATTATGATTATGAGATTTGGCAAATGGATGTGAAAACAGCTTTCCTTAACGGGATTCTGGAGGAGGATGTGTACATGACACAACCTCCGGTTTCATTGATCCTAATGCTGCTGGGAAAGTATGCAAGCTTCATAAATCCATTTATGGATTGAAGCAAGCATCTCGGAGTTGGAACCTACGTTTTGATGAAGCAGTTAAAAAGTTTAACTTCATCAGAAATGAAGAGGAACCTTGCGTTTACAAAAAGACTAGTGGGAGCGCAGTTGCATTTCTCGTATTGTATGTAGACGACATACTTCTCATAGGAGATGATATTCCGTTACTTCAGTCAGTAAAGGACTGGCTAGGAAGTTGTTTCTCGATGAAAGACATGGGTGAAGCCGCCTATATTCTTGGAATAAGGATCTATAGAGATAGATCAAAGAAGCTAATTGGACTGTGTCAGGACACTTATATCGATAAGGTTCTACACAGGTTCAACATGCATGATTCCAAGAAGGGCTTGCTTCCGATGTCTCATGGCATTACTCTCAGCAAGAAGCAGTGTCCTTCGACACCTGCTGAGCGAGAGCGCATGAGTAGGATTCCTTTTGCTTCTGCAGTAGGATCTATTATGTATGCCATGCTTTGTACTCGTCCAGATGTTGCTTGTGCTTTAAGCATGACGAGTCGATACCAATCAGATCCCGGTGAGAGTCACTGGACTGCCGTCAAGACAATCCTGAAGTATTTGAGAAATACCAAGGATAAGTTCTTAGTGTACGGAGGAAATGATGAGCTTGTAGTAAGTGGTTATACGGACGCCAGCTTTCAGACAGATAGAGACGATTTCCGATCTCAGTCTGGTTACGTTTTCTGTCTGAATGGAGGTGCAGTTAGTTGGAAGAGTTCCAAGCAGAGCACCGTGGCGGACTCAACGACCGAGGCTGAATACATCGCTGCTTCTGAAGCGGCGAAGGAGGCTGTTTGGATTAGGAAGTTCATTACTGAGCTTGGTGTGATTCCTAACATTTCTGAGCCTGTGGCATTGTTTTGTGACAACAATGGAGCCATAGCTCAGGCTAAGGAGCCCATATCACATCATAAATCCAAACACATTGAGAGGAGATATCATCTGATTCGTGATATCATTGAGAGAGGTGACGTCAAGATCAGCAGAGTTCCGACAGACGAGAACGTTGCTGACCCGTTGACTAAACCACTCCCACGACCGAAGCATGAGAGTCATGCAGCTGCTATAGGCATTAGATTCCTTAAGCAGTAATCTTGTTTTAGTGGGAGTTATCATATTTGTTTTTTGATGTTCATGTAAACATACATTTGGTTATGTTTTATTTAATGAAATTGTTTCAGTATTATTTAATGGTGTTATTAAATAATTGTCCAAAAGTAATTTATGGCATTCTTATAGATCATCAAATACGTGATTTGATCATGAGACTCTATAAGTGATAGATGACATAAATTATTTGTGTCCATAGTCGAGGTTATCAAAGTTGGACATTGGTAACCGCGCGAGACTAGTATGTGAGGTGACTGATGACTAAGTTTCATGGAGTCATTAATAGGAGTATTAAAGTCAATCACATAGATATGTGTTAGAGAACACATGATCGGACATGACCCGCTAATGAGAACTCTACAAGATTGTTATATGAGTGTCATAAGAGTTTCTCATTACGACTATAGAGTATAGTCCTTTGACCTGAGTTCATCATGTTTTCTTACATATGAATTGGTATGCTTTGACTCTGTCAAACGTCAGCCGTAACTGGTGGCTATAAAGGCATTGATTGGGCATATTATGAAGTATATAAGGATCAGGGATGGAACAAGATGGAATTTGTCCCTCCCATATAACGGGAGATAAATATCTCAGGGCCTATCGAAGATTTGATACTGGAAATGCGTGGCCGCGCTCAAACGGATTGAATGTCAATCGTTTGTCTTTTATCAGTATAAATCGGAATTCGATAAACATGGTTTGGTTGATTAAGGATGACACGAGTTCTTGCCTTATGCCAGATCGAGATATAGAGACAAAGGGATTATGGGAATAGATGATTCCAGTACAAGTGGGAGATTGAAGGGAATGTCCTGAAATCAGACTTGTATTTACTCTAGTAGAGTCGTGATGTCGAGATAAGACAATCATATGATATTGGACGGTTATAATGTTTTGCTAGAAGCCGCTTATAACTTATGAGTTATGAACTCATTACCATTATCATATGATCCTATAGGGTCACACACCTAAGCAAACTGGATAATATAAATTGGGTTTTGATCATTAGAGTAATGATTATGATCAACGTATATAAGATATACGTCGATATCGTTTTTCTATGAGGGTGTCGATCGACACTAATAGTGGGTGTCGATCGACACCTGTCGGCATCGTCTTCTCGATGTTTGACTTTCTGTGAGGGTGTCGATCGACACCAATGGTGGGTGTCGATCGACACCTGTCGGCAAGTCCAGCCTATATATATGATATGAGGGCTCGAGCTCAAAACACAGAAAACAGAGAAGAAAACCAAGAAGAAGCTCTTGGTTGCCACAAAACACAGAAAAATCTCAGAGAAACGTTTGAGAAAACCCAAACGCGAATCGTTCGCGAAGGCACTAGCATCCCGTCGTCCAGTTTGTGTGCGTGTGGACTTCTGTAGAGGCGCAGCACTTGAGGCGTTTCATTATCTCGATTACCTGTTCTTCTTCCGCTGCAAATCTCCAGGTATGTTCGAGATTCATCAAAGATTCAATTGAACACGATCCGTGGGTTAGGATGTTGTTAGGGCTGTTTTAATCGGATTAAAACCTGAACAAATCCCTTCAATTAATATTTACCTTCTCTTTCCATAGCTTAAAGTTTGGTCTTGTAGTTATCTAATCTCTTCTGGGACAAGTTAGACTGCGGATGTTCTGAATCAGTTAATGCGATATTATGAAATCAAAATATTTCCTGCATAAAGAGAAACACAGAACATTCTTACTTGTCTTAAACTTGGACTCCAGAAGCAAGTAAGCAACTAATGAATCTTAACCTATCATCATCATCGTCATATTCAGAAGCAACAAAAATATATAAGAATTAACAACCAAACAAGATATTGTTGGGTACGGGTTTAGCACCCTCTCCAAGGCCCATCAATATTTCGCCTCGGCTCGGTGGATATTAACTATCCTTTAATTAATATCCTAAAAACAAAATGATTGTTTTTAGGACAAAGATGGGGGACATCATCATTGACGAAGGAATGATTATCACGTGGAGCCACTGTCATCATTCAGATAACAATCATTCCCCCTTTTCATCCTCTATATAAACGAACGATTCGTTTATATGAAAAGGAGAGAGAACCAAATAAAACTCATCTATTCTTACCTCGGTTGTAATCATTCAGCTACACATCAATAAGAATCACGTCGGCATTCTTTATAGAGCAACAAAAGTCACGTCGGCATTTCACTATTCCAATTCTCAAAGTTACCCACAAACTAAGACTTGAGCGAGGTCGTAGTTCAACAATTGGCGCCGTCTGTGGGGAAAGTACTTCTGAGAAATCACGATGGTCAGCGATCCACGAATCGAAGCCGACGCCGCGCTAAACGTCGGCAACACGCAAGGAATCCCGCAGGACGCCGATCTACACAACATCCCTGGAGTCATGGACCATGCCGACCCCAACGGCAACGGCCCCCAGGATCGCCAACCTCCGCCGCCACCCCCTTTCGGCGGCGCGGCACGTGAAGTCGATCCCTTAAACGCAATCCACGCTATGCTGGCTTCCCTCACTGACAAAGTAATCAACATCGAAGTCAGGCAAGCCGCTTCTGAAGGCGATGGAAACGTCACTAACATCCAGGAACAAAATCCAATCCGGGCCCCTGGCCAAATAGATCCAATCATCCGGAACCTGTTCGGCTCAACACCAACAGGAGAATTTTACGGATCCAACATAAAGACCCCGACGACAGGGATACAGGAGTCTTCTGACAAAAATCCCGAGCTCGAGAGTGTTATGAAGCGCCTCGAAGAGATGAACTCGCAAATTCATCGGGCAACAAGCTCGGCGCCAGAACTCGACAGGGTCCTCAGACAAACGAGTAAAACCCCATTCACCGAGGCGATAACAAGCGTACGGCAACGATATCACGGTAAGATCCGAGAAGTACCCGCCTTCAAAGGGGAAGACGACCCCCAACGACATCTCGTAGCGTTCACCATCGCAATGGGCCGCGCCGATCTATCACCTGGAACTCGAGATGCCATCTTCTGCCAACGCTTTGTCGAAACACTCGGTGGCACGGCCCTCAACTGGTTTACTCGGATCACTCCGAACTCGATAGGAAGTTTCGAGGACCTATCGTCCGCTTTCCTTAAACACTACTCAATGTTTATTGACAAGCAGACAAATCTAACCGAACTCTGGAACTGCATTCAAAGCCAGACCGAAGGCCTTCGCACGTACGTAGAACGCTTCCGCAAAATCATCGCCAAGGTCGATTGTCCCGACGCCGTCGCACTCATCGCCTTGCGACAAGGGATGCGGGAGGACGAACCGCTTTGGGAAGATCTCAAGAAAAAGGAACCAACTAGCCTCGAGGACGCCTTCCACCGAGCCACCACGTTCATCGAACTCTACGAGGAACGGGCTGCGCGAGCCAAAAAGTCTGACCGAACAAAAACCGTCGCCGCCCCCAAGGAAAAGCCGGTAACCGTCATACCGAGAGAACCTCGTCAGCACTACGATGAAAAGTTCTCCAGCTTCCACGTCTCGGACAAACCGCCGGGGTGGAACAAATACATTCGAAAAGGCGACGAGTCAATGACCAAGGGCGATAAGTCATTCGACGGATCTAAATTTTGTGAGTATCACAGGAGGACAGGACACGAGCTAAAAGATTGTGACCACTTTCACGATCACGCCGTCGAAGATTATCTATCTGGAAAACTCAAGCTCGACTACCGCGATCGCGCCGGCAATACCTCACGTGATCGCCGAGCCGCTTTTGGCAACGGCAGAGAATCTCGACCAAATTACGGCGACCGGCGAGCCGAAGGAAATAAACGAAACCGCGACGATAACGATAAAAGCACACCCCCCGCAGCCCTAATCCATAGGATCAGTATGATCATGGGAGGCTTGCAGGACTGCGTTGATTCAGTCCGTTCCGTCCAGAAACACGAACGGCGAGCTGTCGCTGCGTCGAAGTGGAAACAACCAATGTCAGATGAAGTCCCAATCACTTTCACCTCGGCGGACACGATTGGAGTCGATATGCCGCAGAACGACCCATTAGTTGTCGAGCTCAATATCCACAGCCTCTGCGTTGCGCGTATCCTCGTCGACACTGGAAGTTCGACAGATCTGATCTACAAAGAAACCCTCCATCGAATGGGGATACGCAACGATCAGATCAAGCCAAAGACCAAGATGCTCACCGGATTCACAAGTGAATCATCTTGGACAACCGGAACCATCAAACTTCCTGTCGAAATAGGGGGCATCACCAGATGGGTCAAGTTCGACATCGTCGATCAGCCCGCTATCTACAACGCTATCGTCGGCACGCCCTGGCTACATTCCATAAAGGCTGTCACGTCAACATACCACCAATGCCTCAAGTTTCCAAACAACAACGGCATTTTCACTCTTCGAGGAAATCAGCGTATCGCACGCTCCTACTTCATCACCGAGCAAAAACTCCGCAAACCGCACCCGCCTTCCGCACAGTCCTGCATGATCAATGTGCCCGAACTAGAAGTCCACGAAAGGCCAAAGACTAAACTCGTTGTCCAGGTCAACATCGACAAAGACAATCCCGAGTGTTGCGTCGGCATTGGTTCTGATCTCCCCGATTCGTTTCGAACCGAGCTCGTTGAGTTTCTCTCGGACAACAAAGCAACGTTCGCATGGTCAGGCAACGACATGCCGGGCATCGACCCATGTATTATCAACCACGAGCTCAACATCGATCCAGTTTACAAGCCAAACAGACAGAAAAGGCGAAAGCTCGGTCCCGAACGCGCTCAGGCTGTTAACGATGAGGTTGACAAACTGCTCAAAGCCGGATCCATCACCGAGGTCAAATATCCTGACTGGCTCGCCAACCCCGTGGTGGTCAAGAAGAAGAACGGCAAATGGCGCATCTGCGTCGATTTCACCGACCTCAATAAGGCGTGTCCCAAAGACAGCTATCCGCCGCCACACATCGATCGCCTCGTCGAAGCCACCGCCGGAAACCAACTTCTATCGTTCATGGACGCGTCCTCCGGGTATAACCAAATCTTCATGAATACTGATGATCGCGAAAAGACGGCCTTCATCACGGACCGTGGGACCTATTGCTACAAAGTAATGCCTTTCGGTCTGAAAAACGCCGGCGCAACGTATCAACGACTGATGAACCGGATGTTCGAGCATCAGCTCGGCAAAACAATGGAGGTATACATCGACGACATGCTCGTCAAATCAGCAGTCGCAGAAGATCACATCAAAGATTTAGATCAATGTTTCCGCGTCCTCAATTCATATTCGATGAAGCTCAACCCGGCTAAGTGCACATTCGCGGTCACTTCTGGAGAATTCCTTGGCTACCTCGTCAGCGAGCGTGGGATAGAGGCTAACCCCAAGCAAATAAGCGCAATTCTGGAGCTACCTTCGCCAAAAACAACCCGAGAAGTCCAACGCCTCACCGGGCGAATCGCCGCGCTAAATCGGTTCATCTCACGATCAACCGATAAATGCCTGCCGTTCTATCAACTTCTCCGCGGTAACAAGCGTTTTCAATGGGACGAAAAGTGTGAGGACGCGTTTCAAGAGCTCAAAACGTACCTATCAACGCCGCCTATCCTCGCCAAGCCAGAAGAAGGAGAAACGCTCTATCTTTACATCGCCATCTCGACCTCGGCGGTCAGTAGCCTACTTGTGCGAGAAGACCGCGGCGATCAACGCCCAATCTTTTACGTTAGCAAAACACTTGATGGCGCGGAAACTCGCTATCCCACTTTGGAAAAGTTGGCTCTCGCCATCGTTGTCTCGGCCCGGAAGTTACGACCATACTTCCAATCTCACACCATCCACGTCCTAAGTAACCAACCACTTCGTACCATCCTCCATAGTCCAAGCCAGTCGGGGCGCCTTGCGAGATGGGCAGTGGAACTATCAGAGTACGACATCGAGTATAAAAGCAGAGTCAGCGCTAAGGCCCAAGTTCTGGCCGATTTCCTCATCGAATTACCCGCCGAGCTCGCCGATGACGCGACAAAGCCCAAACCTAAATGGATCCTCCACGTTGACGGATCATCATGTCGCCAAGGCTCCGGCGTCGGCATCAAACTCGAGTCACCAACGGGAGAAACTCTCGAACAATCTTTCCGCCTCGAGTTCGTAGCTTCCAACAACGAAGCCGAGTACGAAGCACTCATCGCTGGACTACGCCTCGCCAAGGGAATCGGCGCGACTAACATTCACGCCTATTGCGATTCCCAGCTAGTCGCTAACCAATATAACGGCGAATACGAGGCACGCAACGACCGCATGGACTCATACCTCCGGCTCGTCAAAACACTAGCCGCGGAATTCGAGTCTTTCGAGCTCACCAAAATCTCTCGTGCCGAGAACGCAACCGCCGATGCGCTTGCAGCAATCGGTTCAAACAAAAACGATGACTTTCGGCACCAAATACCAATCGCGAGCATCCCAACACCAAGTATCGAACTATCCAAGGGACTTTGCGCACCCATCCGCGAGGGTCATAACGACGCCAACGAAACCGACGACGATGAGGTCGGGATGCACTCCAACATTGACATTAAAAAGGAGATCGGCGCCGAATCCGACTGGAGAACCGAAATCATCCTGTACATCACAAATGGCGACGCACCAATCGAAAGATGGGCAGCCCGGCGCCTCAAGACTCGCGCCTCGCTTTACACGGTCATGAATGGCGAACTCCTCCGACGGACCGCCGCCGGCGCACTCCTTACTTGCATCAGCGGTATGCAAATTCGTTACGTTCTGGAAGAAACTCACGAAGGGGCAGGCGGCAATCACTCAGGAGGACACGCTCTGGCACTTAAAATCAAAAAACACGGCTTCTTCTGGCCAACCATGATAGCGGACTGCGAACAATTCGCACTCAAATGCGAAAAATGCCAACGACACGGGCCCATCCTCCATACTCCATCTAAACTCCTCACCACGTCTTGCCCTCCGTACCCTTTCATGCGATGGGCCATGGATATCGTCGGTCCTTTACCAAACTCTCGGCAACGCCAGTTCGTGCTCATCATGACGGATTACTTTACAAAGAGGGATTTCGATCCTCATCCGGGTCCCTACTCCCGCCTACCGCTCTTTCGCCACTCACAAAAGCAGGACTCTCTCCCGACGCACCGAGATCTTGTTCGTCAGCTGACCCACGCTCTGGCTCGATATTCTCGTTTCCAAGCACGTCGGGGTTGCCCTCCGACGGGTTAACTTGTTCCGCATCGGTACGCGGATCGGCGCGGTTCACACTGGTCGGCCCCTGACCTTGCGTCACCAACGCTTCGTTCTCCGGCCGCTGCGGAGACTCGACCCCGATGATATCAACACTCTCATCACGCGTCTCGTCTCGAGGATTCGCCTCGGCAGATCTGGGAACAGTAGCCTCGCGTCTTTGAGAAGGCGGCGTCGCCGTCTTTGGTCCCCCGGAGGATTCTCCTACGATGTTAACCAAGTCGTCGGTCAGGCTGCTGAACTTCCTCTTACGCAGTCCCATCTGTGGCCTCGGCGTCGGGTCGGATTGCTGAGAAATTTTACGAAGTGCCCGCTCGACTCTCTCCGCTGACACCTCGGGCCAAGTCAGGTGGCTAATTCTCGCGTATTCGTCAGCCACCGCGCTGAAGTTTTCCGGAGGAGGCACTAGCGGAGACGGTTTATCTACAAAATGAGAAACCACGACGTCAGAAGATAATAAGATGAACAGAAATTAAAATACGATGGTTATCTACCGATCGGGTCGTTCCAATGATTCTGAATCCTAAGATTGGGATTCGCCACCGCGAACTCATCTTTCTTCACAAAGAAGAATCGGGTTCGCCAGTCTTCAACCTTGGATCTCGCCGTATCCCCGGGAATTATGTTGTGCTTCGTCTTCATCTGAAGATAGAAGCAGCCAAGAGAATTCTTCGCCTTCGAGGCCTTGATCAACGTCATCTCCTCGAGGATTCTGTAATTCATCGGCAGATTGTTTTCAACGGCGAGCATCATCAGCGCCACCATATGACGCATCCCCCCATGAGTCAACTGCGCTAACGCCATTTTCCTCCGTGCACAATACTCAAACGGAAGGTCCGGGATCGGGAATCGGAGGTGACAGAACTTGAAGAAGGATTCGTAGACGCAGAAGTACCCCGGCAGAGCATCCCACGGTCGTTCTCTTGGGCCCGGAATAACAAACGTCACCCTCGGGTCGACGTGGCAAGCGACCCTCAGGTCGATTAGACTTTTTCTCGTCGTTCTCGTGGAAACGACGTTATAGATATTCCCGGTATCTTCTTCCGGGATCGGAATGCCTTCCTCCTTCATCCTTTCCCTAGCTTCGTCCCGAGCAATGCGCTCAGCTCGGTGAGGCTCGAAAACTCGCTCGCCTATCTCCAATTCGGGACCATCGTCCCCCAAATTTACCCCGCTCATTACTTGCGGCTCATCCTCCGCGACCTCGTCGCGATTGGTTTCCTTCGCAGCCTCATCGATTATCGTTGGGCCGCTGCTCCCGACCCCGACGTGATTCGGCGACGAGGCGGCTATCTCGACTCCGTCGTGACCTGGCGGCGAGGTCACCTCGGGGTCCTCGTTTTCTCGGCGATCACGATCCTCGTCCATCGGTTGAGGATCGGATTGGTAGCTCGGCTCGGTTACACCCGGCGGGTATCTGCTGTGGCTGAGCCCGAAGCCCAGATCTCTGTCCTCCAGGTCGTCCGCCTCGGGTCGGAGACCGCGCCATGAAGGTGGAGAACAGGGCGGAGAAAAGCTTGAAGACATCTTCGGGATCGGAGAACGCGGTGGCGGAATAAAGAATACGGTGAAAAGAAGAAACAGAATGAGGAGAGAGAAGAGAGCTACCTTTTGCGAAAACAAAGAAATGAAGAAGTGAGGACGAAATGAAAAGGAGACGAAGATTTATAGGAAGAGAGAGGCAACGGTTTTCAAGGTAATCATCACGGTTGGAGACAACTCTTTATTGCCCGCCGCCCTCTCTCTCCATTATTAGGTCTAAAAAGTCACGCCCCGCGTCTCTTCGCTCACATCATCTCACCGCGAAACGCACGCGATCTTCTGCATGATTGACACGTGTCAACGTCATTTCAATCAAAGGAAATACGACAAAGCGCTGTGATATCCGTACGCTCCTCACGCGCCTAGATCGGAAGAGGTCGCGTCACGTCACATTTAATACGTCATTCAACATTAAAAACTCTTTAGGATATTCTTTTGCGGTAAAGGGATATTCTCAAGCACGCCGAGGTGAATTCTCGACTTCTCGCCCAGGTGAATTCTCGACTTCTCGCCCAGGTGAATTCTCGACTTCTCGCCCAGGTGAATTCTCGACTTCTCGCCCACGTGAATTCTCGTCTTCTCGCCAAGGTGAATCCTCAACGACCCGCCGAGGTGAATCCTCAACGACTCGCCGAGGTGAATCCTCAACGACCCGCCGAGGCAAATCCTCAACGACCCGCCGAGGCAAATCCTCAACGACCCGCCGAGGTGAATCCTCAACAACTCGCCGAGGTGAATCCTCAACGACCCGCCGAGGTGAATCCTCAACGACTCGCCGAGGTGAATCATCAACGACCCGCCGAGGCAAATTCTCAACGACCCGCCGAGGCGAAATCTCGACGAGCCAACTATTCAAATTCGACGAGCTCGGTCGCGTTGCTCGACGAACTGAGGGGGGGGCTTATTGTTGGGTACGGGTTTAGCACCCTCTCCAAGGCCCATCAATATTTCGCCTCGGCCCGGTGGATATTAACTATCCTTTAATTAATATCCTAAAAACAAAATGATTGTTTTTAGGACAAAGGTGGGGGACATCATCATTGACGAAGGAATGATTATCACGTGGAGCCACTGTCATCATTCAGATAACAATCATTCCCCCTTTTCATCCTCTATATAAACGAACGATTCGTTTATATGAAAAGGAGAGAGAAAAAGGGGGAGAGAGAACCAAATAAAACTCATCTATTCTTACCTCGGTTGTAATCATTCAGCTACACATCAATAAGAATCACGTCGGCATTCTTTATAGAGCAACAAAAGTCACGTCGGCATTTCACTATTCCAATTCTCAAAGTTACCCACAAACTAAGACTTGAGCGAGGTCGTAGTTCAACAGATATGCGATCAAGTCACTTTATAACATTGCTAAATCCAGGAATCACGTAGTTCGAGAAAATTTCCATTGCTAATTCAATGTAAAATTAAGATAATCTACAGCAACAAAGAAACCGAGTTGAAGATCAAATCACCTGAGATCCCCATTGGCCTTTCAAGCTTGCGGCGGTCTTAACACTACCGTACATAATCTCTTTCAGGCCGTCGATCTCATTCTCGTCATATACGTAGATCTTCAGCGAAAGGTGGGATTCATACCCTCGCTCCGGCCACCGTAGAATCCCGTTATCATTCGGGCTGTTTCTGAATCAATGTGAGTAAATTTTTTATGTGCGAGAGAGGGTGAGATAGTGGAGAGATCGAGAGAGGATGAGAGCGATGGAGAGGTACTGTTAATTGGTGAAAGGGAAAGATAATTAGATTAGATTTTTTTTTAACATCGGTTAGAATAGATTGTATTAACTGTTTTAATTGGCCACCACTAATAGGTAGTTACAAAAAGAATGGTGGGAGCAATATATGATGGTGAGAAATTTTCCCAATCAATTAAAATCCTTAAAAATATGACAATGTTATGAACCGTTAGGTTAATAGACTCAATATAGACCGATCTATATAGAGGTTATTAACATAACCGGTCCTTAGTATAATTAGATATTTTCCTTTATAGACAAGGAATAGGTTTATGGAATATTTCCTTTTCTTTGTATGGGTAGTAAAAGGATAATTACATTTTCTCTACCTGGTGTAACCACTATATAAAGAGACCATTGGTCCTCATAATAATACACACAGAACATTCAGTTCACAACACGTTATCAGCACGAAAGCTCCTAAACCCTAAAACCCTAGAGACCCGTAGCCGCCAAAACTTTAAAGAGTCATATCTTTCAAACCGTGAGGAACAAGAAGGCGATCTAGATATCAAATCGAAGCCCTCGACGAGGCGAATCTACCGGTGAAAACCGCTTGTCGATACGACATCGGACGCGCTCTCACGCACGCATACAGTGCACGACGACCCACCAAATAAACCAAGGAGATCCGATTTCAGCTTGTGTTTTCCGAGGTCATTAGCTCCCGGTTCATTCCAATTCAAATCTAAAAGAAAGAAAAAGGTAAAACCCTAAACTAAGAACAAAGCAAAACCGAATTGGACATTAATGAACTTGAACCCTAAAATCGGTTGCTCCCATGAACTTGCTTGATCTTATTAAAACCTTGAAACCGAACATTGACATAAGCTATATCATGAGTTTAAAATCGGTTGTTTGATAAACTTGTTTTATCTTATATTCAAACCCACCTTGAAATCGGACTTAAGCTTATGAAACCCTAAAATCGGATTGTTTGAATATTGCCTTGCTTGTTTGCTGAATCGATTTGTGATATTGATTGCATGTTTAAATTAGTTCATTAGCTTGCTTATTTACCTGTTTAAAATCGCATGAGAACTTGCTTGCATCAATCACTTAAATCGAATTTGGACTAGCATAGAAATCGCATGTATCATTGATTGAAATTAGATTGTATGAGTTAGGTTGTTAGAATCGATTTGTGCATGCTTGTTTTGGCCATAGTTGAAATCGTGAAACCCTAGAGAAAAAGCTAGGTTGAAATCGATCCTAAACCTAATCCTAATCCAAATAGGAAAACCTTAATCCCTTCCTTTTAGTAAAAAGGAAAGTGTTAAGTATATCCTTTTCCCCTTTTGTTTAATTTCCTTTATTGGTTTATCCCTTTAATGAATTGCCTTATGATTAATTTTGCAAAAAGGGAAATTGATTAATATTCTAATAGCATAATAGAAAATCGGTTGCATGATTTAATTAATTGATTTGCATAATTGATTGAAACCATGAAGTATTAAAAACGGACATGCTATATGCATATATATAAACCGGCCATTACCACTAAGGTCCGGATTTATTAAAAGCCCCTAACTGAAAATCGTTAAAACGTTTTTCAGATGGCTGACGTCAACTTTGATGCATATGAAAGAATGGCCAAAGTTAACAACTTTGAATACCCGGTCCTAGATCTCTCAGGAGACGAATTTATGGAATGGTCATTGAGCACGAGACTTGCTCTACAAGACAGAGGACTCGGAAGATGCATCTACAAAGATAATAATGAACTTGAAAGCCAAAAGCAAAGAGCCATAAACATTATGCGCCGTCATCTCACTGAGGATCTAAGAGATCAGTATGAAGATACTAAAGATCCAGTTGACCTCTGGACAAAGCTTGGTGAAAGATTCTCAATGAAATTATGGCTGACCTCCATGGATGGATGGAGTAGACTCAGCTTCCAGGACTATGAATCCGTGGATGAGTACAATTGTACTCTACTGAGAATCGTACATGGCTTTATGCTATGTGGCGAAGTGATAACACACAGAGATCTTTTAAATAAGACTATATCTCCATTCCATCCGAGACAGATAGTGTTATCACGAAAGGCCGAAACTTTCACCAACTATAATGATCTACTATATTACCTCCTTGGTCCACAAAGGACAAAAGAAATTATCAGTAAAGCTGATGACTTCATAAAGAGGCGTAAAGAGATGACAGAACCTCAAACGTGCAATGAGGAAGAATGCTCAGACTGTGAGGGCAGTTCATACGTTGACTAGAAAAATAATTTAGTTTCCGATTTTATACTTTCATGTTGCTTTCTTGTTTTGATTTGCTTTGGATTCATGTCTTTGGATTTCTATCTATGATTTAATAAAATATTTAAGGCTTTAAGACATGATTCTTGTTTTATGAAGTATGGACGTATTCCTTGTGGATAGTGGGTCAAGTCATATGATCTTGAAAGATGAAAGATACTTCATAGACCTTAAACTAAGAAAGGCAATCGTAGAGACTATAGCAGGACAGGCCAGTCTTATAAAAGGCCACGGCCAGGCCGCCGTTCTAATGCCTAAAGGCACACATCTCGAAATTCCAGATGCATTGTTTTCCTCAGACTCAAAGCGTAACTTATTGAGCTTTAAAGACATTCGTTTGAATGGTTATCATGTGGAAACAATGGGCGAAGGGAAGAAAGAATTTCTCCAAATAACAAAAATCGCCAACGGCCATAAGAAGGTCCACGAGACCATACCTGCTATAGCTACGGGCGTGTACTGTACTAAGTTCAGTATGATAGAGGACAATGCCACCGTAAACAAAGCCCTTACGGATATGTTCACTCTATGGCACGACCGTCTGGGACATCCCGGGTCGGGAATGATGCGGAAATTGATCCTCAACACGAATGGCCACGCCTTGAAAGAAAGGAAAGTGATCCCTATGAGTCTCACTTGTGCCTCATGTTCGCAAGGAAAACTGATTGTAAGACCATCACCAGTAAAGGTGACTAAGGAAACGATAAACTTTTTGGAAAGGATTCAAAGAGACATATGCGGACCAATCCACCCACCTTGTGGGACATTCCGATATTTTATGGTCCTCATTGACGCATCTACACGATGGTCACATGTATGCTTATTGTCATCACGGAATATGGCATTTGCAAGACTCCTTGCCCAGATAATCCGCCTAAGAGCGCACTTTCCAGACTTTCCGTTAAAGTCCATCCGTATGGACAACGCGGGAGAGTTTACGTCCAGAGCGTTTGATGACTACTGTATGTCCATGGGGGTAAGTGTTGAGCACTCTGTGGCGCATGTACATACACAGAACGGCTTAGCCGAGTCTCTCATCAAACGAATCCAGCTGATTGCTAGACCATTACTCATGAGGTCAAAGCTTCCAGTTTCAGCCTGGGGACACGCTGTCTTACACGCTGCAGACCTAATCCATATCAGGCCATCTAGTGACCACAGGTTTTCCCCAATGCAATTACTAACGGGTCAAGAGCCAAACATATCCCATCTTAAGACATTTGGATGTTCAGTCTATGTGCCTATTGCTCCACCACAGAGAACTAAGATGGGACCTCAAAGGAGGATGGGGATATACGTTGGATATGATTCACCCACGATCATAAAGTATCTTGAGCCAACTACCGGTGATTTATTTAAGGCCAGATACGCGGATTGTCATTTCGATGAGTCCATTTATCCAACTGTAGGTAGTGAAAACCGGCTGACAAAAGAACTCTCATGGAATCAAACATCCATAAATTGGCAAGATCCTCGAACCCAAGAAAGTGACTTGGAAGTTCAAAAGATTATACATATGCAAAAGCTAGATATACAATTGCCAGATTCCTTTGCTGACCCGCAGAGAGTTACTAAGTTGTATGTTCCAGCCGTGAACGCACCAATACGCATTGATGTCCAAAGTGGACCGCAAGTGGCTATAGAGTCTAAACCGCGAGTAAAGCGTGGAAGACCAATTGGTTCCAAAGATAAGACTCCTCGGAAATTAAGAAAAGGTGCTGATATTCAGGCCGAGGAGATAATTAATGGACCGGACACTTATGAGCCTAAGGAGCCGCCAAATGATGCTCGGGACGCCGAGCCTCATGGCCCTGAAGTTCCAGATAACAATGAGATCTCAATAAATTATGTTATGTCCGGAATCCAATGGAACAGAAAAGATATCGACGTCGATGATATATTTGCATGCAACGTAGGACTTGAGATTATGAATGAGGATCTATAACCCACGTCAATAGATGAGTGCACTCAACGATCTGATTGGGCTAAATGGAAAGAAGCCATAAACGTGGAGTTAAACTCTTTAAAGAAGAGAGAGGTTTTTGGTCCCATTATTCGGACACCTCGTGATATAATACCAGTTGGACATAAATGGGTCTTTGTAAGAAAGAGAAACGAACAAGGAGAGATTGTTCGACACAAAGCACGGCTTGTGGCACAAGGATTCTCTCAAAGACCTGGAATCGATTATGAGGAGACATACTCCCCTGTGGTGGATGCAACGACATTCCGATTCCTTATAAGTTTGGCCATAAGAGAAAAGTTAGATCTGCGGTTAATGGATGTTGTCACCGCATACTTATATGGTCCACTGGATAATGAAATCTATATGAGATTGCCAGAGGGTATTGAGCTCAAAGATAAGAAAAGTTCTCGAGAAGAACACTGCATTAGGCTAACCAAATCCCTATACGGACTGAAACAAAGTGGGCGCATGTGGTACAATCGTTTAAGCGATTACCTAATGAAATCCGGTTATAAGAATGATCCCATCAGTCCGTGTATCTTTATAAAGAAGTTTGCAAACGGTGGATTTGTGATTATAGCAGTTTACGTGGATGATTTGAACATCCTCGGCACCTCTGGAGAAATCACCCAAATAGTTGATTTGTTAAAGGCCGAATTTGAAATGAAAGACTTAGGAAAGACTAAGTTCTGTTTGGGAATACAGCTTGAGTACGTCAAAGACGGAATCCTTGTGCATCAAATGGCGTATACTGAAAAAGTACTCAAGAGATTTAATATGGACACAGCTTACCCATTGAGTAGCCCAATGGTCGTAAGGAGCATAAGCCCGGACACAGATCCGTTTGGTCCAATAAGAAAGGATGAAGAAGTCCTTGGTCCCGAAACGTCATATCTAAGTGCCATAGGAGCGTTACTATATTTGGCTAGTCACACTAGACCAGATATTTGTTTTGCCGTGAACCTCCTATCAAGATTTAGTTCTTGTCCAACCCAAAGGCACTGGAACGGGATTAAACATTTACTTCGTTACCTTCAAGGAACGAAAGATATGGGTCTATTTTACACTAACCATAACGACAAAGGTTTAGTTGGTTTTGCTGATGCAGGTTATCTATCGGATCCACACAATGGACGATCTCAGACAGGATATGTGTTCACTCACGGAGGAACCGCAATTTCATGGCGATCCATGAAGCAGACACTCACGGCCACATCATCAAATCACGCAGAGATTTTGGCGATTCATGAAGCCAGCCGTGAATGTATTTGGTTGAGATCGATGACTCAGCACATAAGACGAGATTGTGGGATGACAGATGGAAAGGACGAACCGACCGTACTTCATGAGGACAATGCTGTGTGCATAGCTCAACTGAAGGATGGATACATCAAGGGAGACCGGACGAACCACATTCTGCCAAAATTCTTTTTCACTCACGATCTCTAGAAGGCTGGAGAAATACAAGTGCTTCAAGTCCGTTCAAGCGATAACTCAGCTGACTTGTTCACAAAGTCGCTCCCAACTTCCACGCTCAAGAAGCTGGTGTATCAGATCGGTATGCGCCGACGAAGGGACTTTAGTGATGTCTAAATCAGGGGGAGTAATACGTGCTGTACTCTTTCCTCACTAAGGTTTTGTCCAACTGGGTTTTTCTTTAGTGAGGTTTTAATGAGGCAGCATCCCCAAGCGTATTACAAAGATCCTTGGTTGCATCGGGATTCGGTCATTTCGTCCAAGGGGGAGTGTTATGAACCGTTTGGTTAATGGACTCAATATAGACCGATCCATATAGAGGTTATTAACATAACCGGTCCTTAGTATAATTAGATATTTTCTAGGTTTATGGAATATTTCCTTTTCTTTGTATGGGTAGTAAAAGGATAATTATCTTTTCTCTACCTGGTGTAACCACTATATAAAGAGACCATTGGTCCTCATAATAATACACACAGAACATTCAGTTCACAACAGACAACTGATTTTAGCTATTAGTAGGTTTTTAGTTTTTAGCGTATCAATATCTTAAACTTTTTTTTTTGGGTAAAGTGACTATAGGGTCTAATGCTGAACTACTATTAGCATACATAATTCAAATTATTAAACTATACATCATGCTTGTTTTATAGTTTATTATATTATGTTATCACAAGTAACTAAATAGCCTAAAGTCATTAACTTTTACATTTAATCTAAATATCAAACCAAAGAACAAATAAACTAAATCAATTTCAGTACTAGTGAAGTGAATGAACAAAATTTTTTATGAGTTTCATAATTCATTTTAATATTTACTAAACTAATATATATATTTTATTGAAAATATATAAAAAAAGCAAACCATTAAGTTATGAAACTCAAAACTATTAGTTGGTGTGAAATGATACAATTAGTTGTTTAAGACTTATGTAGATAGCCTTAGAAGCATTTAGCCTCCATTTTAATATATAAATATTTTTTTTTTCTTTCTATTAGTTAATATTTTTATGTTAATTTCCAAAATATATAATGTACATCAAGCTATTTTTTTAGTGATTATTGAGTTTTTATGTTAATAGAAATTTATATAAAATTTCCTTATCTTCTATATTTTTTCATTAAATTGAACCTATTTTTTATTCATTTTTAATTTACATGTGATTTTATAATTTGTTATAAAGTGGTAACAATTATGTCACAATCTATGACCATATATAATGGTCACTAAGATAGTGACTAATTGTGACAACATACTTACAAAATATTTGTAACTGTGAATGATTTAAGCTTAGTCACAAAAATCGTATCACTTAGTTACTAGAATTGGTCGCAAATCCGTAACAACATATGTTACTATATGTTTTGTAACATTTACGTCACTGTTAGTGACAAAATTTTGTTACTTGTAATCCAGTAATAATATTGTGACGAAGTTATGACACTTTTATGACTAGATAATTTCGTCACAATTTGATATAAATAGTCACAATATTGTGACAAAACAATTAATCACAATTTTTTGTAACAATATGGACTTTTTTTTAGTGATTTATTCGCAATTCGATATGAATACGTAAAGTTTACGGCACATGCAAACAGTCTACTAAATACGAGAACTACTCTTAAGTAGAAGAAAACGTTAGAACAATCTCTCTGATTTTATCTCCTTCCCACTCTCGTTTCTATCTTTCTATATTGTGGATTTAATCGTAACAAACTCTATATTTCTTGCCTTATGAGCTGACGAGACCTGGTACACTCGAACAAGCTGAATCAGTAACAATCCGATTTTCTCTAGCTAGATTGATCTTTGTACCACATAAGCTTAAACCAAGATCGGTTTCCAGCTTAATCAAATGTTGTATGTCATCCCTAGATTAGATAACACGTTGCTTGTAACCGCTCAGAACTATACACAGTGAATTAACAACTTTATATGCCCGTCATTAAAAAAATATATAAATTGTATATAAATATGTCAACTTAAACAACTACGTTGTATTAATTAATTGCGTGATAAAACAAAAGAATAATGAATGGTTGGTTAGATTAGATGCACGTGACGTTTGCAGTTTGCTTGCATAATTACAAAGAATATACGTGGTTTCAGCATTAGATGAGATTTATTGGTCGGTCCTTCTCGTTTTGTCCTTAGCTTTTAAATTGAACAAACACGAATTATGTGTTAAACGTCAGACGCATAAGGTTGTTTAGACTTAAAATCACATCTAAGCTATCATACGGTCCAAGTTTTGCTTTTTTACATTTTTATGTGTTTATTTGTTAAAACCTAAAATATTCAAAATACGAAGAAGTTTATTTTGAAAACATAAATTCTCACTGAAAAACTTTATTTTAGAAGTTAATACATGGAAGAGACTAGTTAAACATGGCGCAACAAACCAAGTAATAACTATGAATAAACTTAGATTGTAGCTTATCCTCAAACAAAAAATAAAAACCTAATCATAGAAGAATGTTTAAAAGCTGTGTAAACTCAAAAAAAAAAAATTCGGTTAACTAACTCAAGATCTACAAAACACAATGCGATGGAGACTGGAGAGAATTATAAAAATCAACAAAAGAAACTGTAGAAAGTCACAAAATAATACACACATTTATATATGAGTAAATTATGTAAAATCCATTTTGTCAACATACACCCATAATTTTTTTTCTTTTTTACTTTTATATAAAAATGTTTTTTTTCGATTATAAACAATAATTTCACAATTCAATTATACAAGTGATATAATCTTTCTCTCACCTTCCTATTTTACTTTTCCTCTTTATTAACATTTATTTTTATAAGAATCTATTCCTATTAGTGGAACCAATAATATTTTTTTCTGGTCGGTCTGAAATTGAATTGCCTTGAAATTTAACTTAGGGGGAATTTGTTTAACCTTGAGGAAAATGGAAAACATACGGGGCTTATTGAATCAATGAATTGAAAGGAATTCATTTTCTCCATAAATCCTCTCTTATTGGATTTAACATTTGTAACATTTCTTTAAAATCTCAGCTTATTGGATTAATCATTTGTACAATTCTTTTAAAATTCAAGCTTATTGGAAATTTGGAATTTCATTAATGAATTCTATCAGATAGGATTTGAAGGGAATTGAAAGACAATTTATAGTTAAAATTTTATGAATACAAATACCACCTCTTATGGTGGTATTTGAAGATTTTTTTAAAACTTTTTGTTTCAATTTAAGAAAAAAGTAAATCAAAACTTTTTAAAATGAGAAAAAAAAACATTAATTGAAATTTTCAATATTATTTTTTCATTTTATAGAATACACAATTTGACAAAATATATTATATATCATTTTATATGAATAAGAGATATAAATCAAATAAATTTTCGGATTTATAATTATTTTTAATTAATTGTTATTAAATTAGTTTCGAAAAAGTCAAATCCCAGATTTTTTTGAAATTCTCTTAGATTATTAATCAAATCTCAATTCAAATCCCAGCTTTCTTAAATTCTCTTTGGATTTTACGTATATTCAAATTCTCTCAATTTCTTAATTCAATAGAGAATCCTCAAATTCGCGTCTTTTATAAGCAACAAAAAAACATAGTTCAACTTCTTCTTCTTCCTCCTCCTCCCACAGCAAACTAACTTCCAGAAATGTCAGATTCAATTCACCGGAGAAAAATCACGTCATCGGACTCAAGCCGAGGCCGGAGCTCCAGGACCAGACGTAGGGTGAAGCACCAAGTCTCCCGTCGTATTCCCAGTAAGATTCGTTCAAAGTCTAATAAGATCCTCGATCGAAGTTTCTCGGAGCCAAATCTCCACCAAAGCATCGCTATCGAATATGATGGTGATCGGCTTTGCTCTACGCCGGTGGTAGATCTCCCGGAGGAAGAACCGGAACAGATCGTTTACCTCTCTAAGATCCGTTCGGAGGTTTTCGCTTCAGCTCCGTCGTTATCCGGATTCTCTTCACCGTCTTCTTCTCCGATTAACCAACAGGTAGTCTCTCGTCAAATGAATTTCTTTTTTTTAGTCCCCCATGTCTCAAACTTTATGCTATTGGAACCAAATGTTTAAATTGTTAATAATTAACCCATCGATTCTTAGAAGTAATAATTTGTTAAATTATGTAGTCCTTCAGGTCTCAAAGTGTATAGTATTCGAGCCAAATATTTGAGATGCTACAAATTAACCCATCGATTTCACTGTTTTCATGACGGTCCAGTCTGCTGAATCTTGATTCTTGAAAGAAGCAGAAAGATTCTATTTCCATGGATTTGTTTCTTTGATTCCAAAATTTAGGTTTACAAGAGGGAAGCAGCAAAAGTTGTGATCAGTGTATCAGTAGAAGGAAGTCCAGGACCGGTAAGGACTTTGGTTAAGCAGAGTTGCAATGTCGAAGAAACGATCAAGATGGTTGTGGACAAGTATCGTAAAGAAGGACGAACACCGAAACTCGATAAAGATCTTGCCTTTGAACTGCATCAGTCTCACTTCAGTATCCAATGTAAGCTCCACAACTCACTTTCGTCCGGTGAAATGGCTAAGAAACAGAACCAAAGATTGAAGTTTTGGAACTATTCAGGTCAAATGGTAGAACAGAACATGACATTTGTCTTTTAGATATGTTAAATGTAGCTATGTGAATTAACAGCCTTCACACGCTTAACACAAAGTTTAAACTCTATATTTTGGATTTTACTGATTTTCAGGTTTGGGGAAAACCGAAATAATTGGTGAAATAGGCAGTAGAAGCTTCTACATGAGAAGGAAGGAACCTCAAAACAGGATTCTGGTGATGAGGAATCTTCCGTCATCGAATTTGTTCCAATCTTTTATTGCACAGCCACAGAAGGTTGGGAGAATTTTGAGGAGGACAAGGAAGATATGGAACATCTTGGTATGTGCTCAATGAACGACAAAACCGGTTTTAAGCATCGGCAGAGTATTGTTCTAGTTCTGTTTTACACTTGGAGCTGCACATAATATTTACTTGTGTCAGCTCGAATTTTATTAAATAGGTTCCGTTCTTTGTATAAATTTGTTTTTGTTTATAACTTGCAATATATAGACTATAGTTATAATATATGAATGATCCAATACATATAGACTAAGATTTTGTTTTTATTTATGAATGATGAAAACATACATATTACAAACACTGACAATAGTGAACATGTCGACAAAAGATTAAAGAGACTAAAAAAAAAATTACACACATCTCCAACTTTATTCTTTTTATTATATTATTAAACAAACAATTTATTTTTAAGTTTTTAAAACAAAAACCTTCTTTAATTCTTGTTGTTGACATCTTGTTGAGTCACGTTCAGATCATTTTCTGGTTCCGCTATCTTGATATCCACTTTTGAACATATGAATATTTCCTTCGCTATGTTGCAAAATTTGCTACAAAAAATTAAAATACTTGTTAAGTTCATTTCCAAAAAAATGAGAGAAAAAGAACAAGGAAACTTACGGCCATGGGTGGTCTCCAACAAGCATCATATCATCTTCATTGTCTTTAAAAACTATTTCCCATTGATTACGCATATGCAGCTTGCCTTCGATATTAAAGAGTTTTTCTAGTTCACAGATCAATTGATTGTATCCATCAAAAACAGTTAGATCCACAATTCTTCCTATATCAACACCTTCCATATGAACCTGACAATAACCATATCAAAAACATATGAACCAAATGTTAAAAGAATTATGAAAATTTCTTATTGATTATATCCACTGTATTATAATAAAAACTATGGCTGCTAATATATATAAATCAATTTCTTCTTATAAACAACAATTTTTTTTAGTAATAAATAATTCTAGACTTGACTAATAAGTAAAGAATAAGAAGACAGTGATATTTTCCATACCTTAATACGGCTTCTAATAGAAATGGTTTGCTGGCCTTGGATTTCGTCAAGCTTTTTTTCTTCACATATTTGGTATGAGTCAATTGATCCCATAAGATCTTTTGTTTCTGTGGGAGTCGCGAGATCAACTCCAAACAGTCTGTAACTAGCAGTTGTGTTGGTGGTTAACTTTTGTTTCATGGATTGAACCATTTGGTCATTATAACTTGTTTTGGACATGGTAGGGCCTGAGTAGCTCATTACACCAGATGGAATCTGAGAATCATCAGTTTCACCGTGACAGCTAAGTCGAGGAACATTAATTGGAGATCTTTTGCTTGATTGTCCAATTTCTTGGCCTTGAGTCAATGTAGGAATCCACATATTTGAGCCTATAAATAGAAAGAGAATAAGAACTAATTCATTCAGAATTTTTAACTTATTAAACAACTTTTTCTTACCAAAATCGTGTATTTCGCGTTGACGTTTGTTTTTTAGAGAAGCTGACTCAAGAGTGTTTGATGAAAGTATTAAAGGCTCGATCTCCCATGGAGAGACCTTATGAGGTCTTTGAATTATTGCAGCTTCATCCCATTGCACCTATAAAATAAATTTAGTTGATTTCACTTATTATTCTCCTAAACAAAATATTTTGAACTAATATAATAAAAAGTGGACTTAGGAGTGATCTTACTTCTAGGCTTCGCCATTCTGAATCCTTCCAGTGAGTGGAGAAATCTCTCATTCCTACTATTGTCCCAGAGTATCTATTGTATTGAAATTTTGTAAGTAATCATATTTTGGAGAATAAGATTAGTTGTTCAAGATTTACCTTATTTCATTAAAATCACGTCCTTCAAACTTCATCATAAATCTCGAACCTACATTGAACTTCTTGTTCATTGCATCTACGAATTTTTCGAAGTTGACAACGAATTGGCTAGATCTGATATCATCATTGAAGAATAAATAAAAGTGTATTTGTTAAATAATCTATTTTTGTGATGTTTAAATAGAGTAACAAAGTGTTTTTCCTTACCTTGGCTTATAGAACACAACAAGCATACATTCTTTTTTAATAGCATTCAATGCAGTTGCAATTACACCATGGTGCATACTCTGTTTTGAAATTATTGATGATGGTATGTTGCCTTGTTGTTGATTTGATTTTCTGATTCCAACTCGTGATTCCCCATTCTCTCCTCTAAAATAAAAAGTTAGTTTGAAGTCCAAAATCCAAAAAGATGTAAAATGGCAATAAGTATATATACCGAAGGAATACAAAAGAGTCTCCAGCGGCCAATTTTTTTTTATTTGCAAATGTAGTCCAACCAGTTGTGAAAAGATGTCGTTGTGGGCTACCTATTTGATTGTTTGTAGAGAAATAAAGATCAATAATCACATTCTCATAGTTTGATCTTAGAAAAAAACAATATCTACCTCTAAAAATGTGTTTAAATCTCCATTCATGACCATGAAGATCTTTAGCAACTATCTCTTGACTCGGTGTTGGCTGAGACATATCCTTCAAAAAGTTCAATACAAATATTAAAAGCTTACAATTTGAGACAGCCATGAGTTTATTTGGCGTATGAAATTAAATGTAAATACCAATGGAGGAAGACATTCAATGGCATGTCTTTTAATTAAAGAAAAAGCACCATGTGCGCTGGTATCAGAAACACTTAACACCTTGGTGAAATAGTTAATGTTCTCTATTTTATTGTTGTAACTAGGAATAAGGATTTCAAATTCCTGAAATTTTAAAAGTTCATAAAATTATTTAAAAAGAGATTAAAAGAAAATGCTATTAAGTTATAAAATAATATCTTAAATTTTTCACTCACAGATGTATCTGGAAACAAACAAATTTCTGCATAAACTTCTTCTGTATTGGCCTCTACCTAAAATCATACATAAAAAAGAAAGCATACGAAAAACAATATTACATACAATCTAAGCCAGTATAACTCATGTATATTTTCTGAATAAGAAACATTAAATACCAAAAATATACCTTAAGTTTGGTACTAATGACATTGCATCGAATTTTTGAAGGAATATCAAAAATTGGTTTTAGCTGACATAATTCATCGTTCATTGATGTCGCAATCTGAAAAAAATTTACAAATAAAAACAAATAAGAAAGAATATAAAATGATGATAGAAGAATAAAACTCACCTGCTCTATGTGCCCTTGAGGAAAGTAATAAACATTTTCTCCACTTTGTGGAAGATCAAACAAAGATCCAGCACATAACTTCCATATTTTATCGTACAGATAATTATTGGTTCCATCAGTTGCTATACAAACAAATAAAATATTATTATAAATAAATGTTATTCATAAATCAAAAACTAAACTTAAGTTGAAATTTCTGTCTTATACCTGAAAATTCAGGCTGGACATTCATGATTTGGTTATTCGCCATCAGCTTTTATCTAAACACTGGTCTCGAACTGCCACTTACGCAAAAATCACCAAATCATGAATGATTTTTATTGATATGAAATTGTTTCTCAAAAAATTGTAAAACATTTTCGTAATTATTTTCAAATATTCATAACAACTTTAATCATTTTTTCAATCATTTAAAAAGTTATTTTGTTTAAATTCGCATGTAAAAATTTTGTTTGTTGTTATTTTCTATGGATCTAGTGATTTACCATTATAAGTAAGAAAAAAAAACTTAAAATTCAGAAGAATATATATATATATATATATATATATATTGAGAAATAATTTTGAGTGCTGAGTTTTTTTTGTTTAAAATATGTTTATATAATAGATGAAGAATTATAAGTCTAAATCTAATAAATACTAAGACAATTTAAAAATCATTTCTAATCATAAAATACCTTTGTTTAATGAATTGGTAAGAACTTTTTGATTTTTATTTACTCTTTTTCAATGAGTTTGCTTTCCCTTCTTAATACGAACTTTATTTATTTTTGTTTTGTCATAAATTTGATACATATCAAGTATTTATAGGTGAAACAATGTTGAAATCCTACATTAATATTTCTTCGATATGATTTTTGACTAAAAGTTTAAGAAGGTTACCAAAATATATCGGGTCAAAGATGTATTTTTTAGAAATATCGAACCTTCTTTAATATCGATTTAATTATATTTCACTCTAATATATAAAAGAGTAATAACTCCTTCCAACAGCTTGCCACGTTAGCATTAGAAACAGCTACTATATATTTATATTTTAACAAACCAATGAATAACCTAAATAACTTACACTAGACTATGTACATTGAGTTGGAAAAAAAAAGACTATGTGCATTGGTTGGTTTGTTCAACACATTTTTTTTTGATATTCCACATCATCTTCTTTCTTTTCCACTTAATAATTCAACATATATTTAACTTTTAACCTCTAGAATAGTTTTATTTAATAAAGTTAAACATCTTACCCCATTTTATCTCATGTTCTTGCTTTCTTGCATGTTTTTGATCATATATATTGATAACAATTATCGAGTAAAATAAAATTAAGAAACTTTAATGATAAATAGTTATTTATAAATATGGTCCAATATGAAGCATATGTATGTAGTTCATCCTCAACAGTCATAATATGTAATATGATACATAACTTCACGATGATAACCAAATTAATTAGTTATGTCCCACATAAGAGCTGGTTCACTAATACATTACCTTTCTTTTTACCTTTTTCAGTTACCACCAATCCATTTACCCAATTTTTAGTTCACGTAGTTGTAATGCTTTCTTCATGAAACTCCATCACCCAGATGATCAAATGAGCGATGTTCATTACAATACTTACCAAATTTTTCATAATATGATTTCACTTTTTTTTTTGTTTCTACCAACAACGTGGTATGTTTCATATTTAATCGATCCACTCAGTAGCACCAAAATTTGCTATGTGGTCCATTTGAAGCTTTTTTAGTGAGTAGGGTTTGAATCATCTACATTTGGAGTGGCTTCATTAACACCGCCCATCCCTCCAAGAGCTATTTGTGTAGAAAATCTGAAGAAATATTTTCATTTCTTGTCGAAACAGAAGAATAAGAGTGGTTAGGACAAATATGATATCATCGATCCATATTATGGATGATAGTTTGGAACATATTGTATCTCCTGGTTTATAATTTGAATAACTTTTAAATGATAATGAATTTATAGGGAATCCAATTCTTTGTATGCTTCTGATAAATTAAGTTTTTAAAACAAGTTGGTTTACAATTTGGTTACTATTTGTTTGGGTGGAATCCTCTATTTAGTAGTTGTTGGTCACTTGGTCTTCATCAGGTTATTTGGAAATGTACTAGTTTGAATCTTCAATAATTGTAGTAAATTCTAGGTGAGTTAAATATGTATTACAAGTATTTGTTGAGTTGGAACGTTTGATCTCGGTTTCCATTTGAGCTGAGTTCCGCTTACTCCTCTCCTTAGGCCTGGGCGTTTGGGTACCCGTTCGGGTTCGGTTCGGGGGCAATTCGGGTTCGGGTTTTGAAATACCAAAATTTTAGCCCCATTCGGATATTATGAATTATCGGTTCGGACTCGGTTCGGGTTTTTTCGGGTTCGGTTCGGGTTTAGTAACACATATAAATCCCAGTAACACCCGAAATAATTTCTGTTTCGGTTCTATTTCGGGTTTTGGGATCCAAAGTACTTGTTTCATACTAAAAAGTACCTATTTTATCGAACTTACAAGACTAAAATTAAACTTAAAAACTGATATTGTGAACAATAATTCTAAGAAAAATGCTAAAATCAAATTATAAGCTGAAATATGAATTGTACTTTGAGTATTTTGAGATATTTTACGTGTATATATAATTAATATTTTTAGAAATATAATTATATATCGGATATTTTGGGTACCTGTTCGGTTTCGGTTCGGTTCGGTTCGGTTCGGGTTTTAAAATACCAAATTTAAGTCCCGTTCGGGTATTTTATCGGTTCCGGGTTCGGTTCGGTTCTATTTTTTCGGATCGGGTTCGGTTCGGATTTTCGGGTTCGGATATTTTGCCCAGCCCTACCTCTCCTCTTCTCTCCTCTCGGATTGGTAGTGGAAAAGTAAATTTTGGTTCTAGTTGAGATCATAAATCTCTTTATGTTATAATCCATTGAGGTTAGATCTCCATAACCGGCCCAATCATAGAGAATCCGGGTCCGTTCTGGCCCGAAGACCAGAAGGCCCAATCCGCCTTTAGACCATAGGCGGCCAGGACTCCTAATTTCAATAGGATTAGTAGATATTTTCCTTATTCTTGTAGGAGTAGTAAAATGACTATTTCATTTTCTATCTTTTGTGTAATCACTATATAAAGAGACCTTTGGTTCTCATTAATAACACATAGAATTCATTCGATTCACAACACGTTATCAGCACGACTTGCTCTGATAAACCCTAGCAGCCGCCGACGATCTCAAGCTTCCAAACTGCCGCCGCCGCCCTTGAGCCGCAGCCATCACACCGTAAAAATCAAAGGTCGATCCTGTTTCCGAGGTCTTTAGCTTCCGGTTCTTTTCCATTCAACCCAAAAGTTTTCAAGTCAGCCCAAAAGAAGGATCAAAGGTAGAAACAAATCTCTAAAACCCTAGAATCGATTCTTCTATGTTCTAGTTGCTTGATCTTTTAAGAACTTAAAATTGAATTGGACCTAAGCTAAACTTGAACCTTAAAATTGGATTTGACTGTTTGATTATTGATAGTTTGCATAAACCAAAATCGAATTTAAACTCATGCTTGTTAATATCAAACCCTAAAATCGGATGAACCCTAATTGCATGATCTAGTTAAAAATCGAATTTGGTTGTTTGATCTATTGCTTGGCCAAATCATAATAGAACTTGGAATTGCTTGATAAAAATCGAACCATTAAAATTTGATCAAAACCAAAAACCATAGATCTTGTTTGCTCGGATCGAAATTGGAAAATTTCCTTATTTGGCATTTGGAAAATTGCCTTAATCGAATTTGGAATATTGCCTTAACTGAATTTGAAGAAAAAAAAATTACTTGTTTGATAACCAACCAAGAAATCGATTGTTAAGTTGCTTGTTTGAAATTGGAAAATTTCCTTTTTGCTTTTATCACCTAGAGTCGATTGCTAGGATTGAAATTGGAAATTTGCTTGAATTAAAACTGCATTAAATCGCTCTTGCTCATACTTGAAATCGGTCCCTTGATTACGAAAAAGATGATCTCAGATGCCGAAAGTCAAAAATTTGGACTTCGCAGCCCTAAATCTCTCAGAGGATAATTACTTGCAATGAGCTTTAGATGCAAAGATCATCCTGAAATCAAAATGGCTCAGTGAATGCATTAATGATGCAAATAACGAATTCGAGATGAATAGGTATAAAGCGATTTTAATCAGACGCCATCATCTTGCTGAGAGTCTCAAAGATCAGTACTTGACACTTGAGGATCCTGTTGATCTCTGGAAGGAATTAAAGGCAAGGTATGATCATCAGAAGATGGTCATATTACCTAAGGCCAGATATGATTGGTTGAACCTAAGGCTCCTGGATTTTAAGTCCGTGGATGAATAGAACTCGGCCCTATTTAAAATAGTTTCAAAATTGAAGCTATGTGGCGAGATTGTGACAGAGAAGGATATGCTTGAAAAGACCTTCTCGACCTTTCACTCAAGTAATGTGTTGTTACAACAACAATATCGTGAGAAAGGCTTCACGACTTATGCAAGTCTGATCTCGTTTTTGTTGCTCGCTGAGCAAAACAATGAGTTGCTGATGAGAAACAGCGAAATGAGACCTCCTGGATCAGCCCCACTTCCTGAAGCCCACGTGGCCGAGGACACTAAGATGAAAACCAAGGCAAACCATGTCCAAAGATACCAAAAAGATAATGGTCGTGGACGTGGAAAGAGGCATGGGCATGGTCGCTACCACCCCTATGGTCGAGGGAATGGCCGCGGATTTGATTCTAATCGCGGTCGAGGCCGTGGCCATGAGAACCAAACTTGTCCGACCCGACCAAGTCTGTTTGCCATCGATGTGGGATGTACAATCATTGGGCCAAGACATGTAGGACTCCCAAACACCTTGTGGAACTTTATCAAGAGAGTGTTAAAGGGAAGAATCCTGAGGCCAACATGATCCAGCATGATAGGGAAGACGACTTCGATCATGAACAAGATGATCTTCTTGATTACGAAAAAGATGATCTCATAAAGACATCCGATTGTTTAAAATATGCATTAAATTTTTAATTTGTTGCTTTCATGTTTTGCTTTCATTCTGTTTTATGTCTTTGGTTTAATTTGGCTTTGCATTTAATTAATTATTAATGGCTTTTAAGACATAATTCTTGTTTTGTGAAGAATGAAAGACAACATGGATGAATTTGTGGTGGACAGTGGGTCAAGCCACACGATTTTAAAGAATGAGAGATATTTTATAAATATCACACTCAAAAAGGCAAATATAAGTACTATAGTAGGCATGGCCGGCCTAATAGAAGGCTACGGCCCGGTAAATGTTTTATTGCCTAAGGGGACACATCTAGAGATTGCTGATGCATTGTTTCCCCCAGCTCAAAACAAAGCCTATTAACTTTTAAAGACATTCGAATGAATGGCCTCCATGTTGAAACAATGGACAAAGGAAACAAAGAATTCCTCCAAATATTTGAAATCGTCCAAGGACATAAGAAAGTCCTTGAGACTATACCTGATATAGCTACTGGTTTATATTGTACCAAGATCAGTATGATCGAAGCTAATGCCACCGTAAACAAAGAGTTTACGGATAGGTTCACCCTATGGAACGAACAGCTGGGACATCCCGGGTCGAATATGATGCTAAAATTGATATCCAAGACTTATGGGCACGCTTTGAAAGAAAGGAGAGTTATCCTAAAAAATCTTGCTTGTGCCTCATGTTCACAAGGAAAACTCATTGTAAGGCCATCACCAGTGAAAGTAACTAAGGAAACAATAAATTTCCTGGAAAGAATACAAGGAGACATTTGCGGACCAATACACCCACCTTGTGGGACATTTCAATATTTTATGATCCTTATTGACGCATCTACAAGATGGTCACATGTATGCTTATTGTCAACTCGAAATATGGCATTTGCGAGACTCCTTGCTCATATAATACATCGAATGGCTCACTTTCCAGACTTTCCTTTAAAGACCATATGAATGGATAATGCTGGTGAATTCACTTCCCAAGCGTTTAATGACTATTGTATATCCCTGGGGGTAAGTGTTGAATACTCTGTGGCACATGTACATACACAAAATGGCTTGGCTGAGTCATTTATAAAATGCTTACAGTTGATTGCTAGACCATTACTCATGAGGTCAAAGCTTCCTGTATCTGCTTGGGGACATGCTGTCTTACACGCTGCCGAACTAATTCGCATCAGGCTATCTAGTGACCATAAATATTCCCCAATCCCAATTATTAACGGGACAAGAACCAAACATATCCCATCTTAAGACATTCGGATGCTCAGTCTATGTGCCGATTGCACCACCACAAAGAACTAAGATGGGACCTCAAAGGAGGATGGGGATATATGTTGGATATGATTCTCCCATGATCATAAAGTACCTTGAGCCGACCACTGTTGATTTATTTAAGACCATGTACGCGGATTGTCATTTTGACGAATCCGTTTATCCAACATTAGGTGATGGAAACCGGCTGGTAAAAGAAATTGCATGGAATCAAACATCCTTAAAATGGCAAGATCCCCTGACTCGTGAAAGTGATTTAGAGGTCCAAAAGATAATACATTTGCAAAAGCTAGCTATACAATTGTCAGATTCCTTTGCAGACCCAAAGAGGGTAACGAAATCACATATACCAGCCGTGAATGCACCGATTCGTATTAATGTCCAAGAAGGACTGAGTCAAGTGGCTACTGAGTCTAAACCACGATTGAAACGTGGAAGACCTATTGGTTCCAAAGATAAGACTCCTCAAAAATTAAAGAAAGGTGCTGAAATTCATACCGAGGAGATAGTGGAAGTTCCAGACATAGATGAACCTAAGGTTCCAGAAAATGTTGTTTAGGACGCCAAGCTTCATGGGCCTGAAGTTCCTGATAACAATGAGATCGCGATCAATTATGTCATGTCTGGAATCCAATGGAACAGAAAGAATGTCGACATTGATGAAACATTTGCATGCAATGTAGCACTTGAGCTCATGAATGAGGATCTAGAACCCACGTCCATTTTAGAGTGCACTCGTCGATTAGACTGAAATAAATGGAAAGAAGCTATAAACATGGAGTTAAACTCTTTAAAGAAGAGAGAGGTTTTTGGTCGCATAATTCGGACACCTCGTGATGTTATACCAGTTGGACATAAATGGGTTTTTGTGAGGAAGAGAAATGAACAAGGTGAAATCGTTAGACAAAAAGCACGGCTTGTGGCACAAGGATTCTAACAAAGGCCAGGAATCGATTATGAGGAGACATACTCCCCTGTGGTGGATGCGACAACTTTTAGATTCTTGATAAGTCTAGCCATAAGAGAGAAATTGGATTTGCGGTTAATGGATGTTGTAACCGCATACTTATATGGTCCACTAGATAAAAAAATTTATATGAAAGTCCCAGAGGGAATATAGCTGAAAGATAAAAGAAGTTCTCGAGACCAGCATTGTATTAAGCTGAATAAATCGCTATATAGATTGAAACAATCAGGTCGCATGTGGTATAATAGAATAAGCGAGTACTTAGTGAAAGAGGGCTATAAAAACGATCCCATAAGTCCACTCATATTTATACAAAAATTCGACAAGGGATTCGTAATCATCGCGGTGTATATAGACGACCTTAATATCCTAGGAACCTCTGAGGAAATGTCCCAAACGGTTGAATACCTAAAGAAGGAGTTTGAAATGAAAGACTTAGGAAAGACTAAGTTCTGTTTGAGAATACAACTTGAGTACGTTAATAATGAAATCCTTGTGCATCAAATGGTATATACAGAAAAGGTACTCAAGCGTTTTAATATAGACCAGGCTCACCCACTGAGTAGCCCAATGATGGTGAGAAGCCTTAGTCTGGACAGCGATCCATTCGGTCCAAAGAAGAAGGATGAAGAAATCCTTGGTCCCGAAGTGTCATATCTCAATGCCATAAGAGCGTTAATGTACTTGGCTAGTCACACTAGGCCGGACATTTGCTTTGTCGTGAACCTCCTTTCAAGATTCAGTTCTTATCCGACCTAAAGGCACTGGAATGGGATCAAACACATACTTCGTTACCTGAAAGGAACGAAAGATATGATTTTTTTTTATACTAACCTTAACAATAAAGGTTTAGTTGGTTTTGCTGATGCAGGTTATCTTTCGGATCCGCACAACGGTCGATCCCAGACGGGATATGTCTTCACTCACGGTGGAACAGTCATTTCATGGCGGTCCATGAAGCAGATACTCACGGCCACATCGTCTAATCACGCGGAAATATTGGCAATCCATGAGGCCAGCCGAAAATGTGTTTGGTTGAGGTTAATGACTTAACACATTAGACGAGATTGTAGGATGACTGAAGGGAAAGAAGAACCGACCAGCATGTACGAGGACAACGCTGCATGCATAGCTCAGTTGAAAGATGGATACATCAAAGGAGATCGGACGAAGCGCATATTACCGAAATTCTTTTTCACTCACGACATACAGAAGGCCGGAGAGATCCAAAATGCTCCAAGTCCGTTCCAGCGATAACTCAGCTGACCTATTCATGAAGTCGCTTCCAACCTCCACACTGAAGAAGCTAATGCATCAAATCGGCATGCGCCGATTAAAGGACTTAGAGTGATGATCATTTCAGGGGGAGTAATGCGTGTTGTACTCTTTTTCCTCTCTAAGGTTTTGTCCCACTGGGTTTTCCTTAGAAAGATTTTAATGAGGCAGCATCCCCAAGCGTATTACTGTGATCCCATCATCATGACCGGTTATGTCAATCAAGGGGGAGTGTTATAATCCATTAAGGTTGGATTTCCATAACCGGCCCAGTCATAGAGAGTCTGTGTCCGTTCTGTCCCGAAGACCAGAAGGCCCAATCCGCCATTAGACCATAGGCGGTCTGGACTCCTTAGTCCAATAGGATTAGTAGATGTTTTCCTTATTCTTGTAAGAGTAGTAAAAGCACTATTTCTTTTTTTATTCTTTGTGTAATCACTATATAAACAGACATTTGGTTCTCATTAATAACACATAGAATTCATTCGATTCACAACACTTCAAAGTTATATTGATTTCCTTTTATTTTATTTGGTTTCTTTAATTAGATTTTTGTATTATTTTTTATGGTTTTCTTTTTTGGGCTTTGGACCTTTCATTCTGGGAGGGTTTTTTGGGCCAATTTTGTTTCCAGCAATTCTTTGGACTATATATTTGGTTGGTGTGTTCTGTTGTAACTTTATTTGATTCGATAATATAATTCCCGTGAAAAAAAAAATCTCATTATATTCGTTAAAATTCCCATTATATGAACGTTCAGCTGGGCGTTCGATTTTTGGTTTGGTTCGGTTTTTTTGGTTTTTGGTTTTTTCGGTTATAGAGATTTAGTAACCGTTCGGTTAATCATAAAATTCGGTTCGGTTTCGGTTCGGTTTTTTGGTTTTCGGTTTTTTCGGTTGTAGAAATTTAGTAACCGTTTGGTTAATCATCAAAATTCGGTTCGGTTTCGGTTCGGTTATTTCGGTTTCGGTTCCGGTTTTTCTTATATTTTTGGGATAATTTGGATAAAAACCGGATAACTTCGGATAATATCGGATAATTTCGGATATATTGGATAAAAACATTTGGATAATTTTGGATAATTCGGTTTTTTACTAATATTTGGTTAATTTTAATTATTTAGTTATTTTAATATAAATATAAATAATATTTATAAGTATATGGATCGTATTTCGGATATTCGGTTATCCGTTCGGTTATCCATTCGGTTTCGGTTCGGTTGGGTTTCGGTTTGGTTATTTCTGTTATCTCAATTCAATATCCAGTAGGTGTTTCATAAAATTCGGTTTGATTTCCGAATTCGGTTTGGTTTCGATTTGGTTTTTGGTTTTCGGTTAAAATGTCCGGCGCTAATTATGAAGCAAAGGATGCTGACCAAAAAAAATAAAGCAAAGAATATGCCTTTTAATAATGGATATTCTTATATCCAAACTTCTTTTCAGAGAAGCCATGGTTATTAGTTGGTCGGTTGACTTAGTTTATGTAGGGCCACCGCCCGTATAAAAGTTTGTAATACACTGTATGAAATTAAACCATTGGATAGATAGTCCAGACAAAAAATTCGCAGCTATTTTAATTTGAGTAGCATTCACATTAATTTCGTTCTTGTTTTTGACAAACTGAACTATTTCAAAAAGAAAAATTAGTTTATAGATAAAAAGAATAATGTTCTTAAGCTAATATGCAACTGAAGCACGTAATAGGCACGATCACTAATTACTGGCTACTACTTACATACAATGATACATTTAGATTTTATTGTAAAGAAACAAATTAAATTTTTTTTTTCTGGGTCAACCCATATCAAACCAGAGTGGGACTTGAGGCTAATGTCAAACTTCCAAATAAATGAGAATATCATATTTATCAATTTGCATCACGAATATATAAGTAGTTTTATCCAACCAGATCCAGTGGGATTTTAATAGTTTTTATTAAAAAAAACAATCTCTTATATATTCCGTTTAAATATCAGATTTATACATGCAATTCCCAAAGCTTTGACCAAAAACACCGTCCGTGCTCGACTAAACAAGGCGGCGGCGACGACGGAGATTGAACGACTCGACGCGGCGGAAGACGGCAGAGAATGGGCGATTTACTCGATTGGATTATCTCTTTCTTATTCCTCCTTACCCTTCTCATCATCGTTATTTACCAGGTTTTTTTCCTCTCCTAATAATTTTGTTTCGTTAATTCACTTATAACAAATTCGTATTTTAAACAAAAATTTCTTGGCAATTTTATTGAATTTCGCTTCGTTTTCCTGGGTTTGAAGTTAATTTGATCAGTTGATAGTTTCTTTTTGGGTGTAAATTGAGCAATCTTTAAAAAATATTGTAAACAAAGTAATGATTTGATTTTTAACGTAGCTGACATGTTTGGCGGATCTTGAGAATGATCACATAAACCCTTACGATTCATCTACCAAAATAAACCGGGTGATTCTACCGGAATTCGGTTTGCAAGGACTTCTTTGCGTGTACTATGTCTTAACCGGACATTGGTTCATGGCGGTTTTGTCTCTTCCTCACCTTTTCTACAACATTAGGCTGTAAGTGATCCCCTCATCATCATCATATTGGTCAATTTTCGAAACTAACCATCGGTTCGACCAGTCTGGTTAAACTCTTTTAATGTCTCTTTGTTATTTCCGGTTAAAGATACATGAAAAGGGAACATTTGGCAGACGTAACAGAGATGCACAATACAAATAAAGCGGAGCAGAGGAAACGAGTTTACAAGATTGGTCATATCGCTCTCTGCATTTTTATCACATCTTACTGGTACGTTTCTATCTGAAATCACTATTAGTTCATACTACCCGCTTATGTTTACGAAGCTAAATCCTAAATATTGTTATGTTTTAAAAATTTGTTTTGGTTTTAAGGTTGATCCACTCGGCATTGGGTGACATCTAAGGCTTGAGGAATCACTGGACTTGGCCAACTTCTTTTTTACAATTTAAGTACTGATTCTTGATGGATTTTTGTTGTCCATGACAAATTTATGTAGTTCTTCTTTTTTATGATTTTTTGTTGTTTTATTTTCCTTTTCGCTTTTCTTTTTTTAGTTCATTACAGAAATCGTAACGACGATGGTCTATTCTTGATTGTGAATGATATACTTTTGAAACATTTTTGGAAAAAAGAACTCTTGATCCTTGGAATTTAAAGGTTCTAGGCCAATTTTATTCCTTTATCAGTTATGACTTATGATGACCTTGTGCTGCTTGAAACAAGCGAAGCAAGTCCAATGCGCGCATGCTATAGAGTATGTCAAGAAACTCCTTTAGTGGTGTGATTGATTTATAGAGAAAGCGATTCTTTCACTCGGAGGGAATGTCTGATCTGGTTCTTGAGCCACCCTAAGTAGTTCAATGAAGCAATCTTAATTCATGAATCTACTATATAGATTTATGTGGATGTCTCTATGTTCAAACCTTTCTGGTGTAGTGGGATTTGTATTCTATTACAGGGATATAAAACTAAGCAAGAAACTTCTTTGTAACAATCTCTCGGGAAGGCTTTGCGTTTCTAAACTGCAATGATTTTTTACTAAGGTTAAGCAAAATCGGGTGATAGATTAGTCTACCGATGGAAATGAAATTGTTCTCCATCATGCTTGAAACCCAAAACGTGTTATGAAGCTCAAGTCATATTAGATATGCAAGTCACAACATATTGTATCGGGCTAGGTTACAGTCTGGTGACACAGGTTTTGGACCTATGGTTTCATGGGTCGGGTTTCATATGACCACCCATGGAATCCAGATGGACATCTTTGTTTGTTAAGTAAAAGCTCTGATCAATCGTTACATGAAAAAAAAAATGGAAAAATTTATTCAAGAAATTGAAATTGTTCAACATGTTTAGTCATGAAAATCAAGGCAATGTGGGCTTTTTTTCTGGTTTAGAGAGAGATTTTTTAACCGGCTAAGTACAGACCAAACTATAACACTCCAACAGCCACCATCCATGAGCTACAAATATCTTTTCCTCTGTTTTATTCTTACTTACATGGCAGCAAAAGTTACTCTTAGGTAGATCACCCATCCTGAGACTTTCTTCTTTAATATAATATCAAGCAAACCTGGAACCATGACCGGTTTTTTAACAAGGAAACAAGATGATTCAATCCGAATAAACAACATGGAAACAACCCTACATGCAACAATGGAACCAACATATAAGATCCTAAACCCCTAAAAATTAATATCAGTTTAGTAGAACCCTAATGTGAAATCCAGAAATAAACTCAATAACGAAAAAAATACAGAGGAAGATTGGATTTTTCAAGTTAAACTGACGTTAATATCAGAAGACTTGTTTCTTGGATCAGAAGCTAAAGAAGTCTGCCATGTATTATTATTGATAGGAAGAGACGACACAGCATGGATCGTCCGGTGATCAGCTGCCCTAGATATAGGAATCGCAGCGGTTGGAGCCGACAACATGAAATCGTGTTTGTTCTTCTTCGGCTTCTGATCTTCCTGATCTTTTCCGGCTAAGAAACTTCCCACAACCACCTGTTTGGTCCAAAAACACCGGTTAAAGAAAGTCGTACCTTTTTAAACCGGAAATATTGGGAAATGGAAAATGGTCAATGATAAAAGGGTTAACCTGAACCGGACTCGCGGCTACTAGTAAACCGGCGACACCACCGCCTACTACGCGGCCGTCAGGACTTGCTAAAGATACGCTCATTCCTCCGGTTCTACTCCGAGTTCCGCCTATGTCGTTAGGCATGAATGACCCGGACAATGATAATATCTCAAACCGACCCTGAAAAACACTATAAATCATCAAGAAACTTCATCTTAAATTATCAACAACAAAAAGCTTGATCGATGGGAACAAGATCACATACTTCGTATGTTAATGTACCGCCGGATGAATCAGGTTGACGAAGTGTTACGCTTGAAATGACGCCGTTTGCTGATAGAACACAAATGGCACGAGGTCCTTGTTGTGAAAACGAGATTACCTTCATCGTTACGTCCTAATAATACCAAAATACATAAATTCAAAAGATTATATATAAAAAGAGACCGCATCGGAAAAGAGTTCCGATGAGCTTACCTCACCGGCGTTGACCGTGATTATATGAGGTGTGAAATTACCACCGACGGAGCAAGGAACCCATTCACCTACACAGAACACAACACAAGAGACCAAAACTCATTGATATCATAAGACAATGTTCCACTTTTTGTTAGTGTTGATTTTTTTTTGTATAACCGAGCCTAAATTATCATGGAATTATCTGTCGCTATAGTAGCCGAGTATATTCGCAGGAGAAACTAGAAATTTCTAAATTCGACCCTAACGTCTAAAATTGTTACTAAATTAAGCTTAGTGTTTCATTAAAAGAAGTGACTATCAAAAACATGACTTTTATGTGTAGATATCTACTGTTTAAGCCATATGACACATCCATAAGCATAATAGAAGAGATCTGATTATAAGTTTAAAGACCCCACTTCAATAAAAGCATGCATGAAAATTGAATCGCCAAAATTAAAACCCAGCAAAAAAAACAGAGAAGAAACTAGAAAGTAAGATTGGTCACGAGAGTCAGATTGGTCAACGAAACAAGGTTCCGACAAAAAGAAATAGTTTTTTTTTTTTTTTCTAGTTTTGTTGAAATCCAATAGAAACAGAGATGAAAATACAAAACAGAGCAAGAACAAGATTTACCCAAATTCTCGACTTGGTGATGAGGCTTTGTTCTGTTAAAAGAGTTCGTTGGTTTCATCTTGCCGCGTTTCTCAGAGGCGGAGAAATCGATGACGTGTGAACTCGCCGGAGGATGCGAAGGTGCTGGTGCTGATGAAATCGGCTTCGGAGATAACGCCATAACTGCACCGTCTGGTCCGTACTTCCTAGGCCGTCCACGCTTCTTCTTCATCGGTCCGCCGGAGATACCTTCCATCATCGTTGTCGTAGTCGCCGTCGAGATTTGCGGCGGTGGAGCTACTACGGCGAGCTGATTCGTGTGATGAGACTGTGGTAACGGAGGAGTGACGGAGTTAGGAGATGGATTTGAGCTTTCTGATCTAGCAGCTACGTGAAAATCTGACGGCGCGTCGGATCCCACCACCGTTATACCGCCGCCGTTACTGGTGGTTGTCGTTGACCGAACAACTTCTCCGGTAGACTCCATATCTAAAACCATTAGCTTTTCTTTTTTCTTCTATTTTTCAATAATTCATTTAGATTTTGGGTTTTGATTAAGATAAACAAAGACGAGATTAAGAACACAAAGGAGAAGAAAAAAATATACGAATTTTAAAAAATTAACAAAGAAAAAAAAAAAAGACCTGGAACAAGATAATCAAACTGAAAATGTAAGGAGCTATTTTTTAAGAAAAGAAAAATATTGCTTAGAACAGAGCTTGGAAATTAGTAAAAATGTTGGAGAGGAAAGTGAGGGAAATTAGATTTATTTATGCTATGTGATTTAGATGAGAAAAATATAGAAATCGGATTTTTAATTTTTAATGTGGACATTAAATAATGGTATTTTGTCTTCTGTTTTTTATGGGTTTGTTTATATTGTAAGATTTGTTTCTTGCTTTCAGCTAATTTCCATCGTAACTTTTTCCATGTCTGTCCATTTTATTATAATATTGAATATATAAAATAATGGTGAAAAGGAAATGTTTAATAGCGTGTAATAATATAACTGGAAATGGATTTATATATTAGCTTTGTTTTTGGAATATATAGATATTCGTGTTTTTAGCTGGAATCCGAGAGGAGAGGATTAATAAATAGAAAAGCTACTAAACTAATGAATACTAGTCTAGTAGACAAAAATAAAGTGGTATAGAAAATCAATTTATTTTTAAAAAAGAAACAATTTGTGAAAGACAAACATGGCGTGCGTATTTTTTTTTTCTTGCCGTGATTGCGTATTTTATTTCTTAATATTCATTTTTCCAGTTGCAAAATACTTTTTCCTTATTTAATAATAATCGGGGTTTGAAGTAAAGGACAAGTAAAACTAGGCTGCTAAAATGATAAAAATAAATAAATAATACTGAACATAATTTCAGTTTATCTAACACTACCAATTAAAGAAATAATTAAAAAAGAAACAATTAAACAAGACTAAAAAAATCAAGACGGTTTTCTCTCTTTCTCTCTTAACACCACAAATCCTATATATATTATTTGAGAATCCTTTCTAAAAGACTAACCTTTACTTCATGTGTTTATTACAAGAGTGCCATCTTTACTTATATTAATTACATATAATGCTATTATATGATTTGATTACTTATATTAATTATCACTTTTACATAATCAAAACTATGATATATCTCATATACTCTAATTAAAATACATGTTATTTATTCATTCATAAAATATATAACTTTAGTTATGTATTTGACCAATATAATCAAATAATTTTATATTAATATATATATCATGTTTATTAAATAACTTTTACCTGAAAAAAATATATTATATTTCAGTATAGTTATTCGGTTTAACTTATATTTATGAATTACAATAATAACTATATCACTTCATAATAATTTATTTACATAATCTTATAATATATATATATATATATTTATAATTTTTTAATCTTTATTTAATATAAAACTTATAAGTACTTTTACTTTATTAATATTATATTATAATCTTATAATATAATAAAAATTATATATTATTTTTCTGAAAGATTATAATATAATAAAAAGTATATATTATTTTTTTTTAAAAAGCAACTTACAAGCAATTTTAATATATAAATAAAAATCACTAATTTATATCAACTTACCATGATTATCAGATATATTTATTATAGTATATAACTACAGCTATAATAAATTTCATTGTATTTAAACATAATTCAAATTTCCTAAAATAAATCAACATAAAATATTTGATTTGTATTGATACCAATCAGTAATAAAATTATGGTAATGAAAGATTATTCTGTTTCTAAACTTAATTAATAATATAGATTAAAATAAGTAACCACACAGTTAATTAAATAAACATATAGTAGTTGAATTTATGCCTATTCATATCAATTTAGAAATAAATTCAGATATAAATAATATGTCATAATTTTTTACTCGATCAATAATGATAGAAAAATAACTGATTTTTTAGCAATGTTATCATATATATGATTTAGTTTTTTTGCATTTATTAATATACAATTTTAAAAGATTTTGAAAATGTTGAAATCACATTATATATCTATATAAATGACTATAAAATTATATTTAATTAATATTTATATAAACATTTTACTCTGCGCATGGCGCGGGTTACTACCTAGTTCATTTTAATTGCTAAGTTATATTTTTTGGCATTTTCAGCCACCCATTTTACCAGTGCTGTAAGAAGCATAGACTCCATAACTTTTGCTACTTATATGACACTTAAACCATCATATAAATCATATACAATAGTAAAAGGAATTCAGATAGTGTCGAAAGAAAAGAGAAGAAAAAGAAATTGAACATCAAAATCTTTTCCCCAACAATCTTTGTTTCGTTTCTTAATGGAAATCATAAATCATAGAACCCAATTCTTTCCATTAACTATCCAACAGAAAAATGACAGATGATGGGGGTACGTTTATGAAATTTTAAAACCATCGAACCAGTGAAAGAGATGCTTATATATTGTTTTAAGTATATACCCTTAAAACTGGTTGACATCATTAGACTAATGCACTATTTCTTACCGATTTAAAGTATAACTGTCTAAACTATACATATCGCACATTCGCACTTGATTAACACGATCACATCCTTGTACTTCCAGTATATATATATATATATATATATATATATATATATATATATATATATATACATTTTCTTGTTAAATTTTATGTAACAATATTTTTACTTGTGAAAACTCCACATATGCAAACAAGGTTTGAACTTTGAACTATGATTATATCTCTTTTTATTTATATGGTATGTAGACAAACTTGTGAAATCAGACCTCACTAATTGACCATGTCTGTTTAACTGCTGTAAATATTCATAATTAGATTTTCGATATGATTATGAATTAGATTATTGTGCACACACAAAAAAGATCTTCAGTATGATTTTAATTCTTTTTATATACTAGATTATTGTTAACGAAAACTATAAATCATGCAAGGGATAATCAAAAAGGGAATTAAACCTTAACTTCGCTTCTAATCTAACATTTTAATTAAACTATACTTGACCGAAATTTTGTGACAATCAAATATTTTAAATTGGTTAAATTGGATAGTTATTTCATAAAGCATATGTTATTGAAAATAAAATCATACAAAAACGATAATCAGTTCTATAATTAATTCATAGTGAGAAAAATCGATGAATGCGAAACATTATATATATAAGAATAGATAAATAAAACTAAAAAAATATTCTTACAATTGCAACCAAAATGGTTAAACATATAATTTAAAATAACCATAGGTTTAAAAGATGAGAGATTTGACAACTCACATATAAATCTTTTAAAATTTTCATCCAATTTGTTGTACTTCAAAAGATATCAATAAATATATATATTCTGATTAACTTGTTAAAGTTTATCCAAACAATAACGATACAATTATCCAATTCACTATTTTCAACCATATTATTGCAGGGTTTTAGATGAAGTTCTGATCAGATTTTTAATTGGAAAAAAAAAAGGTTTTGGAACTTATGTTTAGATGGAGTTCTACATTTGCTTTTTTATTACTGGTTCAATATTTTTTAATTTAGTTAAATTATAAAAAACAAATAAGATAATAATATAAAATTTATCAGAACTTCATTCGTTTTAAGAGACTTAGGAATAATTATGCTCTCATGTTAAAAATTTCCGTGGACTTTCCAACTGACTTCTGTATTTACTGCAACTATTTTTATTTTGTTTCGTGTATTTGTGGGAATCTATCTTTTTTACCTTTAAATTTATCTTATCTTTCCTAACCTTTTTTAAATAATAAATTGTTTTGTGCTTGCTTTACATTCATTTCTTTCTTTCCTTTTACATTTCCCAAAGTCATCGTCACAATTATAGCCACCCAACTAATTTTATGCCCCATTTTTTTACTCCATTTTAAAACTACATTAAATTATACTAATAACTAATCAACACAATAATAAGACATGTGCCTCTCCAGAGGCTGACACCTAGGATGTGAGAAGCTTTGTGGAGCTGCCATATCAATAAATGAAAAAAAGTTGACAATCCAATCAAAACATTTGCTTTGTCCACGTCACAAATGAACACCAATCAGAACATTTGCTTTGTACACATCACAAATGAACACTTAACACAAAAAAAACAAGGGCCATCGCAGGCCCAACCAAAACGTCCAGCCCGTAACCAATAGACCTGTTACTTCGGTTAATTTTTCGGGTTCGGGTCGGATGATTCGGTTTTTCGGTTTCGACGTATAGAAACCGTTCGGGTTTTTTCTAATTGTCATTCGGGTTTGGTTCGGTTTATTTCGGTTTCGTGTCGGGTTTCAGATTTCATATCAAACCCGATCGGGTTTTACTTCGAGTTCGGTTCGGTTTATTTCGGGTTCGGGTTCAGGGTTTCGGGTTTTTCAAAACAAAGTAACCAATATTAATGAAAAATCGAAAATAGGGTATTTAGAGTTTGAGTTCGAATATTTTAAGTTCGGGTTCGGTTTATTCGGGTTTCGGTTTTTCGGGTTTAGACAAATAGAAACCGTTCTGATTTTTTAATATTACTTATCGGGTTCGGCTCGGATTCGGTTCGGTTTATTCGGATTTTGGGTTTGGATAAACTGTAACCGATCGGGGTTTTTAATATATTTTTTCGGGTTGGGTTCGGGTTTCTCGGATCGGGTTCATGTTCGAGTTTCAATTTCAGATAAATGTCTCAGGCCTAAGAACCAGCCAAGTAGGTATCCAAACCAACGACCGCGGCGTAGCGCGGGTTCGGAACTAATAAGAAGTAATAACCAAGAGACAGATCTGTTGAAACAATGGTAGAAAGTTTGATTTTGACTAAAGTAATATCAAATTTTAATAGTTACTAAAATAACTTTTACTATTTTCTATTTTTTATTAACAAAAACATATTTCTAAACATATCATTACTTTTCTCAAACTTAGAAAAAATAATATATATATATATTCATTATAGTTAGTTACATTATTATTATTGAGTTGGTAAAATAATAAATTTCTTTTTAATCGGTAAATTTATTAGTTTACGATATGTTTTGAATTAACTTTTACTGATAAATAAACAATTTTTTCCAACAAAAAATTGTAACACCCGTCCCCTCGACACTCGAGAACGGCGTGCCACTAACCACGTCACATACGTAAAATACCCCACTCTACAGTGTCTCATATCCCAACTACCTCAATGCTATATGTACATGATAAAATACGGAGAAAACATAAAAATCCCAAAGAAGCACCGTATCGTCAAAGCGTAAAATTCTTGTTCGTCTCACCTGAAAAACTGGAAAGGGAAGAAGGAGGGGTGAGTAACAGGGGAGTCACTCAGTGAGGTATGGGATGCTAATCACAGAAACGTAAATCTGACCATAGCACGCCATACATAGGAAATAGACTAACATGCACAATCACGGTACCTAAAGTACCCAACGAACAGCCAACGTCCTATTACCGGATCCAGTGACCGGCGGCACCCTCCTACCCGGAGGACAACTTATGGGATAGTGCCCACTACACCGCCCGTAGACGATTATCGACCTCCGAAGGTACTGGAACAGCAGGTCGACTAATCTGCCCAGCACCATCTCCTCAAACAACACGCGACGCAAGTACAGAGATAACGTCTCTGTACCCCCGCAATACCTAACGACCCACATGGTCAACTAATCCTAGCTCTAGCATGAATAAAAGAATCAATTAACAATTTAATGCACAATCAATGGGTTGAATCATCTATTATTCCTAAGTCCGATTTACAAACAATCCTAAAAAGACTCTAGCATAGAAACGGAACACATTTAATACTAAATCCTATCTATGGCGCTTTTCGATGAAAAATACGTTATTCCGCGGAAAACCCTCACCTTAGCCAAAATGGAGTATATCTGCTTTCTTGGCACTCCAGATGCTAAAACGGACGTTGAATCTGAAATCAGGACGAAATTTCGAGTCAGAACAGCTTTCGAACGGCGAAAAACGGTTAACGGGTCAAAACGGTCAAAGTCAACGGTCTACGGTCAGAAAGTCAACGGTCAACGGTCAATCCGGTCAAAGTCAACGGTTGACCTGGTCAAAATCAAATCGCGATTAAACCGGATTAAACCGAACCAAACCAGACTAAACCGGACTCAATTGATTTAAACCAGAAATTGAACCAAACCGAATTGGAATTGAAATTGAACCGGAAATTGGAATTAACCGATCAAACCAAAATTGAACCGACCGGTTTAACTAAACCGGACCCAAACCGGCGGCCAGATCGCCGGCGAGTCTCCGACGACGGCGACGGCGATCCACGGCGGCGGTCGGCGGAGGACGGCGGCGGTGGACGGCGGAGGACGGCGGCGGTGGACGGCGGAGGACGGCGGCGACCGGCGGCGGCGGGCGGCGGCGGACGGCGGCGGGGATCACCGGAAAAGTCACCGGCGCCAACGGCGGCGACGGCGACGGTGGCGCGTGAGATTCACGCGCGGCTGCAGACGACGGCGCGTGGGCGCGTGAGCGCGACGCGCCAGACTTCTGGCCGCGCGTGGCGGCGCGTGCGGCGGAGGCGGAAGCTGAAATTCGCGGCGTGGCTTCGTCTCGTCGTCCTGAATCCGGTGGTGGCCTCAGATTTCCAAGAAACGCGACGGTTAGAGAGATACGATCGATTAAAGATCCGACCAATAAGGAATCAGATCGGAAAAGCTTCTTCGGTTACCTGAGGCGGATGTCGGCGGCACGGCGAGAGCAACTCCTCTTGTTCTCTTCTTCTCTTCTTCTTCTTCTTCCTCTCTCTCTCTCTCTCTCTCCCTCTCTCTCTCTCTCTCTCTCTCTCTCTCTCTCTCTCTCTCTCTCTTGATTCACGGTGGAAAAGAATGGTGAGGGGGGAAAGGGGATTAAATTAGTAATGAGAGTGGGGTGGGGGAAAAGGGGATGAGTGGGATGTTACAATTCTTCCCCACTAACGAGGAATTCGTCCCCGAATTCAAGTCCTGACTCGACTGCTCGACATCCTTAAAAAAAAAAACTCAGGAAATTTGGACTTCAAATGAGACTCTCACTCCCAAGTCTCCTCCTGAATGCCGTCTTTCTCCCAACTGACTCTGACCATCGGAATCATCGGAATCACTTTCCCCTGAACCACTCTATCTTGGCGCTCCAGAATTGACACTGGCTGACTGTCTGCAGTCAAGTCCCTACTGATATCACTCGGTGGCTGCTGAAGGATGAGCTCTGGTTCGCGGATGACTATCCTCATAACTGACACATGAAACACGTCGTGAAACCCATTCAACTCTGCTGATAGTGCTAAACGGTAAGCTACTGCTCCAGTCCGCTCTAAGATAGCATATGGACCCATATGTCTCGGTTTAAGCTTCTTCAACTTCCCGGTCTGAAAACCCCCTTGAAATGTCCGCATCTTAATATAGACGAGGTCGCCCACTTTGAACTCCAACTCTCTCCGGCGCTTATCAGCAAAACTCTTCTGACGATCATAAGCTTCCTTAAGCCGTCTCCTTAGCATTTCCACTTGCTCAAATGAACCAATGTTGGTGTTATATCTCGGCGCTCTTCCACCTTTGTCCAACACAAAGGAGTACGACACGGTCTGCCATAAAGAGCCTCATACGGTGCCATTTCCATGCTCGAATGATAACTATTATTGTAGGCAACTCCGCTAGTGGTAGATACTTATCCCAACTTCCTTCCCAGTCCAAAACACAAGCCCTGAGCATCTCCTCTAATGTTTGAATAGTCCTCTCTGACTGAACACCTGTCTACGGATGGTAGGCCGTACTCATATGGACCTTAGTCCCAAGTGCCTTCTGAAAGGTTCGCCAAAATGTCGAGGTGAACTTCGTATTTCGATCCGACACTATACTGACTGGTACTCCATGCAACCTCTCAATCTCATCAATACATCTCTGCGCTAGCTGCTCTGCTCCATCAGTCTTCTTAATTGCTAGGAAATGAGCTGACTTATTGAGTCGATCCACAATAACCCAGATGGCATTCTTCCCGCCAATTGTCCTCGGTAATCCGGTGATGAAATCCATAGTCACCATGTCCAATTTCCACTCGGGTAGTGGAAGATTCTGCAGCAACCCACTTGGTAACTGATGCTCTGCCTTAACCAACTGGTAAGTTTGACAATACGACATGAAGTTAGTCACGTCCCTCTTCATGCTGGTCCAATGATAATAACACTTAAGATCCTGGTACATCTTATTACCTCCTGGATGGATAGAAAACTGTGAGTGTTGTGCCTGCTTGAGATCTCCTTCATCAACAAAGTCTCAGTCTCACATACGTCCACCTTAATTTCTTCTTCCCTCAACAGACTCTTACCATCGTGTCCCATCTCCTAAACTTTTGTTTCTTTGATGCCCTGGAACCGTCACTAGTTGGCTAATTGTAGATTCTTTTTACTTTGCGACTGTTGGTGAAAACAGCGTTGACCTTATAACGATCTTCCTGAATGCAACACAATTTAACGAAGACTCCTCCTGTTGTTTTGAATATCCTGAGAAATAATAACCCTTTCGGCTCCTGGGATAGGCACTCTCGTTCCCAAACTATACTCAATGCCATGGTAACCGACCCATCCTTAAAGTCACATCATAGTGGTTTTAGCTTCATCACTACTAAGTCTCTGATAATATTAACTCCCATGAGTACAACAAATACCACTCGATGAATGCTTCAAGCTCCCTGTTAAAATCGACTGCCTAACTCTGTCTACTCTCCGGCTCGAACACATCCTGGGTGATCAATACTCGACTAGGCCCGACATACAAAACTATAAGTAGCTCCAATAACCAATCGGGTATAAGCTGCCCACCCCAAGCGACAATCGACCAACACAAGTACTAAATCAGTGGTTTCCACATAAACGACATACACGAACCACAAAATCAACTCCACAATCTCAAATCCACAACGTCAAAAAAAAGAACAGTCTCAACTATCCCGTGGTCACCAACAATAAATACTCGCGACAATAGCTTGGCGCTTGGGTGGTGGCAGAAACAACCCTGAACTCACTGCGAAAAATCCCTGAAAATGAGAACATGCTAACCACAACTGAACAACTCGGTCTAACCGTTGATGCTGCAATATAACTGACAAACGACGCATCCACGTACATAGACTGGTAGTAACTTATGACATATCCAACCATCTGCATGAAAACACTGAACACACTCTCCCAACATGCTGACGGTAATAACGAAAACAACACGGTGGATATCCCGACAGCTGCGACACATTGTTATATCTTAAATAAGTCTTATCAAGCTTGACTGCGCCACCTTGAAGAAGTATTGCTTCTGCTCTATCTCTGCCTCATGAACAAAAAGTCTTCTCAACCAATCGATTGGACTGGTGTAACCCGTACGACATCACGGTTACAAGTATCCACTTGTTCCCATTCAAGAACCTCCTGAATAAATCCTTATTGGCTATGAAACTCCCATAAAATCTTCAAAGACGACAAATCACTTACTCGTACTCCCTGATAATCCTATTGTCTTGAGAAATGTGCTTAAAAGCATTGGCATTCCTGTGCCTGGCTTCACGAGGAAAGAACGTCCTGTCGAACTCCCTCTAGAGTGATTGTAGGTTAACTCATAAAAATTGTGATTACTCTCAACAACTTCCTTTTGCCAGAGAAACGTGTCATCCCTCAGAAATTGAGTAGTCAAATCCAATTAAAACTCTGTTGATACACTTCTTATGCTCCAAGTCACGGTCAACTTTTTTTTTTTTTTTTTTTTTTTTTTTTGACAGCGGTGACAGTATCCACTGTCCTTCCAATCTGATCCAAACTGTTGTCCTGCATCTTTCTCATTAGCTTCCTTTACGTGGGTCCTTCTCTGTCTCTGCCAGATATTGGCAGTGGCAGAAGATCAACAACCTGAGGAGCATGCTGCTGTCCGCACCTCTCCTGGTACATTTGAAGCTCAATCCACATTTCTGATTTATTAAAGGTCGGCTCTGCACCCTGAACCTTAACCGATGGTGCATATGGTGGTGACTGTGGAACAGTGGCGGATACTTACTCGGCCTGAAGGGTGAACCGGCGAACAATCTAACTGTCTCTCGAGCGGTCTGACTGATGACATCCTGATTAATCTGCTGAACACTGGTCTCTTTGGGCATAACCTGTTGAACAACGGGCTGACAATCCGGCGCGAAGCAATGACCTTCCTTGATGGCAACTGAAACCTGTTTTACACTGAGGTTGAAATGAGACAAACTTAGAATAGATTAATACTTGACAGAATGGGTGCTCCTTTGTTTTTTTTTTTTTTTTTTTTTTTTTTTTTTAATTACACAAGTCCCGGGAATTTTTTTTTTTTTTTTTTTTTTTTAAAACCGTTTAAAACCGAATATGCAATCATGCTTCCTACTACCCGTCTCCCGGGTAAGAACCGGGACGACGCTAACCTAGGCTCTGATACCAAAATGTAACACCCGTCCCCTCGACACTCGAGAACGGCGTGCCACTAACCACGTCACATACGTAAAATACCCCACTCTACAGTGTCTCATATCCCAACTACCTCAATGCTATATGTACATGATAAAATACGGAGAAAACATAAAAATCCCAAAGAAGCACCGTATCGTCAAAGCGTAAAATTCTTGTTCGTCTCACATGAAAAACTGGAAAGGGAAGAAGGAGGGGTGAGTAACAGGGGAGTCACTCAGTGAGGTATGGGATGCTAATCACAGAAACGTAAATCTGACCATAGCACGCCATACATAGGAAATAGACTAAACATGCACAATCACGGTACCTAAAGTACCCAACGAACAGCCAAAGTCCTATTACCGGATCCAGTGACCGGCGGCACCCTCCTACCCGGAGGACAACTTATGGGATAGTGCCCACTACACCGCCCGTAGACGATTATCGACCTCCGAAGGTACTGGAACAGCAGGTCGACTAATCTGCCCAGCACCATCTCCTCAAACAACACGCGACGCAAGTACAGAGATAACGTCTCTGTACCCCCGCAATACCTAACGACCCACATGGTCAACTAATCCTAGCTCTAGCATGAATAAAAGAATCAATTAACAATTTAATGCACAATCAATGGGTTGAATCATCTATTATTCCTAAGTCCGATTTACAAACAATCCTAAAAAGATTCTAGCATAGAAACGGAACACATTTAATACTAAATCCTATCTAAGGCGCTTTTCGATGAAAAATACGTTATTCCGCGGAAAGCCCTCACCTTAGCCAAAATGGAGTATATCTGCTTTCTCGGCACTCCAGATGCTAAAACGGACGTTGAATCTGAAATCAGGACGAAATTTCGAGTCAGAACAGCTTTCGAACGGCGAAAAACGGTTAACGGGTCAAAACGGTCAAAGTCAACGGTCTACGGTCAGAAAGTCAACGGTCAACGGTCAATCCGGTCAAAGTCAACGGTTGACCTGGTCAAAATCAAATCGCGATTAAACCGGATTAAACCGAACCAAACCAGACTAAACCGGACTCAATTGATTTAAACCAGAAATTGAACCAAACCGAATTGGAATTGAAATTGAACCGGAAATTGGAATTAACCGATCAAACCGAAATTGAACCGACCGGTTTAACTAAACCGGACCCAAACCGGCGGCCAGATCGCCGGCGAGTCTCCGACGACGGCGACGGCGATCCACGGCGGCGGTCGGCGGAGGACGGCGGCGGTGGACGGCGGAGGACGGCGGCGGTGGACGGCGGAGGACGGCGGCGACCGGCGGCGGCGGGCGGCGGCGGACGGCGGCGGGGATCACCGGAAAAGTCACCGGCGCCAACGGCGGCGACGGCGACGGTGGCGCGTGAGATTCACGCGCGGCTGCAGACGACGGCGCGTGGGCGCGTGAGCGCGACGCGCCAGACTTCTGGCCGCGCGTGGCGGCGCGTGCGGCGGAGGCGGAAGCTGAAATTCGCGGCGTGGCTTCGTCTCGTCGTCCTGAATCCGGTGGTGGCCTCAGATTTCCAAGAAACGCGACGGTTAGAGAGATACGATCGATTAAAGATCCGACCAATAAGGAATCAGATCGGAAAAGCTTCTTCGGTTACCTGAGGCGGATGTCGGCGGCACGGCGAGAGCAACTCCTCTTGTTCTTCTTCTTCTTCTTCTTCTTCTTCCTCTCTCTCTCTCTCTCTCTCCCTCTCTCTCTCTCTCTCTCTCTCTCTTGATTCACGGTGGAAAAGAATGGTGAGGGGGGAAAGGGGATTAAATTAGTAATGAGAGTGGGGTGGGGGAAAAGGGGATGAGTGGGATGTTACAAAAATGTTAATAAATTTTGTGAGTTGCTGCATCCAATTTGTGAGATCTGCTATCATTTGACACATGATTTCTTCCTCTGTTAACAGATGGTTTCGTTGTCATGTAGCGATGGAGAAAGAACGCTGCTTAGTTTTGATACCAACAAATCGGATAATCGTCAGCTCAGCTAGATGATTTGAAACAGTACTTTTTTACCCGCCTAATAGCTTATGTTTTAGTTTGTAAACATGTTTTTTTTTTTTTTTTGGTCAAGAAAAAATCTAGATTCAACAAGATATAGATTTTTTCTTAGGAAAAACATGCCAAAGTTAAAGTTTGAAATAACTTAGCTGTAAGAGCTCTTGTTGTTTGTAAAAGAAACTTTAAATAAGAAAAAAAATGCAGATATATATATATATATTTATATATATATAATCATTTTTTTATATTCTTTCATTTTCACCTTCTTAGCATTTTTAGCTAATGATAAATACAAAATTAATTTTCTCTCATTCTGAATGAAGGCTTTGGTGAAATTACAACTCGTTAAGTTAGAGAAACCGGAAGCAATCATGATTCGTATAATTTTTAAAAAACTTAATTTAATTTGGGACCACGAACCATTGAGTCACTGACCAATAGAAATGCAAATCTAATTCCAAAAAAATAAACAAGAGTAATTAAATAGGATACCTGGAGTATAGATAAGAACGAACCATTTTTTAATCATCTAATGGTTTTCTTTATATTTTCGGCCTTTAATAAGTTCTTTTCTCTAAATTAAGAAATAATAGTGATGTGTTCGATGTTGCATTTCCTCCCCGGCTTTATTTTATTTACCTTTGAATAAAGAAAATATCACCCTATCTATTTATGTCAAGAATAGACAAAATAGTGATTTCACATTACTTTTATATGTGATTTTTTGTTTCATTTATATTTGCGGTCGGCAATCTGACCTAACTTTTTTTTTCTTATACAGCTCACGGGAAAAGATAAGTAATATTAATTAAAAAGATAAAAACGTACAAAATGTATATCTATAGCCATTATTTATTATTTTTACGCTTACTAAACACCACTTGATTTAAAAGATTTTATTTCCAAAGAGATTCCATTAATCAACAAAAAATTAAGTTTCAATTAAGTATAACTTTAAATGTTGGATTAGTGGCGAAGTTGGATGGAATCAACGAATTAGATATTTTTATAATCTCGTTCGAAGAATTAAACACCTAATAGTCTGGGGAAAAGTCATGCAGATAAAAATGAAAGTAATACGTTACATGTATTACTTTTCTCCGAATGGTGAGCAAATTTTGAGCGTGCGAAACCAGCAGTTTTAGGACGATACGGTTTTTACAGTTATACAAATATATAGATACATAGTATATATAAAGATTTTTGTTACTGTTAAGTGCGGATGCGGTGCGGTTCACCGTCACCATTCCTAGTTCATTTTTGTAAGTTTGTCAGGAAACTTTCTACTCAGATTTTAGGTTTACGTTTTTGATTAAATAAACCATTTTTTATAACTAATATCAGAAGATTACACGCCAGGAAATTAATAATCTCGTGATCCATGTATATACACTCATTTAACTCTTATTCCGTGTGAAATGGTATTCATACCACAAAAAAAAGGGGAAAATATCATATTATTATTTGGAGGTGCCGCTGATATCGCATGTTCTTTTCTGGTGAAATCTGATTGGTTACAAGTATTCAATGTTAACTTATTTTTAACATTAAAAAAACTTATCATGGCATATTGACAATATTTGCAATACCTATCATGTGAACCTGTTATACTAAAATAATAAAATTCTCGGCGTGCTTTAAAAGAAAAAGATAAACTTGTTGTCACTTCCAATTAAAATGTCTAAGCATCCCCTATTTTATTACTTTTCAATTTTATTTCTATTTTCAATTAAAACTGTAATTCAGTAACTGGTAAAAGTGTTTTGCGGTATATCCGCTATCACAAAACTATGTTTTTCTATCGAAAACATATTTATTTATTTTATTGGTTTTCTAATTAATCATTTCTTTCAAAAACTTCATATATAGGTAGTTACACTCTTGATTTATTTTTATAGCATTATTTTGTACTAAGGAGAGAGTAAACTCCCTAATTATATATAAGATTGTTGAATTTTCTCAAAATATTTGACGTCAATTTTACATTAGTGTCACCTTCTGACGTTGGTTGGAAAACAAAATTCCAAATTGCAAATTAATAATACATAAGCCCACACTGATGGATAGAAAAGCCCATCTCTCAGGCCGCTATTTTTGGGGAGGCCCATCTAAACTTACGTCTTTTTTTTTTTTTTTTTTTTTTTTTTTGGACAAACCATCTAAACTTACGTCATCATACTATATTAATGCCTTAACTTCGCCACTAATCCCAAGTCCCAACAGTTGAAATTCTTTCTTGACTTTGTCGGGAAACACCAACGTTATGTCAACGTTGAAACGTGTTAAAAAGCAAAGCTTCCCTTTCACGGCATATAAGCCTATGTTTTAGAATGTCTAAATTGGGAAACGTTATACAGTTTTTGTCTTTTTGAAATCCTTAGCTTACATAAAATAAATATTGAAAAAATCTGGGAAAAATGAAGATTTATTAATTTATTTTATAATTGAAGCATTAATATGGATTGAAATCTAAACTAATCTGTAAAGCATAATTAGAATCGCCAATGTGTATAACCACTTTTTACTAAATTTGGTACATTAACTTTAAAGATAACATAGGTTTATTTTCTCAAAAAAAAAAACAAAAAGATAACATAGGTTTATGATTGTTGAATAAAACATCTACTATATTAAAACATGAAATATTTTTGAAATAAACTTATTGTCATGTGTTATATTACGAAACATGTCACTGAGTTTGTTTGATTTTTTGGTTTTCATTAAGGGTATTATTGATTAAACATATATGTAGACTATAATAGTTTTAATACACATGAACACACATGATCACGTAGAGACTAATTACCATAAACAAAAATATATTTATTAGATATGTATCCAAACAATTTAAAATAATAGGTCTCACTTCTCTAAATGATTAAAAACAGAAAGTAACATAAAAATATATTTTTGTATTTTTAATTTGATATATATATATATAATTCCGGGTTTGTATAGTTTGTTTTATGAAAATGTATGAAATATTTAGACAATTAGAAAACGGGTTAAAAAAACTAATTAACTCATTTTAATTATAAAACTATTAAAAATTATTAAGATATGTATCCTAAATATATATAAAATTTTAAATTTAATTATCAAAATTAGAAAATAAAACAAAAACTACAAATTAATAAAATAGACTATATAGTTTTATCATATACTTAAAATAAAATTATTAGTACATCTCAAACTATAACTTCTAAAAAAATATACTTTTAATAAGCATTAAAACAAAAATCAATTAAAAATGTCATTCTCTCTCATAACACATCGAAACTATCAAATATATCTGTACAAAAATAAAACTATTGACATATCTTAAACTTTTAAATTTACAAATACACACTATTTAAAAAAATAACTATACATTAAAAAATCATCTTAAGGACGAGATATAGTCTATTATATTATTAATGAATATAAAAATAACATTAAATTTCTATATTATTATAAAATATGTTAAACTTTTATTTAGAGATTAAATCAAAATATATTATTTTGAAATCATAATAATGTTTTTAAAAGTCCAATATATTAACAAATATAAATATTAAGCTAAACATTTTCATAAATATTAGTATGAAAATAATAAATTTTATAATTTTACATTTACTTCCACTCATGTGTGCATTAAATTGATGTAATTGAAAATTTTCTTTCTGCTTATCTACTTTTTTATGTTTAAAACTACTTTATTTCTGTAAATTTCTAATCAAGCCATAAAAAACAAACTCACAAAATAATTCACACCACAACTTTAAAGTATTGTGTTACAAATTATTTGCAATGTTATTGTTTTCTTTTAATAATTTTAAAAGTTATTATTATATCAAAATTTATTTAAAAAAATTTAAATTTATATATTTAATTGGAAAAATATTATTCATATCTCGCGTCGCTGACGCGCGGATTCGGATCTAGTTATTATTGAAAAACATACATCAATAAAGGTAGGGACAAGTGAGCAACCAAACTTGAAAGACTTCAACTGAAATTGATAAAATAGAACTTTGTGTATTCGGGTTTAACTTTTAGTTAGAGAAATAGATTAGGTTACGGTTGATTGTAGCGCTGGGCACTTTTAACCAAAATCCGAACCCAAACTCGAATCCGATTTAAAATATCCGAACCCGATCCGAACAGGATTTTAAAAAATTACTAAATGGGATGTAGAACTAGATATTTTGGGTTGTGGGTAATATCCGAACCAAACCGAAACCTGAACGAGTATCCCAAAAAATCCGACATTAATCATTTTTACATAGTTTTGTATAATTTGATTACTTTCAAATATTTTGAAAATTCAATTTTATAACTTATTTTTATTGTTATGTTTAAGATGGATTAGTTCAAACATATTTTTGTAATGTTTAAATGATTTTTTCAGTTTTATTGTTTAGTTTTATGTGTGTTTTAGTTAAAATATGTTATTTTAAAAATGGGTATCCGGATTCGAAGTGGTATTATCCGAATCCGAATTGAGTTTGATATAAAATGGGACTTGTATAGTATTACAAAATAGACTCGAACCCGAAAAATTACTAACCACACCCGACCCGGAAATTTCTAAAACCCGAATGGATCCTATAAAGCTAAATCCGAAAACCCGAAAATCCGAAAAACCTGATCCGAACCCGAACGCCCAGCGCTAATTGATTGTTTCTTTGTTATTTGCAATGCACGACACTGACACTATGGTGGGAAAAGAAAATGTTGTCTATAATTAAGCGTAAACGCGCGAAGATGATATAGAGACCAAAGAAGATGCACGCAGTCTAGGCACGGCACTTACAAAAAATGAAAACTAGCATCACCGGAACAAACCTTACACATGTGTTCCAATTATCTACATGTACGTATAAATACATATCCCCAAAAATATAACTCACAAATATAACAGAAGAAGAGATTTGATCACAACTCACAAGGACTCGTTAGTAAAAGGGATCTCTTGGAACTTAAACGAAGCATTACCCGCATTCTCGCGTTCAAACCTGAACACATCATCGTCATCCGGCAACGGCATCACTTGTCTGTCACCGACCTGTCGCGGTGGCAAAGCCTCTCGAAGCCTCGGAAACTCGGTCGAGTCAAGCGTTTGGTTACTAAACAAGTGGGAGCCAACGCTGCTGCTCCTGGGCGGTGAGGAGAAAGCAGCGGTGGCAGCGGAATCCCAGAGAATGACGTGGAGTACGATGGAAACCTTTGCGTGACGGTGAAGCGACAGTTTCTGGCTGAGCGAAACGGTGTCGTAGCAGCGAATGGCTCCTGTGGAGGAAACCATCCACGGCAGCACCTTCTGGCTGCCTACACGTGAAACCACCAGACGACGCGACGCCTTGGCTGCTTCTCTGTATAATGAGCTCAGTCCCGATCTTGCAGCTGGTGCACTCTCGTCGTCGTGGTCAGTCACTGACGAGACGTAAATGAAACCCTATTCATCGAAGAATAACTTTTAAACTTCATATATAGGAGCATTCAAACACATGATGTGAAATCTAGTCGATATAGATTTTTACCTCTTCAGTGCGGCTAATGGAGAAGCCGAGTTTGGTGTCATCATCTCTGAGTTTGATTTCGAGTGGGAGCTCGACGCCAAGTGGAGAATACCAAAGCCGAACCGCTCTTACCACCCCAATATCAACTCCATGATAATCCTCAAACCCATAGAGACTCGCGTTTGCGAGATTCGACAGATCCGATAGGGACGTCGTATTAACTGTCGCCGAGGCGGTTTCTCCTGATATCTTTACCGTGTAAACATAAAACAATCAACACTTTTTATATTCCATCTCTCTACACTGTAAATAAAAATATATTACACAAACAAACCTTGGTAAGCAAAGATTCTGTCTGAATATTCATAAAGACGATTGGGACGCCATTAGCTTGTGAACAACTTAGCCAAGCATTTGCACGAGCAAGCGTGTCTTCCAAGTCATTATACCGAGAACCCGCCCTTCCATAAGCTATTTTTTTTTGTTTTTTTGCCGGAAAAATTGTTAATATTAACAAATGTGTGGAGCTAACAATTTCAGTATTGTTAATGGAACTAACAATTTCAGTATTGTTTCTTACCAGAAGCTTTGGGAAGAAAAAGAACGGAGAGGAAATTGCTTGAGCCGGAGATTGGTAGAGCTTCTTGCATCCGTCTTTCCCATGGATATGAAACGTAGCCATCTTGAAGCTTAGCTCTATCCAATGCTTCCACCATTCTTGATCCTCTTGAAGCTGCAAATCATTTTTAACAACCTTTCTTATTTTTGTATGATATCCTCTAGCTAGTAAGGTTTTTGGTTGAATGTGAAAGAGTACTCATAAGTCATAAGATATTTCAAGATTCTTTTTACTTCTTTTCCTTATAATGGATGAATGTTTTCAACTTTCCATGTAAAACAGTAAAAGTAATGTTTCATCTTCTAATATACCCATACTAATTAAAATTCAACATACTATAAATCTTTCTTAAAATTATTAATTTAACGAGGTTACATTTGATATTGCAAATTAGTGAAAATTCCAAAACATAAAACTTCAAAAATACAGAGAAAGGTATCACTTTCTTATTGGATGTCCGAGAAGAAACATTCTTAGTTGATAGTTATTAATAATAATAATATAATGTACATATGATGTCTTCCAAGACACAACATATTGTATGTCAATATACTTAAATATTTCCTTGAAGAAGTCTCAGTATTTAGTTAGTGATCAAATAATAACACTTAAAATGGTATAAAACTAAATGATCTGTTGCAAGAAAAAACATATTTGTAAGTGAAAAGATCATAATATGAAAATTCAAAATTAAAATTGTGTTTTTTTCAATCAGTTATTTTTGTTTCTCTTATTTTATAATAATATGACATCAAATGATCATTACTAAATTACAAATAGTAGTATATGTTTTGCAAGACAACAAATCCGTACAATTTCATTAAAGAGGAAAGTACTAGCATTAATTGAATTTCACCCACTGAGAATCAACAAGCGAGCGAGAAAAGTCAACACAACAAGTCAAAAACCAAAAAGATATTAAACCGACCGAGTTAACTCACATTGTATACCGAGGCAATCCGACTCAGTCCGATCCGAGAACCCAACTGTATAATTCGGGTCATCAATGGATCTAAGCATGTACTGTTTTTTACCGGCGGAATCGTTAGGAACAATACAAGCAGACAGATCGGATAAATCGTCGGAGCCACGCCTGACTCTGACAACGATCGAAGTCTCTTTGTTCCTGTAAGAATTGTGTAGAACCTTCTGGAGCCAAGCTTTACCTCCTTTGAACGGAGCTTTGAAAATAGCCGAACCGGGTCCTGAACCGATTCGGATCTCTTCCACTATGTCTCCGGTTTGGAGCATGTCGCCGCTCCATTCCTCGCTTTTGGAGCTTCCTTTGAGACAGTCGATGGAGAGGACGACGGTGTTTCCGGGTCGGGTCGTGGATTCGGGTTGGTATGTGCGATCCATTAGAGACTTTATCGGAGTTGGATGCTTTATGTTATGAATCTCTGCACGAGATAGATAGAGAGAGAGAAGAGATAAAGAAGAGAGAAAAAGAGGGTTTCTAAATTTTAATGGAAAATGATTCGATACGCGGAATCTTTGAGAGACTATTACACAAACTACAAAGTCGTACTTGGCTTTGGGATTTTGTTCTTTTACTAGATTATTGGAATATATTAAAATCTTAAACACGGACACTTGTCATAGAATTATTTTTTTTAAAAACATGAAAATGTGATATTTTTGAGAATTGCCCTTTTTCAAATTAATTGTCATAGAATTTTTAGGCTTTTGTGTTAAATTTTAATTTGTGGAAGCCGGGTTCATGAAGTAAATTGATCAAGAGTTAATTGCTCTAATTTCTATACAATATTTCGTGTCCAATTATAGGTGAAAACTGTCTTGCGATTTGCAGATTACAAGTTCAAAGTTAAATAGATTCGTGTGTTGCAAAAAAAATATTCCGTCTAAGAATCGTTTATATACTGATTATTGTGATCGCCTCTACAACATATAGTTGATTATGTAATAAGGTAATATCAAAAGTCAAATGATTAATTGATTATGTCACTGACGACATCAAAATGAAGTTGTTTTTTATGTGCTTAAGTTTGAAAATATCAAATATTTCAATGTAAACACCTAAGATAGCACTTTTTGTTTTTTTTTCTTTCTTTCTATTCTCACACCAGATTATGCATGAGAAACCACACTATCTATTGACTTATTAGCTAGCAAATGAAGAGTACGATTCTAATGGACGAAAAAAAACATAAAAACATTAGTATTTGAAATACAACATTCATCTTTTTCTTAAATAAAAACTTTAATAATCATAATCTTTTCACATGTATTTGCAAAGCTGTTGTTGTTCAAAACTTCTTATAGTAAGGATTGAAATGAAAATAATGGGCCGTGTTGGGTTTGTTTCAACCCTTAAGCCCATATAAGAAAGTTTAATTCTCATTTCTGGGCTTTCAAACGCCAACAAATTTAAATTATAGTGTGGTAACGCGCAACGGCAACGTTTAGAGAGGTCTTTGTTCATCCTCCCTTCCTCAATTTTGACGTCTTTTCATTTTTCCCGTTATCCAAACATTCTTGAGTTCTTTCTTCGCGAAAGAAAATGGCTGCTCAATCTTGTTCCAATTTTGCTTTAGCGAATCCAATGATCTCACAAATCGATTCTTTCTCCAAAAAGAAACTCTCTTCTTCTTCATACTTCTTCTCTACGAGTAACCCTGTAAAAGCCCTGAATCTGACGAATCCATGGCTGGGCGGTGATTCTTCTCTGTCTCTCGATTCTCCCGTCTCCTTCCTACGAACTAATTCAAGCACGCGGAGAAGGAACCCAATCTCCGTCGTTTCTAGCTTACCCACCGCGTAGGTCTTTCAGATTTTTTTTTTGGGGATAAATTCTAGTTTTCTTATGGGCTAAATTCAAGATTATGTGTTTGATTTTGATTACAGGAATCCAGAATCTGCGGTTTCTGATGCGAAAAAGCCCAAGTAAGTGTTGTTCTTAGACTGAGGAGTGAAGTGCTTGCTATGTGTGTGTTTGAAGTTCGTGAGGTTGATTTAGGGTTTGAGGGAAATGTAAATGTAGATGGTCATGGAGAGGAATCAAATCATTTGCAATGGGAGAGCTTGAAGCTAGGAAGCTCAAGTATCCAAACACTGGGACTGAATCACTTCTCATGGGTATTTTGATTGAAGGTAAGGTACTTTACTTCTTGTTTTGTTGAAATCAAACTAGAAGGATCTTGGTTGGTAGTGATGTTGGATTTAAGATAGTGTTGGTCTGATGGGCAGGGACTAGTTTTACTTCCAAGTTTCTGAGGGCGAATAAGATAACGCTTTACAAAGTTCGTGAAGAAACAATCAAGTTACTAGGAAAAGCAGACTTGTATTTCTTCAGCCCTGAACATCCTGCATTAACCGAAGATGCACAGAGAGCACTTGACTCCGCTGTGAAACAGAATCTCAAAGCAGGTTTTGTTCTCCGTTCTTACTCTACTTGTCCTGAATCTCATCTTATGCGAGCTGAGTTTTATGGTGATATATGTCGTCATGAGAGAAACATTACTTGGTTTATATAGAAATTGAATGTCTGTTAGCTTTTACTCGGATGTTTTCATGTCGTTGGCTACTTTAATCTTGCGGAAAAGAGATATCTTTGGTTATAAACTCTTCCAATTTATGCATATGCAATACCTCGACTTCAAGATAGAATCTTAAGCAACACTGCGTTATTGTTTCAGGTGGTATCGGGGAAATAATGCCAGCACATATATTGCTGGGGATCTGGTCTGAAGTTGACTCTCCAGGTCACAAGATACTGGCAACTCTTGGTTTCACTGATGAAAAAGCGAAAGAGTTAGAGTCATTTGCCTCTGAATCTGGATTTTTAGATGAATAGTGTGTTACATGTAATCAACCTACATTAATGTCATCTTATCTTTCATAGTAATATCTCCATATTCATTTGTTGCAGTTTGGCAATGATTTCTGTTATTTGCCTTTCTTTTGCCTTGAGGTTAGGCTCTTCTACAAAAATTACAGACATTGGATCCTTAACTTGTCATCTCCTTGACCTTGACCTCCATTGTTATTAGCATTTCTTCCCCAGGCTCTTCTACAAGAAACGATTTAACAATGTAAAGACTAAAGAGTATTGATCCGCGGGATCAGGAGGCCAACTCTGACCCCAATGGACCTACATGCGAGCTTAACTGCTGTGGGTAATCCCTTAGGCTCAGGCAGTCAGGCTCCTCCACCTACATGCGAGCTTTAACCGCCAATAATGAGTTTGGTGGGCGTTTGGTAACCACACCTTTTTTGCGAGAGGGAAATGTAATCTCTCCATAAGACCATAACCTCAATGTTTGTCAAAATATCTCTCCGCAAATTTCTAAAGGGAAATGTAATCTTCTAAATGATGGCCATAATCAAGATCACCACCTTCACACCGGGCAGAATTTCATTTGTGATTGGTTATATGGAGGTGAAGTGTACGTTACTCTATAAACTCTCCTTGGGATTTTTGCACCATGCTCAGTAGACATGCGCATGGTCAAGATTAAAATGAATGACTTACTGGTGTTTCCCGGTAGATAAGTAGATAACACCATGCAAGAAGGTAGCTTTGCGCAGAATGAGATCATTTTTGTCCTCTACGATTACATGATGTTAGGATGTTAGGACTACGGGAATGGTTTCTTGTTCCCTCCCTTTCACGCCCTCAAATTTCCCTTCGTATTTTCGACTGGATATTTCAGATCGCAATGAACAATAGGGTCATGACAATAAACATGAAGATAGTCGAAAACAGAAGCCACATCTATGGCAATGGTGAGCCTTTCAAGAAGTGTCATGGTTTTTGAGGGCTTACGAATCTCTTCAACTTCCTCCGGGTGCAGCCACATATCTAGGCTTCCATTAGCCATGAATTCATATATGAGACCTCTGAATTCGTTTACTCAAACAAGCCGTCAACAGTTTCACAAGATTACGATGCCTCATGTCCTTGAGAGATTCATTCTGCCATAAAACCCTTTTTTGCCCCCACGTCTCTGCATGCTGAGAACTTTCACCGCAACAACATTGTTCTCCACCGGAAGAAATGCTTTAAACATAACACCAAAACTGCATGACCCAATCATATCGCTCGAAGAGAAGCCTTGTGTCGCATTTCGAAGACCATAACTTATCTTCTCATGCAAAACTTCCAAAGTAGAAGGAATTGGATTATTGGTTTGCTGGTTCGTCTTTCCTCTCCTGAACCAACGTAGAGAAACTAAAGCTATGAACACCAGAGAAGCTATGGCTACACTAACCCCGATGGAAACTTTCTGTAAAAGAGTGGAATTCTTTGCCTCCATTAGTGGTTCTTGCACAGAGCATGGCTTTAGTTGCAACTCCTGGATGCCTCCACATAGATCTTTGTTTCCAAATACTGAAATTATAGTAGCATTATGGAAAATTCCTTCTATTGGCACCCTTCCCTGGAAATTGTTCATGGATATAGATTCAGATACTCAGAGGAAGAAAAATTAGAAAAATATCTAGGTATAGTTCCGATATTGTTGTTTGACAAATCAATTCTTTTAGCACCCACCAACCCTCTTAGATCTGGAATATCTCCATGAAAAGAATTTCCGTGTAGATAAAAGTCTTTCCAACGAGAGACAGTTTCCTAAAGTTTGTGGAAGTTTTTCTGATAATTTGTTACCCCAAAGAGATAGTGTAATGAGATTTTCTAGTTGTCCAACATCATTTGGTAAGGAGCCAGTCAAGGCGTTATGTGACATGCTCAGCGTAACAAGGGTTTGAATCTGCAGAACTTTCCGAGGTAATAGTCCCAAATCCCAACCAATAACTCTCGCAGGTTACTACGATTACGACTTCGTTTGGCAAAGCACTGAAACGACTTCGTTGGCTTAGTAGCGATACAACGTCGTTGGCTTAGCGTTGGCTTGTAACGATACGACGTCGTTGGCTTGGCCCCATACGACAGCGTTCGGCATGGCACCGAGACGATGTCGTTTGGCTTAGCACGACACGGCGTCGTTTGGCTTAAAACCGATAGGGACTCGTTTGGCTTAGAACTGATACGGCGTCGTTTGCTTTAGCAATGAAACGGCACCGTTTACTTAGAATTCAAAACGACATCGTTTTGTTTAAAATACTGAACGACATAAAACGACGTCATCTACCTTATGTTCCAAACGACATCATCTAACTTGCGGGCAAACGACATCGTTTGACGTATGGCAGAGAAGGACATCGTTTGACTTACGCAGAGAACGACATCGTTTGCTTACGGCAGAGAACGAGACCGTTTATATTATTGGGCAAGAACGACACCGTTTGACTTATGTTCGAGAACGACACCGTTTGACTTAGCGACGAAACGGCCTCGTTTGACTTACGGACGAAACAGCATGACTTACGGACGAAACGGCCTTGTTTTGACTTACGGGCGAAACGGCGTCGGTTTAATTTATCTGACGAAACGGCGTCGTTTTAACTTACGGACGAATTGGCGTCGTTTTAACTTAGCTGACGAAGCGACGTCGTTCAACTTAGCTGACGAAGCGGCGTCGTTCAACTTAATGCTAGGTCTTTTCTCTGTTTCGCTCTGCTTTCCTGGTCTTTTTTTTAATGCTAGGTTTTGTGAAGACAGACCCTTTCTCGGTTGCTTTTGAGCACTCACCTTGCTGACTTCTTTCGTTGCTACGGAGCAAACTGAGCACAGGATTTGAATCTTCCCATGTTGACGCCAACGTGATGAAATCTCCAGTCTTTAAGCTGTTTGCTTTAGCAAAATCTTTCCAGCCCTTTCCCAAACACATTCTTCCTCTTCTTTCTAGTAGAAGACTTGCCAGCCACTTTGCACCATCTTTACCCAAGAGAGTTATATCTCCAGGCGTGTTCATGCTATTCTCCGTCATGAATTCCAATGGAAGACGCTAGAAAATATATGAACGGAATTTTTTTATAAAAAAATACCCTTTTGTTATGCAATCAAAAGTAAAAGAATTGATTGATGAATTTACCAATCTACCATGTCTAAGACTGTCAGGTGTAATAGTTTATGTCAGGATTCGGTTTTGGCTTGTTGAAGTTGAATCTCTCCATCTCAGATGATTCTTCTCTCTCTCTCTCCCTTGAGCTGCTCTGCTCTTTGCTGTTTAAATATTTGATATTTTCGTTTCCCGCCATTTAAATAGCAGGCTAGGTTTTATGGGAAAAGACCTTTTCTCGCTTGCTTCTGAACACTCTTCTTCTTCTGCTCTACTGTCAATGGTATAATCTGTAGGGCACAAACTGAGTACAGGAGTTGTATCTTCCCTATTCACCTTGAGTGTGTAGGATTCGCCAGTCTTTAAACCGTTTGCTTACAAATGATTTCCGGCCGTCTCCCACAGTCATTCTTCCTCGGCTTTCCAGGAGAAGGTTTGCCAGCCACATTGAACCATCAGTACCCCCAACAAATATATTTTGCCAGGCTTATTGATGCCATTTTCCCTCGAGAAGTGCATTGGAAGACGCTGTAGAGATTTGAACAGGCGTCAAAATCAATAAGAGTAAGATATAGACTCAAACCACAGACCAGAAGTTTATATGACGATCTTACCAGTCTACAATGTCTGACATCAACAGGTGCAAGTGTAAATGTTACAAATCGTTTCTCACTTGACGAATATGATGATATTATCCGTTTCGGGCTACACTTCTTGTCACATTTCCTTTTAAGACGATCTGAGCTTGTGAAATCATGTGCAAGAAACTAAAATACCGGATGATCACAAGATTCAAATCAGATGAACTGATACATTATAAGCATTTCCTCCTCATAATAGGTTAGCTTCATGGTTCCATATGAAATAAGTCAGAGTGGGAAAATTATACCAAATTAAATCAAACAAAACCAAAATAAAATATGGTTTTACTTCAGAAATTTCTTTCCTAAGCAACAATTAACTAGAAAAGACGAAACATATCTATATAAAATGTTACAAACAAAGAAAACCAAAACTAAATCGTTGTTGATCTAGCTTTTATATTCAAACTGAGATTGACTAACCGGTACCAAAACCAAAATGCCTAAGCCTAGAAACAACTGCTCACTCAAACCAATTTGCATATCACGTGGACAAAAAAGGTTCAGTCTTTTAAAGCATTTCCTTGTGAGACCAAGCTGCAGAACACCGCATGAGATTTAAGTCAATGCAAGCGCAAGGTAACTCAAAGGAAGAGTGGTCTAACGAAGTATGCTTCAGTTTGTGTGTTGTTCTTCTTCACTCTCTTCTCTCTTGGAAGCTCTGGATCACAAAAACACCCCACATGTAAACTTAAGATGCTTCTTTTTTTTTAAAAAAAACTGTTCTTAAAACAATCACAACAAAGCACATAATCTCAGACTCATCTACATTATACAGAAGATGTAAAATGAGTATACCAATGTTGTCCTGATCATCACCATAGTTTGATGTAAAGCCTGCTTCTTCTCTTGGATGGGTATGCTTTGTCATCGAAATGTTACCTATTATCAGAAAAGAAACAACAAAAAGCCCTCAAATTATATCTTCAATTTGCAGTCTTCCTTACTTCACGTCATGAAATCGATCTTACCAATGTTGCTGCTTGAAGCCGCTGCTACGTCTCCAATCTTACAGCAACTGGGTCGTAACACTGAGATTTGGAACATCATGTTTGAAAAACGACGAACCTCGCCGCGGAATCGGAGATCATGAGCGACACGGTGAACTATTTCCACGCCAGAGTTGCGAAAGAAACGACGACGTTTGCTTGCGAAAGAAACGACGACGTTTGCTTGCCAAAGAAACGCGACGTTTGCTTGCGAAAGAAACGACGACGTTTGCTTGCGAAAGAAACGACGACGTACACTTTGGATTGAAACGACGGTGTTTTCATAAAGAAGAAAACGGTGCCGTTTGGCTTTGACTGATACGACACCGTTTGACTTAAATACAAAAACGACGCCGCTTGCTTGGAAAGGAAACGACACCGTTCCCTTTAAAGAGAAACGACAACGTTTTATACAGAAAGAAAACGTCCCCGTTTTTGCTTCAGAGTTAAACGACTCCGTTTGGTTTAAGAACGAAGCGACGCCGTACGCTTACGATTGAAACGACGCTGTTTTCATAGGTAACAAAACGGTGCCGTTTGGCTTTGAATGATACGACACCGTTTAACGTACACGAAAACGACGCCGTTTGCTTGGAAAGGAAACGACAACGTTTTATGCAGAAAGAAACGTCACCGTTTTTGCGTTAGAGTTAAACGACTCTGTTTTGGTTAAGAAACGAAGCGACGCCGTTTTACTAAGTGACGAAGCGACGCCGTTTTACTAAGTGATGAAGCGACGCCGTTGTAGATGAACAGAAACGACGCCGTTGTGCCCGGGACCAAAGCGACGCCGTTGTGGATGAACAGAAACGACGCCGTTAACACGAAACGACGACGTTTTGCATGAACACGAAACGACGACGTTTTGCATGAACACGAAACGACGACGTTTGCATGAACACGAAACGACGGCGTTTTGCATGAACACGAAACGACGGCGTTTTGCATGAACACGAAACGACGGCGTTTTGCATGAACACGAAACAACGGCGTTTTGCATGAACACACACGAAACGACGCGCACTAGTACTAATTTGCTTCTATGAATTGCAAGTAGAAGAAAACTCGAGTTTCTATTGAACTTGAGTTTGAGAAAAAGTATTATATACTTCTTCTCCTAAGAATAAACCGTAACAAAGTCCACTAATACGACTTTGCTTCTATGAATTGCAAGTAGAAGAAAACTCAAGTTTCTATTAAACTTTGAGTTTGAAAACAGAAACCAACTTTAACAAACAATTAGAATGCAAATCATATTATGATGCACATGCACATGTATGATGCACATGCATAATGTATGATGCAAATGCACATGTATGATGCACATGCATAATGTATGATGCAAATGCCTAATGTATGATGCACATGCATAAGTATGATGCACATGCATATGTATGATGGCAATCAAAATCAAACCCAGAACGAGAAGGACAAAAATTTGAGATGGGACACAAAACAAAATGTAGATTGTAAATTCTTTTCTCAAAAACTTACCTTTCAAAATTTGAGCTTCACATTGTAACCCAGCGGAAGAACAGAACCCGCAATAACGAACAAGAAAGACAAAATCCAAATCAGTATGATGAGGAAAAAGAGTTTGTTAAAAAGTGCTGAATATGTTGGACTCGATTTTCTAACCTTCTTAATTTGGTTCACGGGTTGTAACTAAAACAATGGAACTAGAGTGCAAGAGAAAGTAGAATTCGCTGCAGCATAAAAAGACAAATGGAACTAAAAATCGTGAAAATCAGAGTAAAGAAAGCTTTCTAATAAGAAGCAAGTGATGAAGAATCTTAAATTTAAGTCCAAAATGATGTACCTGATACTTCAATGGAGAGATCTCAAGTAGACTTCATATTAAGTTGCACAAATAGAGGAATTATTATGAGAATTGAAGTAGACAAAACTCAAGAAAAAGAAACAATGACCGCATATTCTTACCAAAAACCCAGTGAAAAACAAATAGTAGTAGTGAAATATGACCTGACCAGAGACGTATGTAGCACAGACGAGAGACTCACAGCAGAAGAAGCAATAGACTCCAAGTAAGTCGTTGGTTCTCCAACATACTTGACAGTCTTCTTGAAGAAGAGATCTTTGTTGAAAACCTTCTCTGCCTATTAAAAAGCACAGAAATGCGTCGAGAATAATCAGATGATAAACCATGGCTATGTTGCTTGATATAACAAGAATGTGACGGAAATAATAATAGCTAAGAACTATAATAAGAACTGGTGGTACTTGCAATCCCCATTTCTGATAACAAGTTGCTCCTCGCTGCTAGTGTATAGGCTAGACTAGTATCATTACTAAGCTGCAGTATCAACAAACGTTTTAAATACCGTAAATGATCTAAGCTTGAACAACAGTATCTTCAAACATTATGAGCTATTAATGTTGCTCGTGTGATTGCATATTCGACCCAAATGAAAGCGATGTGATCCTTCTAGCATGTACCAACTACAACAAATTTCATATTTGCTACGACTGCACTGCCCCATGGAACTACCTAGAAATCAGTACGTATAGATGTGAGTATATTAAGATTCAGTGCAATAAATTTGGAAATCCAAACATAACTGGTGTTAAGAGTCCTAAACCGCTTACAGAACTTAGTGATATAAGAATAGATTAAACTAGCTCAATATTTCAGCTTAAGGAAACTTTCATCAAAATACACGTCCTGCAGGAATTTATCAAGCACACCACTTTCTTCAAAATATTACTATAAACAGAGCTATCAACAGATGAATAAAGTGAGCATATACCTGCTGCGATACACGCACAGCTTCAGTTAAAACCTGTAATTAAGGAGAAACCATATTATGAGCAAACTAAACAATGATAAGGCTCTATTTCATTTCTAGAGTATCACTTATATATATGAAGTTAAGATAGCAAGTCCAATAGTTACATAATTCATACTGTCTACAACACGAGTGAGAACAGCTGCTTTGCAGCCATCTTACATTTGTATAGGGCAGCCTTTTGGAACAAAAACACCTGCAAGTTTTAGGATCAACTTAGCACTTCGCTCCAGAAATTAGCATATCAGTAATAATACACCCACCAATCTGATTAGAAAGTGAGTAAGGCTTTGATTTCAGTGAACCACATCATACCTTTTCCGGAGGTAGATCGATACCCAAATTTCCAAATAAAGAAGCCATACTTGATAGGCAATATAACAAAAAACCATTATGAAAAAGAATATGGACCTGGCGAACATCTTCTGCATGTCGAAGATACGAAACGTACAGTTTATCAACCTGAAGGTTTTTGAAGGGTTAGTCTTCTCACAACAGAAACATCTAACAGTTTTAAATCGAATTACAGAGAACATCGCATTGTAATATGTATGAATGTATGCATTTGATGAATGTATGCATTTATGCATGCAAGAATAAGTATGCAATATAAGGACTGGTTTATGTAAAGAATTCTACATAATCAGAAATAGAAATGGAATTCTCCTTTAACACGAGGGAGAAACATAGTAAGTAGAAGTATTATATACTTCTTCTACTAAAAATTAACCGTAACAAAGTCCACTAATACGACTTTGCTTCTATGAATTGCAAGTAGAAGAAAACTCTAAGTTTCTATTAAACTTTGAGTTTGAGAAAAAGTAATATATACTTCTTCTCCTAAGAATAAACGGTAACAAAGTCCACTAATACGACTTTGCTTCTATGAATTACACGTAGAAGAAAACTCAAGTTTCTATTAAACTTTGAGTTTGAGAAAAAGTATTATATACTTCTTTTTCTAAGAATAAACCGTAACAAAGACCACTAATACGACTTTGCTTCTATGAATTGCAAGTAGAAGAAAACTCAAGTTTCTATTAAACTTTGAGTTTGAGAAAGAGTATTATATACTTCTTCTCCTAAGAATAAACGGTAACAAAGTCCACTAATACGACTTTGCTTCTAGGAATTGCAAGTAGAAGAAAACTCAAGTTTCTATTAAACTTTGAGTTTGAAAACAGAAACCAACTTATGGAAACTATAAAAAATGCTGCAGCACAAGAATGAAAGAAAAGCTAATCTTATGTATACTTCATGACCATCAAAACAGACGCAGGAAGCCAGGTAACGACATTCCTAAAGGAGAAGTATATGTAATGTAAAACTAAGACATGACAAAAGCTTAGACATTCATTTACGCTATTGCTTAAGCAAATAACAAGGAACCATTCATGCTACGATTATGAAGGTAATCAACAATAAAGGTAAAAGACACAGAAGAAGTAAGTCACACATTTTAACAAACAATTAGAATGCAAAACATAGTATGATGCAAATGCATAATGTATGATGCACATGCATAATGTATGATGCAAATGCACATGTATGATGCAAATGCACATGTATGATGACAATCAAAATCAAACCCAGAACGAGAAGGACAAAAATTTGAGTTGGGACTCAAAACAAAATGTAGATTGTAAATTCTAGACTCAAAAACTTACCTTTCAAAATTTGAGCCTCGCATTGTAACCCAGCGGAAGAACAGAACCCGCAATAACGAACAAGAAAGACAAAATCCAAATCAGTATGATGAGGAAAAAGAGTTTGTTAAAAAGTGCTGAATATGTTGGACTCGTTTTCTAACCTTCTTAATTTGGTTCACGGGTTGTAACTAAAACAATGGAACTAGAGTGCAAGAGAAAGTAGAATTTGCTGCAGCATAAAAAGACAAATGGAACTAAAAATCGTGAAAATCAGAGTAAAGAAAGCTTTCTAATAAGAAGCAAGTGATGAAGAATCTTAAATTTAAGTCCAAAATGATGTACCTGATACTTCAATGGAGAGATCTCAAGTAGACTTCATATTAAGTTGCACAAATAGAGGAATTATTATGAGAATTGAAGTAGACAGAACTCAAGAAAAAGAAACAATGACTGCATATTCTTACCAAAAACCCAGTGAAAAACAAATAGTAGTAGTGAAATATAACCTGACGAGAGACGTATGTAGCACCGACGAGAGACTTACAGCAGAAGAAGCAATAGACTCCAAGTAAGTCATTGGTTCTCCAACATACTTGACAGTCTTCTTGAAGAAGAGATCTTGGTTGAAAACCTTCTCTGCCTATTAAAAAGTACAGAAATGCATCGAGAAGAAATCAGATGATAAACCATGGATAAATGTTGCTTGATATAACAAGAATGTGACGGAAATAATAATAGCTAAGAACTATAATGTTAAGCCTAACTCAGCACATATTCTACTGACAGTGGATATTGTTTCGACAGGGTACAGACCACGGTGTCTTATCTCCTGCCATGGATTAGTTAAGAACGGATTAGACCTCAAAAGGAGATGTGGATATTTCACTCCAGTCATAATAGTTAGTTGGTATATTCAGTACCTTGCAGACACTAACTGGACAAGTTTTGTGACGCATAGAAGCTTCGGGACCAAACGAAAGCAGAGGCCTTTGCACATGCTGTATTACAAAAAAAAAAAAAACTTTTCTGAATTAACCGTATACCAAAGATTAGATAAATAAAGATTTCGATACTGTCTCGTAAGTTGACAATGATAAAGAAGCAGAACAAAAAAAAAAGTTGGTGGACTTACCATCAACTCAAATTTAGCCATCGCAAGATGATTAGAAGCCACTAAGCGTCTTAACTTTAGACCGTCAGCTCTCCTCAAAGACTATTTCAGAAGAATGTCCACCATTTGTTATGCAGGTAATGAAGACGCAGTGCTAATTTACGGGTGAGTACCAGAACACTGGTGGTACTTGCAAATGCCCATTTCTGATAACAAGTTGCTCCTCGCTGCTAACGTATAAGCTAGACAAGTATCATTACTAAGCTGCAGTATCAACAAACGTTTTAAATACCGTAAATGAACTAAGCTTGAACAACAGTATCTTCAAACATTGTAAGCTATTAATGTTGCTCGTGTGATTGCATATTCGACCCAAATGATACCGATGTGATCCTTCTAGCATGTACCAACTACAACAAATTTCATATCTGCTACGACTGCACTTCCCCATGGAACTACCTAGAAATCAGTACGTATAGATGTGAGTATATTAAGAGTCAGTGCAATAAATTTGGAAATCCAAACATAACTGGTGTTAAGAGTCCTAAATCGCTTACAGAACTTAGTGATATAAGAATAGATTAAACTAGCTCAATATCTTAAAGAAACTTTCATAAAAAATACACGTCCTGCAGGAATTTATCAAGCACACCACTTTCTTCAAAATATTACTATAAACAGAGCTATCAACAGATGAATAAAGTGAGCATATACCTGCTGCGATACACGCACAGCTTCAGTCAAAACCTGCAATTAAGGAGAAACCATATTATGAGCAAACTAAACAATGATAAGGCCCTATTTCATGTCTAGAGTATCACTTATATATATGAAGTTAAGATAGCAAGTCCAATATTTACTCAATTCACAATTCATACTGTCTACAACACGAGTGAGAACAGCTGCTTTCCAGCCATCTTACATTTGTATAGAGCAGCCTTTTGGAACAAAAACACCTGCAAGTTTTAGGATCAACCTGGCACTTCGCTACCGAAATTGGCATATCAGTAATAATACACCCACCAATCTGATTAGAAAGTGAGTAAGGCTTTGATTTTAGTGAACCACATCATACCTTTTCCGGAGGTAGATCGATACCCAAATTTCCAAATAAAGAAGCCATACTTGATAGGCGGTATTACAAAAACCCATTATGAAAAAGAATATGGACCTGGCGAACATCTTCTGCATGTCGAAGAAACGAAACATCTAACAGTTTATCAACCTGAAGGTTTTTTTAAATGGTTAGTCTTCTCACAACAGAAACATCTAACAGTTTAAAATCGAATTACAGAGAACATCGCATTGTAGGTATGTATGAATGTATGCATTTTATGAATGTCATGATGTATGCATTTGATGAATGTATGCATTTATGCATGCAAGAATAAGTATGCAATATAAGGACTGGTTTATGTAAAGAATTCTACATAATCAGAAATAGAAATGGAATTCTCCTTTAACACGAGGGAGAAACACGTTTCTAAAGATAACATAGAAAGTACTATATCATATCCAATTCTTTTATAGAAAAAGTAGTATATACTTCTTCTCCTAAGAATTAACCGTAACAAAGTCCACTAATACGACTTTGCAAGAAAACTCTAAGTTTCTATTAAACTTTGAGTTTGAGAAAAAGTGTTATATATTTCTTCTCCTAAGAATAAACCGTAACAAAGTCCACTAATACGACTTTGCTATGAATTGCAAGTAAAGAAAACTCAAGTTTCTATTAAACTTTGAGTTTGAGAAAAGGTATTATATACTTCTTCTCCTAAGAATAAACCGTAACAAAGTCCACTAATACAACTTTGCTTCTATGAATTGCAAGTAGAAGAAAACTCTTAAGTTTCTATTAAACTTTGAGTTTGAGATAATACTTTTTCTCCTAAGAATAAACCGGAACAAAGTCCACTAATACGACTTTGCTTCTATGAATTGCAAGTAGAAGAAAACTCAAGTTTCTATTAAACTTTGAGTTTGAAAACAGAAACCAACTTATAGAAACTATAAAAACTGCTGCAGCAGAAGAATGAAAGAAAAGCTAATCTTATGTATACTTCATGACCATCAAAACAGACGCAGGAAGCCAGGTAACTACATTCCTAAAAGAGAAGTATATGTAATTGTAAAACTAAGACATGACAAAATCTTAGACATTCATTTGAACTATTGTTTAAGCAAATAAAAAGGAACCATTCATGCTACGATTATGAACGTAATCAACAATAAAGGTAAAAGACACAGAAGAAGCAAGTCACACATTTTAACAAACACTTAGAATGCAAAACATATAAAAGCAAAACAAGAAACTCGGACAAACCACGAGAAGTCCACAAATCTAAAGTATAACAAAGCCAATCATTACCTTAGTTTTGAGGAGAGTATGGCAGAGAAAGATCAAAGAAGATACCGTGCCAGCGCAACAGCTTCTCCATGGAGCCATTCTCCATACCCGAAGCCAGTTTCTATGGCCTGCACAAAGAAATGACAGATCAAGCGTGGATCTTGGCCTCAATAGCAAAAATCCAAAGATGCCGTGTTATAGACTACTTACGTGCCCAAATGTATGACCCAAATCGATTTCTTAAACGCCCTCTCTCTCTCGCTCCTATTTTCTGTGCGGAAGAACGAAACAATGGAGAAAAGAAGAGAGAAAATAATTTTGATATGAACCTACGAAATAAAATCCTAACGGTCTTTCTTTCGAGTTACGATTTTAAGTTTCTAATACAGATCCGAAACCTAGGAGCCAAAATTGAAACGGTCATAAATTCTTCACCGACTATGTTTGAAGCTTTTTGATTTGAAATGATCTCAACCGTCGGATTCATATGTCTCCGTCAACTTAATTTAGTTGGGCTTACATTCTTTTTTGGACAGCCCGTATTGGGCCGTGAACTTATATATTCTTTTTTTTTATGTTTTATGATAAAACTTTTTCTATGTCCATTTTCTTTTCCAACACAGTTCACAGGTGTCATCTATTCATTAAACCGATTGAGACCACCATTTTATCTTCTCACATAAGATTCGAAAACGAAGGCACGAATCTGTTGACTCATCAAGTCATCATCATCAAAAAAGAATCAACAAGCAAAACATAATCAATCTCTAAGCGTCTTAGTTTTACCAGATGATGTCCGAGCAAAGAGAGACTCCATTTCAAGAGACTTAAGATTCATGAGAAAACCAAGAGCAGCAATTTTCATTTTGATCCATGGTGAAACCAAACATCGAACATGATGACATCACATCAACATTCCCGGAAGAAACCGATCAAATCGAGAGAAAGACACAAACGCAAAGATAATTATAAGAAAAAAGTTTTTTTTTTTTTTTTAATTCAAATCCTCTTGACTTTATCCGCCTTAACCAGAGGATTGGCTTTTGCGATTTCAGCTACCGTCGTCTCCTCCACACGGTGCTAGAAGGAACGACGCCGTTTGGCTGAGCAATAATACGAAGTCGTTTGGCTAAGCCTATAAACGACGCCGTTTTCTAATAAAAGAAACCACGCCGGCCCCGTTTTACTTAGGAAAGAAACAGCGTCGTTTGGTTTAAGATGATACGATACCGTTTGATTTAGCATGAAAACGACGCCGTATGGTTTGGATGATACGACGCCATCTGCTTAGAAAGTAAACGACACCGTTTATAGGAACGAAACGTCTCCATTTTCTTTAGAGAGAAACGACACTGTTTGGCACTGGAACGAATCGACACTGTTTGGCATTGGAAAGAAGCGACGCCGTTTGGCATTGGAAGGATGCGACGCCGTTTGGCATTGGAAGGATGCGACGCCGTTTGCTAAGTTAACGAAGCGACGCCGTTTGGCTATGTTAACGAAGCGACGCCGTTTGGCTAAGTTAACGATGCGACGCCGTTTGGCTAAGTTAACGATGCGACGCCGTTTGGCTAAGTCAACGATGCGACGCCGTTTGACTAAGTTAACGAAGAAGCGACGCCGTGTGGCTTCGTTAACTTAACCATAAGATTGCAAGATGAAAGTGAACCCATGAAGGGATAAGATATAGGCATAGCGGCTTCTTTGTCATTGCAAAAAGTAAATCACAAAAGAACCTCAGAAACGGAAGAAAGAGAAAATTGTTGCTCTTTCTTTGAAAATCTCGAGACAATCACGACACGACAAGCATGGAATGACAGTTACGAGATGAAGCAATGTATATATAACCCCAAGGTAAGTCTCTATAGGAAATAAAACAACAAATCTTATTCCCAGAGAATTTATATTTATCCCCTTTAGCGACGGCGATCTTCCCTTCTTGAAGAATCCCTATCTTGCCTCAAGGATGTTATGATTGCCTACTTGAACCTTCTCCCTCCCTGTCGTAATGATTATCCCTTCTAGATCTTTCCTTCGAATACTCCCTATCATGTGTTCATGATCTCTTGTCCTCCCTTACATAATCGCTTTCAGCATCGTGTCTTCTATATTTTAAATCATCAAGACGTTCTGATCTCTTTTGTGCCCTCCTATCGTAAGAGTCTCTTGACCTTGGCTCCCTTTCCTCCCTTTCCCCTATTTCTCTTTCTCTAGGGCGGCCATATGAAGAGGTATCTCCCTGACACCACCCTTTTTGGCACCATTAAACTTGTCATTATCCCCACTTGGAACTTCTATCCTCTTCATGACTCCATAACAAAAGAGTGAAAGAAAAATAAATGAGAACAACAACGTAAGTCCCTATCAACAAGCATGTTTCTTTCTATTATCTGTGTTTAAAGAATAAGCATATATCTGAGGTGATTGTCCACTTACTTTCTCGTTGTGGGAATTTTTGCAAGAATCTCCACGAGTCCACTCTCCTCTCTGAAAAGCTCTACACGTCTCTTCATCTTCCTCTTCACTTGTAATCCCTACAATTTTATGGTACGCCCCAACACCTGAGCTCCATTCAGATTATCCGCAATTTCAAAATCAGAATACAAGTACAGTATCTCAACACAACAACGCCCTAACATATAAGCACCAGTGTACAAGTAAGAGAATCGTTAGACTAACCAACAGCGAGAAACGCAAAACCTTTAGATTTCCAGTTCCTTTGTCTCTGACAAGATTGACATCAACGACTTCACCATATCTACAAATACACAAACAAATCAAGATCAAGAACAGAAACTTATCAAAACCAAAACCTATGGGGAGAACTGAGAACACTACTGAATCAATAACGTACTGTGCGAAATTGGCGAGAAGATCGCCCTCGGTGAGGTCGAAACCTAAGCCTCCGACGTAGATATAGGCGGAATTTTACTTGGCGTGCCACGAGGCCTCATCAGAGATCCCTAGATCTGATTCCTTAGCTTTATCTGCGTCAATGGATTCATCCTTCCAAATCATTTTTGCGTTCGCTGCCGAGAGAGTTAAGAAACCCTAAGCAAAAACAAGAACTGAACGGGAAATTTTCGCCGGAGACGACGAGTTCGACAGATCAGCTGAGCGGGTCGGGTTTATAATGACCCGAGAGCTTATTCAATTACACAGTTAAGCAACCGACCCGGACTAGGGCCCAATTATTTTACTGGGCCGAGTGGAATCTCCTGCGTGTGTACGTTTTAAAAAAAAAAAATTTCTTTTTGTAACATCTGATATGCATTAAATCGTGAAAGGGTAATGGAGTATATTCTCAAAATTACCAAAAATAGAGTATCACTTATTCACTTATATATATGAAGTTAAGATAGCAAGTCCAATAATCACTCAATTCACAATTCATACTGTTTACAACACGAGTGGAAACAGCTGCTTTCCAGCCATCTTACATCTATACAGAGCAGCTTTTTGGAACAAAAACGGTGCAAGTTTTAGGATGATACTTTAATAATAGAGAGCTTTACGCTTAAACATACTTTCTATGTTTTGTTGACAATTTAACATACTTTATGTGCGTGCTATACTTTTTCGGGTGTAAATGACGAAAAGCCCCTGACCAATTACTCGCTGATGCAATTAGTGTAAGTAACTAAAAGATAACAGTTACTTTTTCTGTTTCTTTTAATTGCTTTTTAGATTAAATATTATTTTAATTGACACCCAATAATCTGTTGATACATAATAAAACCAGTGGACATACATAAATATGAACACCTATTTTATGTAGTACATCAACATATGGATGGTATTTATACAAGGAAGGTGATAATAGCGTGGATGTCCACATATATGAATATATGGAATGATATGAACATTTGTGCTTCCATTGTTACGTAACATTTATACTTCAATTTTTTTTCTCCTTACTGTTGAAGCTCATCCACGTCTTTTGCTATGTTCGTGTACGTCCATATTTTTGTGGTCATTCATGTACCACAACACCATTGATGACAATGTACGTCCACAGAATTATACATCTAACGTAAAGGATGATGGCATATATTTTTATGTGTTCGTGGATGATGACGGTGTAAAACGTGTACATGACCACAGTTGACTGTGACCGTATGTGAGAGATCAGTAACGTATATTGTTCACTGTGTTCACAATCTTCATATGGTGGACAACTGTTTGCAAGGTGTTCATATGGTAGTTGATGACTATGGTGTTAAATGTGTGCATAAAAGTTGTGTTGTATAATCACTTTGTGTTCGTTTATTGTTTCGAGTTGAACTCGATGTGGTGGGAGTCATGGGTGAGCGTGGACGTATTGACTGTGGATGAACGTACACGCAAATTGATGTGCAAAGACCTGCTGTACAGATACATGGATGAGCAACCATGCGGAGGTACAAAAAGATGTGGATGAGTAAGAACACTCATGGACGGAACAACGCTGTTGTAGATATTTTTCTTATGTTCCATGTTTTACTCTGTTAGTTTGGTAATGTATTTACGTCTTAAAAGTGTTTTCCTAGAATTTTTCTCCTTTAAACTAAGTCTTCTTGGTCATGGACAATATCGTATGGACATTGTTACATTGTCGTGTACGCCCATTGTTACATTGCCGTGTACGTCCATTGTTACATTGGGACATAACATTTTTACTGCCAGTTTTGTTTTGTCTTTAATCTTGAAGCTCATCCATGTCTTTGTCTATGTTCGTGTACCTCCATCTTTTTGTGTCCATTCATGTACAACAACACCATCTATGTCTATGTACGTCCACATGCATTTGCAAGTGTACATCCAACACTGCCACATATCTACAACGACGTTGTTTCGTCCATGAGTGTTCTTACTCGTCTACATCTTTATGTACCTCTACCACATCATATAGTCATATATATCTATGCATCAGTCCATACGCATGGTTGCTCATCTATATATTTGTATAGCGGGTATGTGTACGTCAATTTGCGTGTACGTTCATATACATCAGTATACTATGTTCGTCAGTTGTTTACGTCCACACGACTTTATCAAAAAGTTACAAAACTATATATAAATGGATGTCATATTATGCAGAAAACAAAATTGAAAATTAATGTACCAAACAACAAAAATATGAAGAAAAAGAGGTAGAAAAAGAAAAAGAAGAAGAAGAAAAAAACAAAAGAGAAAGAGATAAAAAGAAGGAGTCAAATAGTGTTATTTAGTTTAGTTTGTGTAGTAAGGAGAATGATATATTTGACCTAGGTTTTGACAAATGGAAGGAAAAAGTACATGTAAACAAGAAAGTATGCTATTGTGTTATGTGTTTTAACAAAAGTATGTGTAGGTGTAATTTTCTCTTAATAATATCATGCTTGAACTTAGAAGCTTCTTTAAAGAATGATATGCATTCAAATATTGTTGGTAATAATTTTTTTATGAAATTAAAGATTCTTCCGAGAATGAATATCAATGAAACTCTATTGAAATATTTGATTTTTTGAAAAAAAATTGTAGGATTGTTATTAGAATACATAAATTGATTATCGCATATTGTTGACTATTCTGATAACAGTCACCGCAGCTCAAAGAAGTTTTGCAAAGTTGAAGTTAATAAAAAACAAAATTTGCAGTCTACCTTGTCACAAAAGAGATTAATGAGGTGTTATTAGATTGGACTTTTTAATGTATTTGATTGTATTTTAAATGCATAACTAAATCCAATGTTATTGAATCATTTTTTTTAAAGTACATTAAAATTCATTGAAAGCAAGTGTTATTGGATTAAATATTTTTTGATGTATTTAAAAATTTACATTAAAAACCAGTGTTATACATTTTCCTTTTGATTATTTTAGAATTCAGTTTTAGTGGATTTCAATGTATTCTCTCTCCTAAGACACAAATACATGAGTTTTGTCTTGTATTTCAAAATACATCATCGATAAATTCATCAAAATCCAACAAATACTTCTTAACTTAATTACATTAAAACACCAAAACACAAATTCAATAGCACCTCCTAAATATTTGTTGTCAATTGAGACAGCTATGGTCGAAAAACTTGACTATCCGAGTTTAATAATTGATTATGGAGAAAAAATGCAAAAGGAGTTTTATTTCAATAATAATTTTTTTTTACTTTTTTTCATAAACATTTTATGGAGTTGGATTATCTTATGAAACTTTAACATATTTTTCTATATTGTTATCATTTTATGATCTTTAACAAAAATGCACAATTTTTGAAATCGCTTAGAACAGTCCAAAATGTTGCACCGACACTAGACTCAAATTCAGAGTTGCTCGCAAATCGCTTTCTTTCTCATCTTTTGATACGACATCCGGCCATTGTTTTTACATAACAGACTAAAGAACCTGCCGATAAATTCGAACATGATGATAAATTGATAATGATAAACCAAGTTAACCTAACCTTCGTCCTTAACATCAAAGGCGAAATAAAAGATAAGAGCGAGGAGGATAATTCACATAACAGACTAAAGAACCTGCCGATAAATTCGAACATGATGATAAATTGATAATGATAAACCAAGTTAACCTAACCTTTGTCCTTAACATCAAAGGCGAAATAAAAGATAAGAACGAGGAGGATAATTTTCATAGAAATCAAAGAAATTGTGAATGAGGAATTCTAGAAACGATTTTTTTACCTTTTGAAATTTGAACTTCACGTCGTAACCAGTAGAAAGAACAAAAACCCTCAAAATTGAAAATCGGAATGATGAGAACGAGGAACTTGTTATGAAATTAAAAAGATTAAATCTTTGGAATCGATTTTTTACCTTTTAAAATTTGAACGCTCTCTCTCTCTCTCCTCTCGCTCGTATCTTCTGTGCGGAAGAAGGAAACAATGGAGAATTATGAGGTAAAAGCATAGAGAAAATAAAATTTTAGAGATGGGGTTGAGTTTGTTAAAGTATGATTATATTTAATTTAGGCCCTGAATGTTTGATTAGTTTTTAGATTTTAGTTTCTGTTTTTTTGTTTTTGGCTTTTGGTTTTTAATTTTTAGATTTTAGTTTTTCAATTTTTTGGTTTTTTATTCTGCTGTAGATTTTAGTTTTAAGAAACTTGAATGGTGATTTATTTAGTTTTCGGTTTTTGACTATATTTGAAATATTGATTTTGTTTACACGATTAAAAATGATAAAATAAAAATAAAATTTTGCTAAAACAAACAGATTATTTCTTATAAAAATAATAAAAAATACAAAAAGTTATTATTAAAAGCCACATATATTTATTTTATAAAGTTATTTTAAAAGGAAAACAACAAACACAAACGAAAATTATCATGAATTCCATAAAATGAAGAAATTTCATCTCGAATTCATTCTATATATTGCAAAGGAGTGTTATTGTTATCTCCAACTTCATCTGAATTGGAGTCTTCATTAGATACATAGGTAGTTATATGGTTTGGCTCAAAATCAACATCTGTACCTAAGCACCATCGTTTCTGCAATAAATTTACGTTGACCATATATATTGTACCTTGGTTTTTCTCTTAAAACCCGCCATTTCCCCTTCCATACACCAAAAGTCCGTTCAATGATAGATCGTAGTGAAAAATGTTGCTTGTAAAAATTTCTTTATAACTACTAGGCGGACTAGCTCCATCATATTGGCTAGGATGATATCTTTCCCCTCGATATGGAGTAAGAAATCCTGGTCAAAAAGGATAACCAGAATCTCCTAAGTAATACTTTCCAAATGGTGCTGTTGGAAATTGATGAGGACCCTCCTTCGCTAGTGCTAGAACTTTTGCATCATGAGCTGATCCTGGAATACCAATATATGCATATGTAAACAACATGTCCATATTGCATATAGCTAAAATATTCATACTTGTGTCACTTATTCTGTTCCAATATTTTCCGGAACCTTTTCCGGCAATAGTGACAGGAACATGTGTTCCATCGATTGCACCAATAAATCTTTTAAAGTAAGGCCAATAATGTTTGTTGGATTGTAACCTTGGATGAGGTTGGGTGAGCTTGTCTCGACCAAGTCTAAGCAAATGAACCGCCATTTTCTCGATAGCGCTCAATACTTCATGGAATTTTATGCATATGGTTTCCTGTGAATGACCAAATATTTTTCCAACATACCTCTGAGTAACATTTTGAGCATATATGTTTAGGAAGATTGCAACGCTTTCCTTGATGCTTACATTATCAATTTCCTTCAACTGATAATCCTCCTTAAGTTTTTCACATAATTGAATGTTTACTGGTGGATACATCTTAATTATGTTATAACATTGTTCTTCGTGACCATGAATTAGTTCATAAACATATTTTCGACCTTGTTTTGGATCTAAGTACATTCGTTGCCTTTCTATACTCATCTATGAGTGATTTTCCAAAGTTAATGCTTTCATCTTCTGCTTCATCATCTTCAAGCATTCTGTAAAATGCTTCCCTCTAACAAAAAAAAACTTTATTAATAATACTTTGTATTATTAATGCATAAATAATATATATAAAAAAACAATTATTCAATGTTGAACATGAACTAAAATATGACAAAATAAAATAAAATAATTATCAAAATAGCTCCCCCTCTTCTCTCCTTTGGTTAAAAGTCCAGTTGCAGGTGACCGGCGCGTGGCGGCTCCTTTAGCGTCACCGCCAGTCCCTCTCTTTTGTTTTTTTGATTGCTCTTGTAGATCTGTTTTTGTCTTTTCAATTTGGTGGTCTGGTTCTGCGTCGAAGCGGTGCTCTTGCTCTCCAATCTAAGGTTTAGGGTCTCCGATGGTTTGAGGGTTTGTCGAATTTAGTGGCTAGTCTGTTTATTTTCTCGGATTTGGGTCCTTATGCTGTTTCGATTATTTAGTCTGGTTTGTGGTGAAGGATTGGTCCAGTTCATATGTGTGATTTGATGGTCTATCGATTCTAGTCTTACTTTTTTCGGCGAGGTAAAGGGAGTTGCCAGCTCTCGTTCTCCACCTTCACTCCTTCTCTTCACCTATTTTTTTCGATTCTTTTAGAGTTGAATAAATCCGGCTTCTTAGTGTCGTAGCTCTTCAGTGTTGCGATAGTTTGTTGCAACGGGTAATAGTGTGAAGGTCCCTCACTTTAGTTTGGTTTGTTTGTGATGCTCAGGAATTTTCTTTTGCATCAATCTTTTGTAGTTTTAATTTCTAATCTTTAAGTTTATGGCTCCGAATGGTTGTGTATCCTTGCCGCCTTGCCGGCTCTTGTCTCTGCAAGGACGGTGGTTCTTGTCGGCTTTTGTCTCTGTAAGGATGGTGGTCCTTGCAGGCTATCTTATTTGTTTTTCTTATGTAAAAGGCTTGTGTGTTGATGGCTGAAACTTGTGTTGAAGCTCTTCTTGTTGGAATGGTGGAGAGTTGGTATTAGATATAGTGGTTAACTTGGTTTATTATGGTTTACACATTAGAGTTAGTTAGTGGTAATTGTATATAAACTCACTGTAAAGGTTCATTTATGATTAAGAGAGAATAAACATAATTTCCATATCTCTTTCTCTCTCAAGCTTGATTGTCATCGTCTTCTTCCTTGAGTGAGATCATATCTCTGTTCATCAATTCATAGTTTACTAATATGGTATCAGAGCGTTGGGATTCAAATCTCAACTGATTCTGCTGTTTATCATCTTCCGCTTCATCTGATTTTCTTTTCCGATGGGTTTTGTGAAGATGTATCTGCGTGTATCCCGTCGATCTGCCGATGCGACGAGTTCTTCTCTTGTTCCTGGAGTTTGTCCTCGATTTGTCATTGTGGTGTGCTTGGCTCCTGTTCCCGGAGTTTCTTTCGCCATCACATCCTCGGACTTTCAAGATCCAGTTGATTTGCATCTCTTCCACCATGGTGAAGATTATTTTGTCATGCGTCCCTCGACTGATTCGACTGCAACAAGATGTTCTTCTCCGATTTCTCCTCTAGTTGTTGTCTCCGGAGCCTCGGGAACTCTCACTTGTGCAGATCCAGTCCATACGTTTCTCTTTTCAGGTTTGCGTCACTCGACGGGATCCACCGCCTCTATCAGTTCTTATGCGATATCTCCTCCAGTTGTTGATCATCAGTCTTCTGAAGCCTCGCGATCTGTCGATTATGCGGATATTCAGGTTTCAGTCCATACGCTTCTTTCATACATCCATCAGTGCGAAAAGCAACTAGATCCACCGCCTCGACATGCTCTACTCCGATTTCACATCCAGTTGTTGTCAATCAGGCTCTCTGGAGCATCGGGAGCTGTCAATCTGCGGAATCTCTGGATCTGGTTCAATCGCCTTTCTTCATCCATAATCTAGATCACTCAGGTCTGATTGTGCGACTTCATCTTGTTCACTGTTTATGCTACAAGATTTTGCTTGGAATTTTGGCTATCTCACCTTGTTCCAGCTTGTTTTCTCTGTTTGATCGATTCTTCCATCGATTTCAATCATTTTATTCGCTTCTCATATTTGGATCTCTATGGCGACCTCCTAAAATTTACTTTGCAACATGTTGGTGGCACAGATCCGTTGATTTAGTCTGTGTTTGGATAACGCACTCACTCTCTCGACATCTTGGTTCTAGAAGTGTATATTGTGGTTTTGCTTACAAACTATGGAAGGCTTTGGAAGCTAGTTTTAGGCATCACAATGTTTCTAGACAGAGGGAGCAATGGTTAACAAATCTTTCTCAGAATTTTGAGTTGTTGTTGGTCTCTGCGGAAGGAAGATTCATCATGTTGGATATTGATGGTTCTTTTGGCTTATTTTCCTCTGAAGATGCTGCAATGGTTCAGCGTTTGAGCTTCTTTGGCTGGTTCTCCATTGATGATCTTGCAGCATTATGGTCTCTGTTGCATACTCTGTTCTTGACAGGAAGCATCTCCATGGTGAGGTCTTCGTATTTCAATATCAAAGTTCAGTTTCCAAGTTTTTGATAAGGCTGTCTTCAGCTCTTGTTCTCCATCTTGGTTGTTTCTCTACTCGGTCTTTTGTTGCTGCTCAAGACTGCGTTTGAGCCACTTGTTCATCAGCTGCTAAAAGAGCAGTTCCTCTCATCAAGTTGGCTGTTTTCTGTTGAAAGGCATGTTATCTCACGATGTACTACTAGACATGGGGAGTTTTGGTCACGAAGCATCTCTCGGTTGGACGTCTATGATTGTTTTGGCACTGTTAACAAAATTTTGTTCGGTTCTTTACCAAGACCACCAGATTTCTTTGTGCATTTCACTCTTTTCTCGTTCTTCAAGTGTTCTTCATGTCCAAGATGAAAGTTTACTTCTTTTCCCTTTCATCTTGAGGGGGGGTATTAAATATAGTGGTTAACTTGGTTTATTGTGGTTTACACATTAGAGTTGGTTAGTGGTAATTGTATATAAACTTACTGTAAAGGTTCATTTATGATTAACAGAGAATAAACATAATTTCCATATCTCTTTCTCTCTCAATTTTGATTGTCATCGTCTTCTTCCTTGAGTGAGATCGTATCTCTGTTCATCAATTCATAGTTTACTAATAGTTGGCTTTGAAGTATAGGTTTTCTGGGTTGGGCTGTTTGTTTAGTCCGGATAATATCGATTTCTAAGCTCTTATCGGAGACGGTCTTTTTTGTGGTTTGATGATGTTGTATTGGACCTTTAAGTAATATAAATCCATAGACGACGAAAAAGAATATTCATTTTCGGCGCGTATTGGGCCTTGAACTCATATTTTCTTTTCTAGGTCCATTTGCCGACGAAATGAAATACAAAAACTAATATGAAAATCTATGTCCATTTTCTAAGAATTATCGTAGTCCTTTTCCAACACAGTTCACAGGTGTCATCTGATAATCAAACCGATTGAGACGACCATTTTATCTTCTAACATAAGATTCGAAAACGAAGGCCCAAATCTGTTGACTCATCATGTTCAATCTTTCTTAAACTTAAATCAAAGCATAACCAAGAAGCAAACATACTCAATCTCAAGGCGTCTTACTTTTACCAGATGATATTAGAGCAAAGAGAGACTCCATTTCTAGAGACTTAAGATTAATGAGAAAACCAAGAGCAGCATGATCACATCACATCAACATTCCCGAAAGAAACCGAACAAATCCAGAGAAAGACAGAAACCAGAAGATAATTATAAGAAAAAAACGAAAAAAGTTTTTTTTTCTTTTTCTTTCAAATCCTCTGGACTTTATCAGCCTTAACCACAGGATTGGCCTTTGCGATTGCATCACGTCCAACTTCTTTGAAATCGAAGCTACACTCGTGCTTCTCCGGGTACCTATGGCTCCCGCAAAACGTGCTACCGCATTTGCACTTAAACCCCATAACTCCAACCTTCTTGTTACAGCTTAAACACCTGTTCGGTCGTGCAGGTTTCGACGGCTCTGCCTCGTCCTGTCCCGTGGCTGCAGGCACCGAAGACGGCTCAGCGGTTACAACAACAAAGGGCTCCACAGAGGGTGGTTTAGTTTCCAGAGTTGGCTGTGGTGTGGTGATGAGACTGCAAGACGGAAGCTTTAGTGATTTCTCGACCGCAGCTTTTGCTACAGCGGTTTGATCTTCCTCAGCTCGAAGGCTTCTGTAACATTTCGAACAGAGGTTCATGTTGGACGGTGAACCAAAGAATCCGCATCCGTTATCGCAGAGCTTCGGCTCTGCTGGTGGGAAGCTTGTGCTGTTGTTTTGCTCAGAGCTCATTGTTGTTGTTGTTGTCGTCTTTTAAAAAAAAACCCTTTCTTCTTCTTCTCAAATCTATTTCACCTTGATTAAACAAAACAAGAAAAACAAAAACAAAAATTATCTTCTGACAGCAACAGAAGAATATTTTTTTTTTTAAGGTTGTCGTTGAATCAGAACAATCAAGATAAGATCAATTTTCCTCAATTCACTCCAATCAATTAGATTAAAACCCAGATTCGATATAATCAAATTGATTCAATTCGATTAAACGCATATTCGATATAATCAAATCGATTTAACCTAGCTTCTAATAAGATCTATTTATGCGTCAATAAACACAAAAGTTTCAAGTTTCAATCGATGCACCAGAAATTTCCGACAAAGAGATTGGAAATGACTTTAGTACTAAGAAACATTTCTACGCATGAGCTAAATGTTCAGATCCGTCGAAGAACAAACAAATCAAACAAAATTCCGAAGGAGAATATACCAGAAATGGTCAGATCAAATGAGAATTTTCTTTCCTCCAAATTCAAAGCTTCTTTTTTATCGACGAGATTTCATAGAAACAGAAAAAACGAGTTTTCTGGTCTTCCGAAGAGGAAGAAGAAGAAGAAGGATGGGTTTTCTTCGTTGGTTCGGATTCTAGGGATTTGTTATTTTTTTCTGTTCAAGATTGATCAGAACAAATCCCTTGATTTAGGTAAGAGAGAGAGATAACCAAACACGCAACAATGGGTTGATCAGAAAATTGTCTGTTTTATAACATTTGGGGTACGAGACACGGTTAAGTCGGTCTTGGGTTTCATTTCTCACGTCAGTGTTGGCGTGCTTTTCAATCGTTTTCAGCCGTTGGATCTGTACGACCGACGTTAATCTGACGTTACTCTTTTCTGATCGAACGGCTAAATTGTGGTCAGGGGTATAAGCGTAATTATTGGAATACCGTCAGGTTAAAAGAGTAAGTCCACTATTTGCCCATTTTTCCCCCGCAGTCACACTGTTTCTTCTCTCTTCTTTTTTTTTTTTTTTTATTTCATTTTCCAAAGTCCATTGTTTTTCTTTTTGGTTAAGATAAACATTTTCAGCTGATATAAAGAAAAAGTCAAGAGTTTCGTTACACCAAAATTTATATGGTCTGACCACTATATTACATTTTAACAGTTCAGCCTAAGGATTTTTCCTAGCGAAATATGACTAATTCGGTCCTTTTTTCGATTAAATTTCGTATGTACTAGTTGTTAGAAAGAACGAAAAAGAAAATACATGCAATGATGCAATCAAACGAATAAACGATACTCTGCCAAAACAAATGAGGCAATCAATAGATATTTATAATATACAAATTAATTGGTCTAGTCAGACATGACATTCTTCTTTTGAGCAAAACCACAAATAATTTGTAGATAATGCTTAGATCATCTTCCACCATGATTCATAACCATTGTGATTAGAGACCCCTTTTAATTTGTTTTTAATTATATTAACTTTCAAATGGAACAATCATGAGTGGCGTACACATCCCTACGTACCATACCCATCCTTCACAGTCAAGACATTCATGTTGTTTTGACATTGCAGAAGGAGACGTCTTGCTGTGTCTTTTCTGAACAAAAGCTAAATATAAAGACCAAGTAGATAGTGCCAAAAAGTTTATGCCTCTTATAGCTTCTGGTTTTTGCTATGACTGTGTACTAGAAACAGCTGCAGAGTCAGAAGTTAACTTGAGTATAGAACTTGAAGTTTGTCTCGAAGGAGTCAGGATGAAAAAGAAAACTTGACCTTTCATTTCCTTTGGTAAACTAAAACACAGAGAATCTTTTGGTAAGCAGCATTAAATATTATAACTAAAGCATATAGCTTTTCATGAGGAAACGAAGGACCAAGAGATCGCTGTAAGACTTGGAAAAATGATTTAAGTGCTACAAATATTTCAGAAGAAAGATGCTCATTGCTCACAATATAGAAGAATGCATGCTAGAACCAGGGGCGGACGTAGGTAGGGATGTATGGGGTCCTATACCCCGTCTATTTTTTTTGTTTCTTCAGTAGTATTAATTCATTTAACTAAATATCATTGGGAAAACGGCCAAAAAATTTCCCAACTATCCGAAAATCATCGTTTAAATACCCAACTATCACGAAAGCTATTTTAATCTCAAACTTTTGTTGACTTGTGCAAAAAAACCCAAACTTATATTGACCAAGCCGAATTAGACGCGTCGTTAATTTGAGTAACGGATGTAATTAACCACGTTAATCGCCGTTATTAAGATCCATTTAAACAAAACGACCACGTTTTGAAATTAAAACCGAAAACCTTATTTCTTCTTCTTCCCTTTCTTCCTCCCCGACCCAAATCAGATTGAAACCCTAAAAAAATCCCCAAATCGATTTCTCCTCTTATTCCTCCCTAATCAATTTCAACCGTTCTCCTCATCTATTTCCGAATTCTCTTTGACTCTAAACTATCGATTTCTATTCATTTATTCTGATGAGTTCGAGTTCTAGCTCTAAACTGAAGTGTGAAGAGAACCGTGGGTTTCCGTTGAAGTGTGCGTGTGGATGTGATGTGTCGATCTACACATCTAAGACACAAAAGAATCCAGGACGTCCTTTCTTTGGTTGCATAACCAAAAAAGATGTAAGTTGAATTGTTTATGGTGATATGTATTATGTATGTTAGTTTTACACAGGTTTGTATCGCTTACATTAAGAGTTCGTACAACAGGATCATCTTTTTAAGTGGGTAGAAGAAGCCGTATTGGAGGAGGTTGAAGAAGTTTTACCAAAATTAAGAACCATTGAAAGGGATATTTGGAAAGGAACATCCGAGCTTGAAGAGTTGAAGTTTGTTGTGAAATAATTAAAGGAAGAGCTAATACAGACCCAAATTGAAGTCCAAAAATGTAAGCTGGCGAACAAATTGTGTATTGTGTGTCTTGGTTTTATCATTATTGGCATTGTTTATGTAATGGTTTGTAAATCCAAGGAAAAACTTGTTCTTGGTTACTAGTGTGGTGTGAGGATTAAATCGAGTTCATGGTGCACTTCTTCTTTTCTTTTTGTTGTATTTGAATAATTTCATGTTGTTGTAGTTGAAGAGTGTTAAGAATTTTTATGTGATTAGATGTTTCAATTCTTGTTCTTAATTATACAAATGAAACTAAGAAAGCCATTACTCAATAACAACAACAACAACGAGTTTTTTAATAAGAAACATGACATAAACACACACAAGTTGCACAAATAGAAATAACATAAACATAATCAAAGTAGCAAAAATTTGAAGTCTCAAAAGCAAAGTCTAAAAATAAAACAGATGAAAACATAATTAAGTAGGAAGAGCACACAGTCAATCAAAGAAACCAGCATGCTAGTCCTTCCACCTCTGATCCTTGTGCTGATCGTTGTACTTGTGGTGCTTGAACGCCTGGTCCTTGTGCTTGTGATCCTTGTGGTGATGGTCCTTGTGGTTGTGATCCTTGTCCTTGTGATCCATGTGCTTGTGATCCTTGTGCTTGCAATCCTTGTGATTGTGAAAGCCAATCATTTGTTGATCCTTCCTAAAATGTAGTTGGCAATAAAAAAGCATTAACATTCATCCCAATTGAAGACAAAGCATGTATTTAAAGTACAACAAACCTGATTTTTCCTTGGTCGACCTCTTGGTCTCTTTGGTGGAGGCTCAACGAATGGTTTTGAGCAATTTGTCTTAGTGTGTCCTTCTTTGCAATTCGAACATGTCATCACTCTATTCATGCGTGTCAACTTGGTCTTCTTTGAAGAAGTGGCTGTTTCATTTTGTCCTCTACGCCTAGCATGCATATTCGGTCTACCAGGATTTCCTAATCTCCATGGTGGTGGTAAGACAGGTAATCGATTTGTTTTAGGCCAGAACTTCATACCTTGAACAGGCCTAATGCCTTCGCTATATGTTTGCCGCCAAGTTTGTGCTATGTAGTACTGAGACACATAATCTTCTACCCTTCTTTTCTTTGAGATGATGACACATGCGGCATGAATACATGGGATTCCAGTCATTTGCCATTTCCGACAAGTACAAGTCTCCTCCCCCATGTCAACGGTGTAATTAACACGTTCATGCTCTACCTCATTTAACTCATTTGTAGCCATATATCTACTGCAATCCATAGAGCCGTCTATCATTTTCTCTATCTCCACATGATCTTTTTTTGTAAACCTAGTCTTCAATCTATTCGCAATAATAGCCCTTTTTGCATTACGCACACCATACACTGCCTCCTTATGTCCTCTAACATGTCTAGTAAGGGTTTTCTCCTACCTTCCCGGATCGTTCTATTAAAAGACTCACTCAGATTGTTCAAGTTGTCATTGCAACAAGATCCTATCCTAAAGTAAGCCCTAGACCATGTTTGAGGAGAGGTGTTTTGTATAGTAGTATGTGCACCTGGACTGTAATGCCTTAAAGCTTCCATGTTCTCGTCAAATTCTCCTATGGTGTAGCTGCGTGATATCTTCCAAAACAATATCTTCAACTGGACATCAATGCCATCTTTCTTCCAGTTATCCATAATGTGCTTAGCACACATACGGTGTTCAGCTTGTGGGAGAATATTGTGAACCGCTTTCACTAAGCCCTACAAAAAGAAACAATTCAAACAACATGAGCAAAAAGCATGAGTAAACACTATAAGTAAATACAATAAGTAAGATACTAACCTTTTGTTTGTCGGAAATTATTGCAAGGTTTGTTCCACCATTAAGTTCCAAAGTAGTGTTGAGATGTCTAACAAACCAATCCCAATTCGTGTCATTCTCAACTTCCACTACAGTCCACGCAATGGGAACTATCCTATTATCCCCATCTCTGCCTACTGCAGCTAGAAGATGCCCCTTTATATCCCACTTGAGGAAAGCACCATCTAATCCTATAATCGGCCTACAACTCTCTTTCCAGGTATCTCTTTGTGATTTAAAGCAAATGAATAACCGATAAAACCTTTGTTTGCTTCCAATGGTTGGCCCAGGTATTGTCTCAATTTCCATTTTCGAGTTCTTGTTAGACCGAAAGACTTCTGCTTGATAATCCCATATTCTTGCAAAATGGGCTTCATGACTAGCTTTTCTTTCTTTCGAAAGCTTTGTCTTCGCCTTTGCACACTGGTCGTCACTGACAATAAGACTGTACTCCCTCTTGATCTCAGCAGCCATTTCCACATTTGTCATTTTCGGATTCACCCGCAGCCTTTCCGCAAAAAGGCAACCAATTGTTGACGGGTTCAACAATTTAGAGTACCCTGATCTAACATATATATGCTCATTCACGTAGACCTTTACCTGCAGCTTGCTTTTGGATTTCTCATAAGAGCAGTAGACTCTCCATGAACACTTGTACTTAGTGTCTGAGCATTTTGCACCCAGTCTTGTCGGCGACGACTTGAACATCTTGATGTCGTATTTAGTTTTCAGTGAGTACCTAATAAGCGCCTGCTTGAAATCATCTGCACACCCATATGTTTTCCCCAATGCAAACAACTCTTCCGGATCTTCGTTCTGTCTAGGCTCTATCTCATCTTCGTCATCCGATGCTGACAAAGGATCTGGAATTGTTTCATCATTCCATATATCATCTCCACTCTCTCCATCACTCTCAACATTGTCATTCCTCACAGCATCTCTAAACTCTTCTCCTAAATCTTCAACACCTTCTTCAACACCAACATGGTTCTCATCGTTCTCATTACCTGTCGCAGTACCACCATCATCATCAATGGCAGTTTCGAAATCATCATCTGGAGCAACCTCACAGTCATCTCCACTTACAGCTTCCGATTCTACATCAGCATCAAAATTCGCGTGTTCTGCCTCTGGTTCAGTCGTGGGTGCCTCAGGTTCAGCTTCATCTCCTACAACTCCACTACAGTCGCCTCCAGTAGAATCCACACCAGCTTCAGTGGAACGACCCTCACAAGCAGTATCACTCTTTCTTTTATGAACAGGAATCTTCTTCCTTCTCACCATTTCTTGACAATGAGGAGAATCGATTTCGTTTTTGTTGGGAGGAATAGAGAGGATAATCGATTTCGTTTTTGTTGGGAGGAATAGAGAGGAGAAATCGATTTGGGGATTTTCTTAGGGCTTCGAATCTGATTTGAATCGTAGAGGAAGAAGGGAAGAAGATGAAATAAGGTTTTCGGTTTTAATTTCAAAACGCGGTCGTTTTGTTTAAACGGATCTTAATAACGGCGATTAACAGGGTTAATTACATCCGTTACTCAAATTAATGACGCGTCTAATTCGGCTTGGTCAATATAAGTTTGGTTTTTTTTTTGCACAAGTCAACAAAAGTTTGGGATTAAAATAGCTTTCGTGATAGTTGGGTATTTAAACGATGATTTCCGGATAGTTGGAGAAATTTTTGGCCGTTTTTCCAAATATTATTATAACTAAATATTATTAAGTGTCCCAAATAAAATAAAAGTGTGTCCTCATCTAACTAATTTAATTACATAGATTTATATGCAAACGCATTCTAACCCAAAAGTGCTAAAAATTTAAAAACCTAAAAAAAATTTCCTAATTAACACTTTATCTCTCTAGCTAACAAAAAGATTGTGAAGACTTCCCTACGGAACCGGATAAGTGATCAATTTTTAAAGATTGTGTCATTTGTCTAGTTGAAAAAGAATTGTTTAAGAAAGTGACAAATGAAGTTGTGATGATCGTAGAATAAATCTGTGAGTTACTTTTTTTCAATAAAATTTGTGTTTATAATATTGTGCCCCCGATAAAAAAGTGTTCTAGATCCGCCACTGGCTAGAACTAAACTCATTGGGACTTGGGACAAGAGGGGAAGTACAATATGTTTAATTGTTTAAGTACACTGAGCAATTTGAAAATATATAAATGAACAAATGTAATCAATGCATCAAGTAGGCATACATATTGGCAACAAAAAGTGATTATATTTTTGAAGTAATATGCTAGAATGACCCATTTCGAAACATTAATGTGGAAGGAAGACCTTATATAAGGAAAATGTTAGAAATGACCCACTATTTTCAAAATATCAGCGCTACCCTTACTAATTTTTTTGGGTTCACTGTTCTTAATGGCAGAGGCGGAGGGAATTAAGAGGGAGGGGGGTCACATGACCCCATGGAATTTTTAAAATTAGTCCTTTTTAGTATTAAAATTTTAAATTGACACCCCTTGAATAAAAAAAATTGACCCCCATACAATGAAAGTCCAATAGTATATTAACCCAAATACTAGTTTAGTCTAATAAAAAAATTTCTGATATACAAATAAGCCAATTTTACATAAAATTACCCTAAAATTTTAATAATTTCCTTGTTTGTCTTCTTCTAACTTTGTCGTCTTCTTCCAACTTCGATACTCTCTTCTTCTTTTTGCCGGCTAATTCTTTATATTGATTAAGATTCAAAGGAGTCTGATACAAGGTAAGATTCTAAAAACAGAGGACACCAATAATTAAGTTCTCAATCATGTAAGTTGTGAAGTGATCGTTTTGCTAATAGAACAGCAGGCTGATTATATAGGCGTCATTTGAAAGAGAAAGTGCAGCCGGGGAACATATTCTGCCACAGGCGAATAGTAGATTGATTTCTCTAAAATCTAGGTTTAAACAATAATTTCAGGTAAATAATTATCTCAACTTTTTATTAAAGAAATTTGTATACATCCTTAATTGAATAATCGATGAGTCCTTACTAATTTTAAATTTTGGTTTTGATTTTTTTATATGTAGGCAGCGACAAAAGTAATGGATAGATTTCTAAAAAGAAAATCTCCACCTCCTAATTCGACTTGGATAATTTGCCATTAGATCCAGCTAAGATAAAGAGCATTCTAAGTTATCATCCTAACCAAAGAGATGAGGTACGACGTAGATATTGGATGAGAGGACCGTATCAACCTCGTTCTCATAAATTTAAACAAATACCAATAGGAGGTGTGTTACGGCGTTTTAATCCACATTGGTTTGATCAGTATGGTGATTGGTTGGAGTATAGTGTTGAAAAGGAGAAGGCTTTTTGCTTGTGTTGTTACTTGTTCTGAGATCAAGCTGAAAAACAAGGTGGAAGTGATGGCTTTATATCGACTGGTTTTTGTAGCTGGAATAAGGCTGATAGGTTTGATAGGCATGTGGGGAATGATGTGAATAGTTTTCACAATAATGCCAGAAAGAAATGTGAGGATTTGATGGAACAAGGTCAGTTTAACAGACATGCACTGCATAAGCAAAGTGATGTTGTGAAAAATGACTATCGAATTCGTTTGAATGCTTCCATTGATGTTCTAGACATTTATTACACCAAGGGTTACCATTTCGTGGGCATGATGAGTCGGAAGAATCAGCAAATAAAGGTAACTTTTTGGAGCTTCTGAAATATACTGCTTATCAGAATGAGGCTGTAAGTAAAGTTGTGTTGAACAATGCTCCAAAAAACAACCAGATGACATCTCCTCCAATTCAAAAGGACATTGTGCATTGCTTTTCAGAAGAGGTAACTAAATCTATTATCAAAGATATTGATAATGATGTATTTGGCTTGCTGGTAGATGAATCTGCTGATATTTCAGATAAAGAGCAAATGGCAGTGGTTTTTTGCTTTGTTGATAAGTATGGGATAGTCAAGAAAAGATTTGTTGGCATTGTTCATGTGAAGGAAGCATCTTCTTTATCTTTGAAGTATGCTATTGATTCTTTGTTTGCTAAATTTAGCTTGAGCTTGAAACAAGTGAGGGGACAAGGTTATGATGGAGCTAGCAATATGAAGGGAGAATTTAATGGATTGAGATCATTGATTTTGAAAGAAAGTAGTTCTGCATATTACGTTCATTGTTTTGCTCATCAACTTCAATTGGTTGTCGTGGCAGTTGCAAAAAAGCATTTAGAAGTTGGAGAATTTTTTGATATGATGTCTCTTTTGTTAAATATGGTTGGAGCTTCTTGCAAGAGAAAAGATATGATCCGGGAAAGCTATCGCAAAAAAGTGGAAGAAGGGATTAGTAATGGTGAAATTAAGACTGGAACGGGGTTAAATCAGGAGCTTTCCCTTCAAAGACCTGGAACCACTCATTGGGGTTCATATTATAAGACACTATTGCGGCTTGTTGAGTTGTTTTCGTCTGTTATTGAAGTTCTCCAGTATATCGAAGAAGAAGGCATAGACTCCACCAAAAGACGACAAGCATATGGCATTCTCAAATACTTTCACACCTTTGATTTTGTTTTCTATCTACAGTTGATGCTGCTTGTCTTGGGACTCTCTGATAACTTATCAAAAGCTTTACAAAGAAGAGACCAAGATATCTTGAATGCTATATCACTGGTGGGATCCACTAAGCGACAGCTGAATAAGCTTAGGGATGATGGATGGGATGATTTTATGGCTAAAGTTAGTTCTTTTAGGAAGCAAAATAACACAGAGATGCTCATTATGGAGGAAGAATTTGTTGATTCAAGAAGACCAAGGAAAAGAACAGGTATAACCAACTTGCATCACTATAAGGTAGAATGCTTCTACACTGTCTTAGATATGCAACTTCAAGAGTTCAATGACCGTTTTGATGAGGTAAATTCAGAACTACTTGTCTGCACATCGTCTCTAAGTCTGATTGATTCTTTTCACCAGTTTGACAATACAAGGCTCTTGAGATTGGTTGAGCTTTATCCCGATGACTTTACTGTTGTGGAGCGTAAATCTCTTGATCCTCAACTTGACATCTACCTTGATAATGTGCAAAAGGATGAAAGGTTTACTTCTCTAAAGAGTCTTGCTGATCTTGCTCATGTGATGGTGGAGACAAGAAAACATCTTTCACATCCTTTGGTTTATCGACTTCTGAAACTATAATTCGTTCTTCCTGTTGCGACCGCAAGCGTTGAAAGATGCTTCTCTGCAATGAAAATTGTGAAGACGACATTGCGTAATAGGATTGGTGATACATTTTTAAATGATTGTCTTGTTTGTTTTATCGAAAAACAGGTCATTGATACTGTTACAAACGAAACTGTGACGAAACAGTTTCAAGATACGAGTGAGCGTAGAGTCCATCTTTAGCACTTAAATTTGTAGTGACATTTTTCATGATTCTTAATGAAGTTTTTTGAATTTTTTTTATGATAAAATTTTATGACCCCCATAAACAATTTTTCTGGCTCCGCCATTGCTTAAAAGGGTTGGGTTTCGTGTTCCCTAAAGGATAAACCGTAATTTCACACCAAAAATGATCATTTCTACAATTTTTCTCTTGTGTGGGTCTTCCTTCACATTAATCTATCCAAAAAAGTCATTTCAAAAAATCTCTCTCTATATTTTTTATTTGGTTGATGTACTGAACAAAGGGATTTGGATCTAGAACATTTAAACAAAACTTAACTATGATGTAATCTCAAGTTCAATATCCATTTTAGCATGAACACAATTACATTGTTGATATACAGGTATACCATGTAAGTTTTGACCTCAATATCATACTGCTTACATATTGGTGACGGACGTTGTCCCATTACAAAGATCCATTACACTCAAGACCGACCTATGACAAATATAACCTATGACAAATATACAAAGATCCATTTCTGGACTCTCCCCTCTCTGTCATGCATATATACTTCTGGACTCTCCTACTCTCTGTCATGCATACTTTAATTACCGATCCTTTTTTGGTAAAATCGCGTTTCTTCAAGACTTAATTTGTTCATTTCTGGACTCTGCTCCTGCCTTTAAAGGTTGGTTCAGCTCCAATGCTTCAGCTTCTGCAAAAACCGACAAACCAAGTGAAGAAGAAGACAGAAGAGTCTTTCAATGAGTTTTTATCCTCCTTCGGCTGTCAACAACCGTTTTGACCCTGAGAGAGTAAGTCTCAGACATATATCATGTTTTCGACTGAAAGAGGTTTACTTACGTAATCACACAGTGAGGTTCTTGGAGAAATAAGAACTTCAAGTTTCTTAAAGAAAGCTTCGTCAAGAGTAGTGTCATCGTGGTTGCTAGTGACCGAACTAGAAATATTTTTTTACCGGGGTCAATATTTGTTTAAAGCATAAATAAAAAATAATACTATAAAATAGTCTATCTTAATAGTCTTCTATACTCGTTTTCTCTCTAAAGAAAGCACTGTAGAGCGACGCATAGGATTCCAAAAGTCCCCTTCCCGTGGTCATGGGGTCGTCTCCGGCGTCTTCCCCGACCACCCTTCTTTCGGGTCCCTCGGAGGGAAAAAACCCATGGTCAAATAATCTTTCAGCTCAAGAAAACGCAGATATTCCGGTGTTCGAAGTTCTCAATGGTGTAGCCACTGTGACAATTGAAGGGAATGTCCTGAAATCAGACTTGTATCTATTCTATTAGAGTCGTGATGTCGAGATAAGACAATCATATGATATTGGATGGTTATAATGTTTTGCTAGAAGCCGCTTATAACTTATGAGTTATGAACTCATTACCACTATCATATGATCCTATAGGGTCACACACCTAAGCAAACTGGATATTATAAATTGAGTTTTGATCATTAGAGTAATGATTATGATCAACGTATATAAGATATACGTCGATATCGACTTTCTGTGAGGGTGTCGATCGACACCAATGGTGGGTGTCGATCGACACTTGTTCGGTCACGACTTCTAGAAGTATTGACTTTTGGATGGTGTCGATCGACACCAATTAGGTTGGTGTCGATCGACACCCGTCGGCAGCTCCAGCCTATATATATGATATAGGGGCTGCTCGACAACATATAACCAAAAACATATCAGAAGTTGTTCAGAAATTGTTTTGAGCTTCAGAAAAACATAGAAACGAAGATAGAAACCCGAAGGCGAATCGTTCGCTCCGGCACTAGCATCCCGTCGTCCAGTTTGTGTGCGTGTGGACTTCTGTAGAGGCGCAGCACTTGAGGCGCTTGAGATCTCGATTACCTGTTCTTATTCCGCTGCAAAACCTTCAGGTATGTTCGAGATTTCATATATATATTCAAACATAGATTCAATTGGCACGATCCGTGGATTTAGGATTGTTGTTAGGGCTGTTTTAATATGATTAAAACCTGAACGAAATCAATCAGTGGTATCAGAGCAGTGTGTTTCTATTGAATCTGTTGAATATATGTAAATCAATCTGTTCAAAAATCGTTTTTGATGAAGAACACGTTCTGAGTTCTTCGGTGTCGATCGACACCAATTCGGTGTCGATCGACACCACTATGGTTTTCGCGTGAAAAATAGTTTTCGCGTGAAAACTTTAGTTTACGATCGGTTTAAACGGTAAATTAGTTATCGTTAATTAAATTGATTTGGTGGGTGTCGACCGACACTAAAGTAGTGTCGATCGACACCGGATGGATATATGCAAATTGATTCGATCGGTTTAATCGGTTAAATGGTTTATCGCGATTGAACCGGATCAGAATCTGTCGGTCAACACAAAAGTTGTGTCGATCGACACTGACCTGGTGTCGATCGACACCACTTCAGAATTTGCGTAACTTGTTTAACTTAAGAAAATTTTAAAAGGTTTAAAACAAAGTTAAAATATCTAGAATATATAACTAATATAAACTAGATAAATGTTCCGTTCCTCAAACATAATATTAAGCTTTTAATATCTTCCCAATCTTGTCAACTGTGTCAAGGCTCGTTTCATTGTGTGATGGGTCTGCCAAAGCAGAGTGTCCGCAATTACATGAGTGAGGCAGGTTGTAATCGTTACTACGGACTTAAAAGATTGTTTGCTTAAATAGGCTATCAAAATAGTTTTGGGCTCATAGATATAGGATTGGATTCGATATTAGATATTAATCCAAGACCAAGAATTATATATGATATAATTAGCAAAGTGTTGCTTACCTAAATAGCTAAAGTTTGGGCGATGGGCCAAAGCTCACTCAAATTTTTGTGAAATATGATCTTGGATCATTATATTCAATTGAGGAAAATTGTTTTGAATATAATGTGAGTTTCTTAATTGTTAAGATTTCTCATTTCTTGAACATCAAAACTAAACTCTCATTTTGTGTTTTTCAGCAATGGCTAGCTCCCCTCACAGAAACACATTCTCGCTTCGATCCGTCCTTGAGAAGGACAAGCTTAATGGATCGAACTTCCTTGAATGGTATCGGAACTTGAGAATTGTTCTCAAACAGGAGAAAAAGGAATATGTCCTTGAAAAGGTTCTCCCTGAGAAACCGAAGTCCAATGCCGGACACGCTGAAAGGAATGCTTGGGAGAAGCATTCTAATGATGAGGTCGATGTGAGTTGTCTCATGCTGGCTACCATGAACTCGGACTTGCAGAAGCAATACGAGAACGTGGTGTCACCTGTTGAGATGATCACTAGCCTGAAAGGGATGTTTCAGGAGCAAGCACGAACTGAGAGATACCAGACGGTTAAGTCTCTCATTGAGTGCAAGCTACCAAAGGATGGTCCAGTTAGCCCACATGTCATTAAGATGATGGGTTATATTGATAACTTGGCAAAACTGGATTGTCCTCTTAGCCAAGAGTTGGCTACGGACATCATTCTGTAGTCGTTGCCGTCAAGCTTTGATCAGTTTATCATGAACTATAACATGAACAACATGACAAAGACTTTGACGGAACTGCATGGCATGCTCAAAACAGCTGAGCCAAACATCAAAAAGGGCACCCCTAATATACTTATGGTACAAGGGGGTAAAAAGTTTAAGAAACATGCTAAGGGTAAAGGAAAAGCTAAGGCATTCCCGATTGAGAATCAGGATAAGCCTGAGACTTCTTCCAAACCCAAACGCGGCCCTACTGATGCTGATAAATGCCATTACTGCAACAAGTCTGGGCATTGGAAGAGAAATTGCAAAGAATATTTGGGAGATCTAAAGAACTCGAAGAAGACGTATGAGACGACTTCTTCAGGTATCTATGTTATAGAAGTAAATGTTACTACTTCAGGTTCTAAGTCTTGGGTATTAGATACCGGCTGTGGCGCTCATATTTGTACAAATATGCAGGGTCTAAGCAACAGTAGAACGTTGGGAATGGAGCAAGAGTTGCTGCATTGGCCGTAGGAACTTATCATTTGTCTTTGCCGTCAGGCTTTGTATTGGAATTGAATAATTGCTACTATGTACCTGCTATAAGCAGAAACATCATTTCTATTTCTGTTTTGGATTTAGAAGACTTTCATTTCTCGATTAAAAACAAGTGTTGTTCTTTTAATCGTAATGAAATGTTTTATGGTAGCGCTCCATTAGAGAATGGACTTTATATTCTTAACCAATCTTTGCCTGTCTATAACATAAGTACTAAACGGTTAAGAACCAATGACTCGAACCCCACGTTTCTCTGGCATTGTCGTTTGGGCCACATTAATGAGAAAAGGATTCAAAAGCTTCATAATGATGGGCTTTTAGACTCATTTGATTTTGAATCATTTGAGAAGTGTGAATCCTGCTTAATGGGCAAAATGACAAAGGCCCCTTTCAACAAATTTAATGAAAGGGCCGGTGACCTATTGGGCCTTATACATACCGATGTATGTGGTCCAATGAGTGTTAGTGCTAGAGGAAACTTTCAGTACTTCATCACGTTTACTGATGATTTCAGTAGATTTGGTTATGTCTATTTAATGAGACATAAATCGGAATCCTTTGAAAAGTTCAAGGAGTTCCAAAATGAAGTGCAGAACCAACTTGGCAAAAGTATTAAAGCTCTTCGATCAGATCGTGGAGGTGAATACTTAAGCCAAGAGTTCAGTGATCATCTGAGTAATTGTGGAATTGTTTCACAACTCACTCCTCCTGGAACACCTCAGTGGAATGGTGTATCTGAAAGGAGGAATCGGACTTTATTAGATATGGTTCGATCGATGATGAGTCAAGTAGATCTTCCATTATCCTTTTGGGATACGCTCTAGAAACGTCTGCGTTTACGCTAAACAGAGTTCCATCAAAATCAGTCGAGAAGACGCCATATGAGATATGGACTGGAAAAGTTCCAAGTTTGTCTTTTCTTAAAATTTGGGGTTGTGAAGCTTATGTCAAACGGTTGATATCTGATAAGCTTGAACCCAAATCTGATAAGTGCTACTTCGTTGGTTATCCTAAGGAAACCAAGGCTTACTACTTTTACAACCGTTCTGAGAACAAAGTGTTTGTTGCTAAGAACTGTGTTTTCTTGAGAAAGAATTTCTTTCCAAGAAGAACAGTGGGAGTAAAGTACAACTCGAAGAAGTTCGAGAATCACAGGAGCCTGCTCAACCTGTCGAGGAAGAGCAGCGACTGGATCTACAAAGAGTTGTAGAGCCCGAGCTGGATCTACAAAGAGTTGTAGAGCCCGAGCCTGTGATGCCAGAAGTTCGCAGATCCGAAAGGATTCGTCAAGAGCCCGAGATATGGATTTCTCGTGACTAATTGTCATGATCTCTTGATCATTGACAGTGACGAACCTGCGACTTTCGAAGAAGCAATGATGGGCCCTGACTCCGAAAAATGGTTTAAGGCCGCTGAATCCGAAATCGGTTCCATGTCACAAAACCAAGTATGGACTTTGGGTGATTTACCTGATGGTGTAAAAGCCATTGAGTGTAAATGGGTCTTCAAGAAGAAGATCGATGTGAATGGAAACGTTCAGATTTACAAAGCTAGGTTGGTGGCAAAAGGTTTCAAACAAGTTCAAGGTGTTGACTATGATGAAACCTATTCCCCAGTCGCTATGCTTAAATCTATTCGGATTCCTAGCAACAGCCGCTCATTATGATTATGAGATTTGGCAAATGGATGTGAAAACAGCTTTCCTTAACGGGATTCTGGAGGAGGATGTGTACATGACACAACCTCCGGGTTTCACTAATCCTGATGCTGCTGGGAAAGTATGCAAGCTTCATAAATCCATTTATGGATTGAAGCAAGCATCTCGGAGTTGGAACCTACGTTTTGATGAAGCAGTTAAAAAGTTTAACTTCATCAGAAACGAAGAGGAACCTTGCGTTTACAAGAAGACTAGTGGGAGCGCAGTTGCATTTCTCGTACTGTATGTAGATGACATACTTCTCATAGGAGATGATATTCCATTACTTCAGTCAGTAAAGGACTGGCTCGGAAGTTGTTTCTCGATGAAAGACATGGGCGAAGCCGCCTATATTCTTGGAATAAGGATCTATAGAGATAGATCAAAGAGGGTGATTGGACTGTGCCAGGACACTTATATAGATAAGGTTCTACACAGGTTCAACATGCATGATTCCAAGAAGGGCTTGCTTCCGATGTCTCATGGCATTACTCTCAGCAAGAAGCAGTGTCCTTCGACACCTGCTGAGCGAGAGCGCATGAGTAGGATTCCTTTTGCTTCTGCAGTAGGATCTATTATGTATGCCATGCTTTGTACTCGTCCAGATGTTGCTTGTGCTTTAAGCATGACGAGTCGATACCAGTCAGATCCCGGTGAGAGTCACTGGACTGCCGTCAAGACTATCCTAAAGTATTTGAGAAATACCAAGGATAAGTTCTTGGTTTATGGAGGATGTGATGAGCTTGTAGTGAGTGGTTATACGGACGCCAGCTTTCAGACAGATAGAGACGATTTTCGATCTCAGTCTGGTTACGTCTTCTGTCTGAATGGAGGTGCAGTTAGTTGGAAGAGTTCCAAGCAGAGCACCGTGGCGGATTCGACGACCGAGGCTGAATACATCGCTGCTTCGGAAGCGGCGAAGGAGGCTGTTTGGATTAGGAAGTTCATTACTGAGCTTGGTGTGATTCCTAGCATTTCTGAGCCAGTGGCATTGTTTTGTGACAACAATGGAGCCATAGCTCAAGCTAAGGAGCCCAGATCACACCAGAAATCCAAACACATTGAGAGGAGATATCATCTGATTCGTGATATTATTGAGAGAGGCGACGTCAAGATCAGCAGAGTTCCGACAGACGAGAACGTTGCTGACCCATTGACTAAGCCACTTCCACGACCAAAGCATGAGAGTCATGCTGCTGCTATAGGCATTAGATTCCTTAAGCATTAATCTTGTTTTAGTGGGAGTTATCATATTTATGTTTTGATGTTCATGTAAACATACATTTGGTTATGTTTTATTTAATGAAATTGTTTCATTGTTATTTAATGGTGTTATTAAATAATTGTCCAAAAGTAATTTATGGCATTCTTATAGATCATCAAATACGTGATTTGATCATGAAACTCTATAAGTGATAGATGACATAAATTATTTTCGTCCATAGTCGAGGTTAAAAATTGGACATTAATAACCGCGTGAGACTAGTATGTGAGGTGACTGATGACTAAGTTTCATGGAGTCATTAATAAGAGTATTAAAGTCAATCACATAGATATGTGTTAGAGAACACATGATCGGACATGACCCGCTAATGAGAACTCTACAAGATTGTTATATGAGTGTCATAAGAGTTTCTCATTACGACTATAGAGTATAGTCCTTAGACCTGAGTTCATCATGATTTCTTACATATGAATTGGTGTGTTTTGACCTTGTCAAACGTCAGCCGTAACTGGTGGCTATAAAGGCATTGATTGGGCATATTATGAAGTGTGTAGGGAACAGGGATGGAACAAGATGGAATTTGTCCCTCCCATATAACGGGAGATAAATATCTCAGGGCCTATCGAAGATTGATACTGGAAATGCGTGGCCGCGCTCAAACGGATTGAATGTCAATCATTTGTATTTTATCAGTATAAATCAGAGTTCGATAAACATGGTTTGGTTGATTAAGGATGACACGAGTTCTTGCCTTATGCCAGATCGAGATATAGAGACAAAGGGATTATGGGAATATTTGATTCCAGTACAAGTGGGAGATTGAAGGGAATGTCCTGAAATCAGACTTGTATCTATCTATTAGAGTCGTGATGTCGAGATAAGACAATCATATGATATTGGATGGTTATAATGTTTTGCTAGAAGCCGCTTATAACTTATGAGTTATGAACTCATTACCACATATGATCCTATAGGGTCACACACCTAAGCAAACTGGATATTATAAATTGGGTTTTGATCATTAGAGTAATGATTATGATCAACGTATATAAGATATACGTCGATATCGACTTTCTGTGAGGGTGTCGATCGACACCAATGGTGGGTGTCGATCGACACTTGTTCGGTCACGACTTCTAGAAGTATTGACTTTTGGATGGTGTCGATCGACACCAATTAGGTTGGTGTCGATCGACACCCGTCGGCAGCTCCAGCCTATATATATGATATAGGGGCTGCTCGACAACATATAACCAAAAACATATCAGAAGTTGTTCAGAAATTGTTTTGAGCTTCAGAAAAACATAGAAACGAAGATAGAAACCCGAAGGCGAATCGTTCGCTCCGGCACTAGCATCCCGTCGTCCAGTTTGTGTGCGTGTGGACTTCTGTAGAGGCGCAGCACTTGAGGCGCTTGAGATCTCGATTACCTGTTCTTATTCCGCTGCAAAACCTTCAGGTATGTTCGAGATTTCATATATATATTCAAACATAGATTCAATTGGCACGATCCGTGGATTTAGGATTGTTGTTAGGGCTGTTTTAATATGATTAAAACCTGAACGAAATCAATCAACAATTCCAGAGGAAATTCTACTTGATGCGGACCTGCTCTGGAAGAAGTTCGTGGTGGGATATTTTATTGGAGATGCCCCTCATGTGGGTTCGATCCACGCAACAATAAATAGGATCTGGAACGGATCTATCAACAAGGAGAGGTTTGATATTCAGTTCATTGAAAAAAATACTGTCCTAATCAGAATTGAAAGTGAAGCTATCAGATCTAGAGTCCTCAGGCGTAAGTATTGGCATGTTTCTGATGTGCCTCTAGTGATTAATGAATGGTCGCCGGTTTCTGCGCAGTCGCCACCGGATCTCTCAAGCATGCCTCTATGGGTAGATCTAGAAAAGGTACCGAGCCATCTGTATTCTAACAAGGGTCTAAGGTTCTTAGCAAGAACTACAGGAAAGTTTGTGAAACTTCATCCCAAAACAGAACGATGTGTTCGTTTAGATGTAGCAAGGATCCTAGTTGAAGTAAATCTGGAGAAACCTCTTACGAATATGATATGCTTCAACGACTTAGTCGGTTCTCTGGTCTCCATTGCGGTCTCCTACCCTTGGCTTCCCCTTAAGTGCGCTCTCTGTCACCGCTGGGGACACGCGAGCAAGGACTGCAAGCAAAAAAACCTTACAATTCTTCACAGGGAGAAGGAAGTGGAATTAACTACACCATTGGCGGAAACAAAATCACTGATACCAGCAACTGAAGCAGTTAAAAAGCTAATCATGGATCTGGAGTCTCTCCATGCCACATCTTTGCCTCATTCACCTGCATCTGAATCTTCTTCTCCTTTGGCCGTTTCAATTCAGCATTCTCCTTCGTTGGAAGTTTCGGTTGAGGATGGTCAAGACTGGACTATAATGGGTAGGAATGGAGCCAATAGTAAAGGAAAAGATACGAGTGCTTCAACTTCATCTGTGCCAGGAAATGTCTCTCCATCAAGATTCAAACTTTTAGAAAGCATTGATGAGGAAGGAAATGAAGTGGAACCTGACTTCAAAGAGAAAACTATGGAAGAAGGAGAGATTGAGGAGCCTCCTACTTCAGCTGAATCTTTAACAGAGGGGGAAATCTCAGATGACAAAACAGCCGATTTGGGAGGGGAAACAGACGACGCAAAGGAATCAAGATACAAACATAAAACTCCGAAGAAAAAAGCGGCAACAATTCGTGAACTCAAACTCCAGCATATGTACCAATCCAAAAAGTCTTCCTTTAGGAAGATATGACGTCGTTCTTCTCTTGGAATATGCGGGGATTCAACTTGCCTCGCAAACACGCTGTAGTCCGGAGTTGGATACAGAAAGAAAAATTCACATTTCGTTGCTTGCTTGAAACAAGGGTTCAAGAACGAAACTGTCAATTTATCCTTAATTCTGCGTTCCCAGGCTGGAGTGAAATCACAAACTACGAGTATAACAGACTTGGCCGTATATGGTTTTGCTGGTCCGACACTGTAACTGTTACACAGCTTCACAAAACAGCTCAAGTCATCACATGTGCAGTTCAGAATCCTGTCTCAGGTGAGCAAATGATCTGCTCTGCTGTTTATGCTTCTAACATGGTAGAAGAAAGGAAAGAATTGTGGGCTGAACTCCTCCAAACTCATACTGAATACGATCATCTGCAACTGCCATGGATTGTTCTTGGGGATTTTAACGTCACTTTGTCCTCTTCTGAGCACTCTAGAGCTAGAGATTATTTGACGAATCAGAGGAGTATGGCACACTTCCAGGACATGGTGGCTACATGTAATCTGGCTGATCTTGTCCATCAAGGTGCACTCTTCACCTGGTGGAACAAACAAGAAGAGGATCCTATAGGAAAAAAACTGGACAGAGCCTTGATAAATAACAACTGGCTGCGATATTTCCCAAACTCTTCTACTTTCTTCGAGGCAGGAGGCATCTCTGACCATGCTCGTTGCTCTGTCAAAATCAGTACTGCTCAGTCAACGGCTCGGAAACCTTTCAGGTTTTTCAATTTTTGGGTGGAACACGAATTATTTCTTCAAACAGTGGCAAAGGTATGGGAGTCTTCTCCTCCAATCTACCATTCGCGATTGGCTCTGCATTTGTTTCATAGTAAACTAAAGTCCTTGAAGTTTGAACTCAGAGCACTAAACCGTAATCAGTATGGAAAATTACCTGCACGTACTAAGGAAGCTTTTGAGGAGCTATGTGATAAACAGAATATCGCCCTACAAAACCCAAATGAAGTAACATTTCGAGAATCTGCTGAGGCTTTAAGGAAGTGGACTGTTCTGTCTGGAGCTGAAGAAAAATATTATAGACAGAGAGCGTGTATCAGAATGCTTAAGGCCGGGGATCAAAACACGTCCTTCTTTCACAATGTTGTCAAACAGAGGAACTCGAAAAATGCAATTCGATCTTTGGTTACAGAAACCGGTGATATACTGACAGACCAAAAGGAAATCAAAAAAGAGGCTGCTTCACATTATCAACGATTCCTTCAAGCGTACCAAGATGGAGATGTATCTGCAACAAATGTTGATCTAAATACCGAGCTCCAAGATGTTATCTCCTACCGTTGCTCATCTTTGGTAGCGCAGGAATTAGTGGCCCCGGTTACTCCCACTATTATCAGGGATGCTTTACTCTCGCTTCCTAATGATAAAGTTTCTGGCCCTGATGGTTATACAAAGGAGTTTTACGTCAGTGCATGGTCTATTATCGGTAAAGATTTCACAATTGCGATCCAATCCTTTTTCATGTTTGGTCTCATGCCGACAGGTGTCAACTCAACAATCCTTGCACTCATTCCAAAGACGGTAACTGCTCAATCAATGAAAGACTACAGACCAATCGCCTGCTGCAATCTCCTGTACAAGGTGGTCTCAAAGATTCTAGCTAATCGGCTCAAAAAAATCTTGCCTTATGCGATAGAACCAAACCAGAGTGCGTTTATTAAGGGGCGACTACTACTGGAAAATGTGCTGCTAGCCTCTGAGCTAGTTAATGGTTACCATAAGTCTGCAATCTCAACTAGAAGCACCATCAAACTTGACATCTCAAAGGCTTTTGATACGGTGAAGTGGTCTTTCATTGTATCGGTTCTCAAAGCAATGGGATTGCCGTATCAATTCGTGTACTGGATAAAGACTTGTATCTCCACAGCTTCTTTTACAGTCTCCGTTAATGGTGAGCTTGAGGGCTTCTTTACAAGTGCTCGAGGTATCAGACAGGGATGCTCATTATCTCCTTACCTTTACGTTATACTTAACAATGTCCTCTCACTTTTGCTGAATAAGGCGGCGCTTGCTGGTGAATTTGGCTATCACCCTAAATGTAGGGAAATTGGACTCACTCATCTATGCTTTGCGGACGACATTCTCGTCTTCAATGATGGTACACATCAATCGCTTGAGGGAGTTATGAATGTTATGACCAAGTTCGCGGATATCTCTGGACTGTGTATCAATGCTGCTAAGTCTTCTATATTTGTAGCAGGAGAAGGAGCTACGGCTCTCAAGGTGTGTGCTGAACAAAAGGGGATTGGTATTGGAGCGCTTCCTATACGTTACTTGGGTCTTCCCCTAACTACTCAGACTCTGACCAGAACAGACTACGAACCTCTTATTGATAAAGTGAGAAATCAAATGCTCTCCTGGTCGAATAAAATGCTTTCATACGCAGGTCGTCTGCAGTTGATCAAATCGGTCATTGTGAGTACGGTGAACTTTTGGAGCTCAGCGTATATACTACCTCTTGGTTGTCTGGATAAAATAGAAAGTCTCTGTAATGCTTTCCTATGGTCAGGCTCCCCAATGCAGAACAACAAAGCCAAAGTATCTTGGGAGGATTTATGTGTACCTAAAGGAGAGGGTGAACTGGGAATACGAAGACTTAGAGACTCTTCAAAGGTTTTTGCACTGAGTCTAATTTGGAGGCTTTTTACGCTCTCTGGATCACTATGGGTAGCTTGGACACGTACCTATCTACTAGGAGATTGTTCTTTTTGGGATGTCAAGCCTGTGCAGACAGGTTCGTGGATTTGGAGAAAAATGTTAAAGCATCGACACTTAGCTTATCCATTTATCAGAAAGGAGGTAAGAGGAGGGCTGGACACTCACTTTTGGCATGATAACTGGTTAAGAATGGGTAAGCTCATTGACATTACAGGCGTTTCTGGACCCACTTCTATTGGCATTTCTGTAAATGCCAAGGTCTCTGATGCTATAAGAGATGGCGACTGGTTTTTTGGGTCGCGCCATCGGAGAAGACATGCAAGTTTGATCGATCAAATCACCCTTCAACCTATTCCTAATGCTTCCATGGGAAATGACACTACTTTATGGAGACACTCAATGGATAAATTCATGGACTCTTTCTCGGCCTCGGCAACTTGGGACCAGCTTAGAAATCGGCATTCAACGGTTTCATGGGCTACCATCACGTGGTTCTCTCAAGCAGTACCAAGGTACTCTTTTATCACTTGGCTTGCTCATCTTAATCGGCTGTCTACGGGGGATCGTATGCGATCATGGGGAGCAGTTCAGTGCTGTGTCTTCTGTGGTGAAAAAGATGAAACAAGAGATCACTTATATTTCGCATGCCCTTACACCTTTACACTTTGGAAAGCTTTGGCTGATAAGTTATTGAGAGGATGTGCTGATCCGGACTGGAATGAAACAATAATTAGGCTATGCTCATCTACATTTCAGAGGATGGATTGTCTACTTCTTCGTCTTGTTTTCCAGGCTTCCATCTATCATATCTGGCGAGAACGAAACTCAAGGCGAAACAATGGAAGATGGATTCAGGTAGACCAACTAATCCAAATCATAGACAGAAACATGAAAAACAGAATTTTATCTCTAAACTACAAAGCCCCGCACAAGTTCGAAGGCCTCATGCGTCGTTGGCTGTTCATGCTTGAAGTTTAGTTTCTGGAATTGTTTTTGGTAATCTCATGTACTTTTTATTTTCCAATTAATTTGTTCCGTGTGTAGTTAGCTGTAACATATAGTCCTCTTAGAATGTACTATTTCAAAATGATTCCAATAAATTTGACATTTCATCAAAAAAAAAAAATTATACTATATAAATATTAGTTTTCTACGCAAACATGTTTCTAACTAATGACAATTGTAATTATAGTTTTTAAACATTTTTTTCATTATTTATTATAATTACTGCAAAAAACTTCACAAAACATCTTCTTTATTAGTGAACTAATTCTTTAAATTATTTTTGTACTTCACATGTTATTATATAATTCACAGTTTATTTTAAATACACATAATATCATTTAGTAATCTTTTATATCTGTTATAGTCAGATTTACATTTACTCAACATTTATTTTATGTCTTAAAGATAAAACATATTCAAATACTGTTTTAATATATTAGAGAAAATATTCAAACAAAACTATATTCTCTAAAGTTGTACAACAGCGAAGAAAATAAGTTTAAATTTTAATTATAAAATCAAGAAATTAGCATGTCTTAACCATAAAAGATAACAAGATACAGATATATAAATACAAATTTTAATTTTAATTATAAATCTTATTTTATGTGGTTTAAGTTATTGATGTGGATATATATAGGTTAAGTACTTAAATTAAAATGTTCAGTAAATATTTTTGATTGGTTAATGTAAGCTTAAATTATGTAGGGGTCAGCAACAAAATTTGACTAGGGTCAATATTATAACCTATGAAAAATATTATAAATAATTAAAATTCACTGGGGTCAGCTGACCCCCTCCCCTCACTTGCCTCCGCCCCTGAGTCATTGCCGATCATAGTCAAAAAATTTAGAAATTTTTGCCTACGCTAACTCTTTTCTCTTAGTTTTTGTTCTCTATGTTTCTTATATTTTGCTTATTTATTGCTTATTTTTTGTTTTTGTTTTGTTTTTACTTTTATATCACAACACTGTTGCTTATGTTTAAGTTTATAAAATATTTGAGAAATTATTTCAACTTTTTAAATGCAATTTGATACCATTTTGTATTGTACAAGTTTTTTTTTTTTTGGCAACATTGTATTGTACAAGTTTAAAAAATGTTTTCTTATATATATGTAAAGTCTGCAAAGTTATTTATTCATAGCTACAATCTAAATAAAAAAAAAGTAAATGAAAATTTGATATATAATCAGTTAAGATATTAAGCAATCTTTCAAGTTTCATCTTGGTTTCTCGAGAAGGAGACTTATTTTCCGGAGCCTGAAAGCGAGAAAGACGATTTTGCAATTTTCTATTTCTTATTTACAAGTTTGATTTTTCAAATTTTTCTTTCCAATTTTTGCAATTTCCTTTTTATTATTTAAAAATATATTTTATTTTACTTTTCAATAACTATTCAACTTTTAATGATTTTTTCGCTATAATAGAAATTTGCTTTTAAGAAAATATATATTTTATCAAAATAGTTTTTATAAATTCATAACGTTTTTATAAAAATAAATGGGAATTTTACTTTCTAAATTTCCTTTTTAAAGTTTTTGGAATTTCCTATTCAGTTTTCGAATACAATTATTGATTTTTAAAGGTGTTTACAAGAATAATAAAAAAATAATATCCCAATATTAATTAAAATTTTTAAAAAAATATCCGCATACGACATAGGTATGTCACATACCTAAATCTAAAAATAAAAGGAAAAAATCTCAAAGTTCTTTTGTTTAATTTCTTTTTCTTTAGCTTTTGCAATTTCCTTTTTCTTCTTTATCAATTTATTTTATTTTTCTTTTGGATAACTATCTAATTTATTTCTTTTGCAATAAAAGTTCAAATTTCTAAAATTATAGGGAAGTTTTACTTTCAAAATTTTTCATTTTAGTTTTTTTACATATTGATTTTATTTTACTTTTTGATAACTATCCAAGTTTTATTTTTTTTTTTGCAATAAAATAAATTTTGAATTTTTAAATTTCTATTTTACAAAGTTTGCAGTTTCCAAAGTTAAATCAGTGTCTAATCTGAAGATTCTTATTATTAACAAAGAAGGGAAGCCACAAAAGGACACAAAAAATGTTGTTTATAAAGAAATATTATAAACATTAAATAATTTAAATTATGTTTTGTTTATGTTTTCTTAGATAAAAAATAGTTGATTTTAGAATTATCAATTTTTGTAACACATATTTATGATTGTCAAGATCAGTATCCAACATGATTTTAAGATCATTTGTTTTAGAATTACAAATATACATCTACCATTTCCAATAAAAATATACATCTACTCTTTACAAGGGGTACACAGCTTTATTTTAGAATTGCTAGATTTGTGAATATTGTGGTTTAGAAAGTTAAAAGATCAATTTATAATTATGTAATTTTGCCTAATTTTAATGGGTCTAAATAGGTTTAAACCCACTAAATCAAACCTAAAATTTTGGATTCAATGTTTAACTGATTAGTAGATTTACGAAAAATTTTAAAAACCAAACACATGTATATAGAAAAAGCCGAGAAAATAATTTTTTTTTATCAAGATAACATAAAATAATCAAACTAATCTTAATTAACCATATTTACAAGATATAAACAAACAAAAAAAAATAGAAAAAAAAACAAAAATCATAAATGAAAATTGAAAATTTTGCCAAATAAAGTAATCCAAAACAATACAAATCATTATAACTTAATCCAAAACAATAGCCATAATTAAAACAACAACTAAAAGTTCTATAACATTATTTCATATTTGATCTTAAAACAATAAAAAATACAAAAAACAAACAAAATTTAAAAGAAAAAAATAAGAATTAACTATAAATATTCAATCCTGCGTATATGCGCAGATGAATCACCTAGTACCAAATAAACACAATGTAATTTTGGCGCCTCTAAAATATTTATACATTCTGGCGCTTAAAATCTTTGCTTTAATGGGTTTTAGTTCAGGGCCGACCCTGGCCCCACCCATGTACATTCTTTCACATGGGGTGAAGTTTCTGGAAAAATCTTTAGCTTTGAGCAGCCAGAAAGCTTCAAAACCTCAAGAGATTCTAAATCAACCGTAGATGGAACACTCTCCTGATTCGAGCAGTCCTTCAGATTCAGAAAAACAAGCTTTCTAAAATGACGGAGAGACTGGCTGATGATCAATAGCAAAAAAATTCTTACATACTGGTGATGGACTTTGTCTCATTACAAAGATCCATTACACTCAACAAGGGCCTACGTCAAAGATAATCTAACTAAAAAAAAGGATGCCGACCTTGAAAAAGAGACGCCAATCTAATATCTTCCACAAATATCTTGACGTTGAAAAATGCAAACTTTAATAAGAGAAATCCTAAACTTCTAAGTAATGAATCTAGGTTATTCTTTTAGGTTTCCGATCATCTACCATCAGGTTTTATAAAAGAAAGAATCTCTGAAAATCCTAAACTAAGTTCTTTCTATTTTTAAATAAAGAAAACTACGGTTCAACATTAGACATGAAAAGTAAACAAAAAAATTGTATTGTGCTCTTGTTTATCGATACAATTTGGGTTTACTTCAACTCGATGTTGTATCAGAACCAACTACATAAACAATTGGAACATCCAAAGCATAAACAACATGAAAATGTCCCACAACATCACAAATTAGGGTTTATATGACTACTCCTTCCTGTTTTTCCATATTGTGACAAGCGAAACACCCATCAAAGACATAACCACTGTCTGCAAGATATAACAAATTGTCTCTGGTTAGAATAAAAAACATTGTTATGAACTAAAAGCAAAGAGATGTAACAAGAGGAGGTAGTTTTTGAACTCACGGAGATTGCTGGAGGCACTCCAACAAGAGGATCTTGAAAGAACTTTGTCGCTAGGGCCAGAGCGAGAAGACTACTTTGCATTCCTGTTTCATAGGATAATGTTCTTTGTAGGGCTTTTACATCAGCTGCCTTGCTGAAGAAGAAACCAGTGAAAAAGTAACCAGCGACGAAAGCCAAGAGATGAAACGTTATGACGAGAAATAAAATGGTTGCGCCGAAGGGAGATAAGATCGAGTCTATGTTCAAAGCGAGGGGTGCTCCGATGCAGCAAGCCATATCGATAAGCGTTAACGCCGGGAGAAACGGTTTGATAGCACTGGACAACCTTGGAAATAACCTGCAGTCACATTTTTCATGCAGCGTTAGTTTTTCGTTACGTACATCAAAAGCTTTTAGTCAGGATAAACTGATCATATGCAAATTTATTAATCAATATGAAATGGAGTCCGAACTAAACAAAAAGAAGAATAAACCCATTGGAACCTAAGATATATTTTCAATTATTTAAAGACCAAAACCAAATTTGTAGCAAATTTATAAGCAGAAAATATTTCGACAGACCAAAACCCTTTATATATAGATAAATGTTACGTTACAGTGCACCAAAAGCCCATAGGCCGGCTTGGCACGGACTAAACAGGCCGTGGCTGATATTTGCGATTTGGTTTCTTAGAAATATCACTAAGGTTAATTAAGTATGATATTTGCCTGATTTAATCTGTCAAAGCCTGCATGCATTTCTAATTGATTGAGATGATGTCTCACCGATTTAAAAGTAGTCCCGCGGCAATAGGTGTAACCACGACTTGGAGAATGCTAGAGATCATCCCAATCACGTCAACGGGAAGCTTTTTACCAATGAGTAAGAGAGAAAGCATGGGTGTAACGAGGGCTGCGGTAGCGGTTGAGATCGATGTCATGACAATACTAAGCGGCGCGAGTGAAGGATCGGTCAAGAAAGTTGTGTAATTCGATAGCTGAGCTCCACTAACACATGAGACCAACATGATTCCAGCACCTATAGGAGTAGGTAAATTGAAAAGAGAGACAGCGAATACGCCGAACATGTAACCTAAGAGAGGTTTTATCAAGTACTGTCCGATGTAACCGGCAAAGATAGCGTCTGGTCTTTTAAGAGCTTCAAGAAAGTCTCTTTCGTTAGAGTTGATTCCAACAGCAAACATCATGAACCCTAAGCCAGGCACAAAGTACCTAAAGAAGGAGAAATAGTGATTAGAGAATCTAGCTAATGTCTAATAAAGTTGTAGTTCAGGTTTTGATCAAGTTAGTAATCAGGTTTATCCGAACCTTGGCTTGAACCATGTGAAAGAAGGTGGATGGAGAAGAGCTAAGATTGTACTTGAGAGAATCACATGAGGAATAAAAGAGTTGGCTTGCTTTAACGCTTCCATTATAGAAACCTTCTTATTGTAGATCTGAAACCAAACACAACTGTTACTTGCCACGAAAGCAAAAAAAGACCGAGATCATGTTGATTGTGTTTTACCTCGTTTGAGTCAGATTCTGAGACATATCTCCGCCAAGGATCAATCGACCTACCATCTTTGGATTGTACAACAAGGCAAAAAAAACAAAATGAAAAACATTCAAAAATTAAATTGGTTCACACCAAAGAAAAAAAAAAAACAAAGTTGTTCTATTATATTTACTTACTCTGCGAAATCGGATCACTGCGTAATGGGAAATCTACAGATGATAATCCTGCATGAGAATTAAACTCATCAAAAACAAGAATTGAAGACATATATTCATGTAAAAATGGTTAGTTTTTTCATAGCAACAGCTTAAAAAAAATCATAAAACAGAGTTTAAAGAAGTGAAACCTAGAGAAAAAACCGATAAGCTTTTGCGCGGGAAATTTGTAACTCTTCGAGTGTTATGAAAAACCACTGGGTAGGAATAATCTCGAGGTTGAAGAAGGCGATGTTGAGACTTTAAGAACAGAGTCTCAGTAGGAGAGATCACGCCCATTTTTTCTTTTATTTGTTACAGAAATAACCAAAGCGACGATCTTGCTGAGAGAGAGACGTGAAAACAAAACGCAGTGTTTTGTTGGATCTTCTCTAACTTTGTTTAGCGTTATAAGCACGAAGTACCAAATTACCAACCTAAAAGAAAAAGAAACGTTTCATTAGACACTACGTATGGGAATTATTTACATCTCCATGATACGCACGTGCGAGTGCCACACCAACCTATCGTCTCAAAAGCACTGCTCGTTTTTGTTTACTTTTATTTTTGTTGGCCTAGGCAAAAGAAGAAACAAAAGTCAAATAAAAATAAAAAGAAAAAAATATTTATGAGAAAATAAAGTTGGTGTGAAATATAGCCATTAGTATATTTGGAATAGAATAATTTTATCATAAGCATGTGTTTATATAATCTGAGATATGCACATTAGTAACAATGAAAAGTAATTTTATCATAAGCATATCTTTTTATGCAAGTATTTGTTGCTCCAACATGGAACTATGGAAGATTACCATGAAGGTAGTACCAGAGGATTATTCTTCTTCAATCCACTTACTCGTGAGCACATAAAGTTGCCAAGTTTGATAGCCATTGGAACCATTGGAACGGATTTTGCTTTCTCTTGTGCTCCTACAAACAAAACGTGTGTCGTGTGTGGCATTAGTAATCGCGAACTTTTTCATTTTCGCATCCACACTTGGCATCTCGGTGAAGTTGAATGGGTAACCAACGAGTTCTCAAGACGGGAACCTTCAAAATTTTATGGAAAAAAGAATATTGTATTTTCGAATGGTTACTTTTTGTTTCATGATCGAAAGGGGCTTGGACTATTCGATCTAATTGCACATACCTGGACTAATCTTCATGTGTCACTTCCTGACCTAAGCCGGTTTCTCAGGTAGATAACAAAATACAAAGGAAACATATATCTTGTAGATGTTCTCTCTAACATGACGCGTCGACTCGTCGTGTTTAGACATAACACGTTGCGGTTGGTTTGGGAGAGGAAGAAAACATTAGATGGATTGTCCAAAGTGATGAACCAAGCGTTATTACTTGTGTTACACAAGTAACATAATAAAGATTGAGAAGAACACCATTACCAGATATCTTCTTAATGAATATTAGACTCTCTACACTCAGATACAGAGTCAGACTTTGGTGGCAGACTCAGCCATTAGTTATTCTCATACATACGCCTAAGCATATTTACATCGGAGACAGTATTCCAACCTTTGTTGTGTCCATTCCACGGAGTATAGATGAAGAAACTAAGAGATCTGAACTTTCTTGAGCCATCCAAATCTATTCCACAGTTTTGAAAACTTCTCTGTGTCAATCTGGCGAAACTCAACTTTGAATTTTAGGCTCCACGCGTTATCAGGCAATCTTACAAGGCTCTTGCATTCCACAAATCTCAGTTCTTCAAGAGCAGTTAGATATGAAATGGAGGAAGGTAGCTCTTTAATGGCTGTCTTGCTTAAATCCAGAGACTTTAAGCATTTCATTTTTCTATACAAGTCTGGAAACCGCTCAAGCCTTGAGCAGCCTGACAGATTCAGTGTTTCCAGACGCTTCAACTTGCAGATGCTAGATGGAAGATTCACAAGGTGTCTGCTGTTTTCCAGGTCCAGTTTCTCAAGCAATACCAGGTTCTTGATCGATGGCGGAATTTCTTGTATCATAGTTCCACCCATGTACAGCTCTTTCACATGGGTTGAAGTTTCTGGAAAACTCTTTAGCTTTGAGCAGCCAGAAAGATTCAAAACCTCAAGAGATTCTAAATCAACCGTAGATGGAACACTCTCCAGATTCGAGCAGTCCTTCAGATTCAGAAAAACAAGCTTTTTAAGATGACAGAGAGACTGGCTGATGCTCACCAAACTGTTGCAACCTTCAAGATCAAGAAGCTCTAAATTCGGCGCTCTTGAAAGTCTTGGGATTTTTGTTAACTGGTAGGAGTAGCTAAGCCTCATCTTTTTAAGTTTCTCCAAAATCTGCAATAGAGACAAACAAACATCAACAACACCTTCATGGTTTATCATATTTAATTGACTTGGTAGTAAAGAAATCTTGAACATTGCCTTTTTGCCTTTCCAAAGTTTCTTCGCACAACTATTTGGCAAGTTAAGCTCTACGAGGTTCTTTGGATCAAAACTTTGCGGCAAGAAGCTTATGGGATAATATTCCCAGTGCAGAAGCCTTAGCTTGCTCGGCAAATATTCAAGACCTTGAGGTAAAGATACTCCACGGTTCTCTATCGCCTCGGAGAAATAAAGCTTTAAGAGTCTAAGGTTACACATTTTCTCAAATACATCGGGATTTGCATCGAATTTCAGCTTTGACATGTCCAGGAAAATCCCCTCAATAGCTGATGTGCCCTGAAAACCAGGAGAAAAGAAGTTAGCCTCCAGGAAACAATTTAGACAGAACAAACCTAAGTGACACCACACAAAAGAGAACAAACATTTTCATGATGACTTACAGTGTTATTTATGAATACATCCATAATATCTCCAAAATTCCACAACCTGCTGCGGTCTCCTGGCCTGTCAGCTGATTCTTGACGAACAATTTCTCGACCGGTTGCTTGGATAAACTGGACCATGTCCACCAAATTGTGTGATATAGTTAACAGTGATTTGTCAACAAGGCTTCTAAGCCCAACATGTGCAGAGAAACCACAACCATCAAGCAACATTGCAACGTCGTCTTTATCCATCCTTCTAAAGAAACACGCAATGTCCAAAAATATACTCCTCTCATTGTCATCAAGCCCACAACAACTTCTTTCGAATATACCTGGAATGTAGACAGGAGAGGTTTTCTGAGCTTGGTGTGATAGCCAATACCATACTATGTTTGGTTTGCTACAAAACTGAAGAACTTGTGGATTTCCATTTGAGAATTTCACCAGCTCAAGTGACAATGTCTTGTAAACCTCAGGTGAAAAAATAGCCGGAAGTGTCCCACGGTCTAGGATTTGTAGAGACTTAGAGATATCTAACGGCTTGACTTTGTAGACATGATCGGTTTTACATAGTACGAAAACATGTCTATTTCTGGAAGTTATGATTATCCTGCTTCCTGGACCAAAATGGTTAAGCTTCCCCAAAAAGGTTTCAACATCTCTGAAATCATTCACATCGTCAAGAACGATGAGGACCTTTTTACGCTGAAGCCTACTCTTCAGGAAACTTGATTTTATGTCGAAAACTTTAGACAAAAAATCCTCTCTCACAGCATCTTGCCCTTTTACCTCTACTTCTTTATGAAATTCCTTGAGGAAGACACAAGTCTCGTATTGGACAGAGATCCTGCGAAAGATTTCTTCAGCAATGGCTGTTTTTCCTACACCAACCGTACCCCATATACCTATGCTGCGAACATCAGGGGACTCAATGTATAGCAATGACAAAATCTCCTCTACTTGCTTATCCATCCCAATCATGTTCTCCTTATCATTAAAACATAGCACCGTCAAAGCATCTCTGACAATCTCATCTATAAGTTCAGACTCGGACCTGCTAGATTTATAAGAACCAAGCATAAGAGCCAAATATGATCACAAAGCTATATGCAGACCAGTGAAAAGGCATTATTAGCTCATGAGAAAATATGATCACGTACTTATCTGTTAATACGTAGCCAGGCATCTGAGTTATTTCCTGCAAAGACCGTTTTGGCTCGTCTTGGAAAAAAAATATCTCATAATACTTGCTGTTAGTGATCAAATCAGATGGTGATATTCCATAAAAAATCGGATAAACCACTAGAGTCTCTTTACGTTGGCGTTCAAGAATGTTTAAGAGGTTGAAAGGGACGTATGTGCTCGTAAAGAATATGATCAAAACCCTACATTCTGGAACTGCGTCCTCTTCATCGAAGTCTCCATGGACAGAAATCCCTCTCCGGCAGAGGGCAGCACAAAGATGGCTAACGAAATCCTCGTTGCTTATATCCCCTCTCCTGTATCTAACTACGACATCATAATATTTAGAGGCGGATGATCCGTAGCTTTTAAGAGAAACTGCACTCTGATGTGGAGAGCCGATGCTTAATTCAGCGTCCTGCATATTGTTTGGAGACCTTGATGCGATTGCAAGGCTTGTATCTAGAGGCCCAACAACAGAAGTGTGTAAGTTTGAAACAGAGGCAGACTCAGCACGACATGTTTGAAATGGGCTCACGAACATCTCGGGAGAAGGTGTTGGCAACATAGCCGGAGATGGCGCATGATGCCCGAATTCAGCTGCTTCTTCCATTTCATCTGTCTCATCCTTTAATCCTCTCGAGCTAGCATTCTCCGTCCCCGTCAATCTCGCCGCCGGTGACACATCTTTCCCGCCACTGGGTTCAAGGAAATCCCCAGAGAAAACCCCGGTGAGATCCGACCCAGTGGTGTGAACGATCTTCGGCGTGACGCTGTAGATTAACGCCGGTCCTTGAGCAGTGTGCACTTGGTCGGGATGCGGCGGCGAAGCAGGGAGCTTGGTAGGTTTCTTAATCTTGTGGGAGCCTTTGCTGACGCTGAGAGGTGAAGGACGGCGCCATTCTGTAACGGCTTGTTTGGTCATGTTCTCTAGCCTCCACACCTCAGAATCGGAATAGAAAGGATAGTGTTTCTGAAGTGAGTCACATACTTTGCACACGAACGCTTTACTTATCGCCTCCGAAACAAAAACTCCTCCCTGCGTCACTTTAGCACCTAACCGGAACTTCCCGCTCCTCAACCAGCTCGAATTATCTGTGAAAGCGACGTTGCTGCCGATTACTCCGACCCCGTCTTGAAGCGTCATGGTCAGATCTCCGACGAGCAACGGTGGTTTCCCTTCTCTTGACCGGAGTATATTCCGGTTGAACTCCTCCGTGGTCCAGCTTTCTTCGGTGATATCAGCGTTCAGCGCTACGATCTCGAGCGTCAGGTCCGTGGTGGTGACTCGAGCGTTTGTGGCAGCATCGACGAGCTCGATTGCTAATGGAGTACCGTCCTCGGCCTCGACCATAGAGGACGTGTATATTATCGGTGGCGGCGAGTTTATGAAACGCAGCTTCAATAACGGTGTTGAGTTTAAATCGGGAATGATGTCGAAGAGGCTGGATCTGCGGAGGCGGCGATTCAGATTACTTTGGCGGATGAAATACTTCCGAGAATGACTCGCGACCTGAGTGGGTGTTCGAGTTTTAACGAAAGTTCTAGAAATTCCTCTCCAATCTCCCTTCCCCAGTTCACGCAGCCCTGTGAGGAAGAGCCTATGTTCATCCTCCGTCCATGGAATCCCTAATCAATTTCAAATCCAAAGTAAGAAAGAACATGAGACTTTCAAATTTGATTCAGGTGGTGAAGGAAAGAAACCTCGCTTGCGCTCGCTATTTCTGCCGGAGACACGAGAGCCGTCGTCTGAGACGTAGACGTAGCCACCGTCTGAATCATGAGCGGTATGATCGATTTGAGATAGATCGTCCGTACTGAGGGTTTTTCTGAGAGAAGACGACGAAGCTTCCGTCACTACGCTGATTCCACTCATGCTGGTATCTCTGGGAACGCTGAGAGTAGAAGAAGAAGAAGCGCAACGTTGCCTCCAAACCTGAGCCAACGAATTTCCATCGGCGGACGGTTCCATTATACGGAACTTTCAAGAAGCTGTGAGTCCCAATAATTTGGTTTCTGTTTTCCCGCCTTCACCAGTGACCTCTCCGAGTTTATTTAATCTTATCAGAATTTTTCCGACGAAGGTTTAAGAAGTGTTTGTAACCTAAAAAAATAGAAGAGGAAAGACTTTCTTTCGTTTACCCCCAAAGAAAAATGGTTCTCATCGACAGAGTTGTCAATTTAACTTTTCTGTCAAAGACTCAAGAGCATCTAATTTCAACCACAATTTTGGAGATTGATTCTTTTTTTTTCTTTTTACCTCATCAATAAAAATTAAAAAATGCAAAATGTATGTTCTGATCAATAATCAGATAATCCAAAACACTTTTCGCTTGTCTTTTGACCCATCAATAATGCACCAAAGTGTTCCCTCACATGGAGTCTCTTTCTGGAGCTCCATGTGTTTCTCAGTTTCAGAGGCTTTTACACACGCAACAAGAGACGATTTCAATCATTGTCTTCTCGAGAAACTACGCGAATTCCTTGTGGTGCCTCCGAGAGCTTGTGAAGATCCTCCAGTGCAGGGACCGATGCTCCTCATACAAGGGAATTGATCACACTTCATCTTGGTTTCTCCAGAGGGAGACTTCTTCTCCGGAGCAAACCAATTTTCTGAAAGATGGTCTGAAAGCGAGAAAGACGATTTCCCTTTCTTCTTCTTTATAAAAGTGCTCGGTGCTGTAAGCTCTGGTCGATGCCATCCATGGTGATTACATCATTGTTGATTCCGGCAAGAACTTCTAAAGCTGCTGTTTTCCAGGTCCAGTTTTCAGAAAAGAAAAATACTTTTACCATATAAATTATGATCGCTGTGTATTCTAATACCAAGAGATGAACAACTCGGTTGGCTTCTGCGAAAGAAAAATCAAAAAACCAAAAGACCCAATGGTATATGAGATATAATTTTCTTGAACAGAGAAGCAAACGGGTACAGTAGCAATTTTGTCTTTTTATTTTCAAAGAACTAAAGCATATGGTCATGTGAGTGTGAACTGTGGAGTATGAAAATGTAGAAGATTCAAATGATTTTATTGTAAAGCATGTTTGTTTAATCAGAAACACGCACATTAGTGACAATGACATAATGCAACGAATAAACAAACAAAAAGAAAAAATGGTTAGATCATTATTCATTACCTCATCCAAACGAGGAAGCATTCTGTTCCTACAAGACATTTTGCACGTAAATTATGACCAACAACGTTCACAACGGAAGCATCAAAATCGAACGGTATTATAAGAAGCTAAGAACACAAGTAACATAATAAAGATTGAGAAGAACACCATTTACCAGAAATCTTCTTAATGATATCAGACTCTCTACACTCAGATACAGAATCAGACTGGTAGATGCATCCATTAGTTATTCTCATATATGTTCAGGCCCAAGCATATATACATAGGAGACAGTAGCAACAATCTTTGGTGTGTCCATTCCGCGGAGTATAAAAGAAGAAACTAAGAGATCTGAACTTTCTTGAGCCATCCAAATCTATTCCACAGTTTAGAAAACTTCTCTGTGTCAATCTGGCGAAACTCAACTTTGAATTTTAGGCTCCACGCGTTATCAGGCAATCTTACAAGGCTCTTGCATTCCACAAATCTCAGTTCTTCAAGAGCAGTTAGATATGAAATGGAGGAAGGTAGCTCTTTAATGGTCGTCCTGCTTAAATCCAGAGACTTTAAGCATTTCATCTTTCTAGACAAGTCTGGAAACCGGTCAAGGCTTGAGCAGCCTGACAGATTCAGTGTTTCAAGACGCTTTAACTTGCAGATGCTAGATGGAAGATTCACGAGGTCTCTGCTGTTTTCCAGGTCCAGTTTCTCAAGCAATACCAAGTTTTTGATGGATGGCGGAATTTCTTGTATCATAGTCCCACCCATGTACAGTTCTTTCACATGAGTTGAAATTTCTGGAAAATTCTCTAGCTTCGAGCAGCCCGAAAAATTCAAAACCTCAAGACATTCTAAATCAACCGTGGATGGAACACTCTCCAGATTCGAGCAGTCCTTCAAATTCAGAGAAACAAGTTTCTTAAGATGACAGAGAGTCTGGCTGATGCTCACCAAACTGTTGCAACCTTCAAGATCGAGAAGCTCCAGATTCGGAGCTCTTGAAAGTCTTGGGAGTTTTGTTAACTGATGGGAGTAGCTAAGCCGCAACTTTTTAAGCTTCTCCAAACTCTGCAAAAGAGACAAACAAAAAATCAACAACACTTTAATGGTTTATCATATTTTAATTGACTTAGTAGTAAAGAGATCTTGAACATTGCCTTTTTGCCTTTCCAAAGTTTCTTCGCACAACTATTTGGCAAGTTAAGCTCTACGAGGTTCTTTGGATCAAAACTTCGCGGCAAGGAGCTCGTGGGATAACATTCCCAGTGCAGAAGCCTTAGCTTGCTTGGCAAATAAGCAAGACCTTGAGGCAAAGATACTCCAGGGTTCTCTATCGCTTCGGGGCAATATATTTTTAACAGTCTAAGGTTACACATTTTCTCGAATACATTGGGATTTGCATCTAATTTCAGCTTCGACATGTCCAGGAAAATCCCCTCAATTGCTGATGTGCCCTGAAAACCAGGAGAAAAGAAGTTAGCCTCCAGGAAACAATTTAGACAGAACAAACCTAAGTGACATCACACTAAAGAGAACAAACATTTTCATGATGACTTGCAGTGTTATTTATGAATACATCCATAAACAATTTAGTTAGGAAAAAAAAACTTAAGGGACTACATATCATAGAGACCAAAGATTGTCCTGATAACTTACAGTGTCGTCTACCAATACAATCTGAATATCTTCAGCATCCCACAACCTGCTGCGATCTCCTGGCTTGTCAGCTGATTCCTGACGAACAATTTCTCGACCGGTTGCTTGGATAAACTGGATCATGTCCACCATACTGTGTGATATAGTTAACAGTGATTTATCAACAAGGCTTCTAAGCCCAACATGTGCAGAGAAACCACAACCATCAAGCAACATTGCAACCTCGTCTTTATCCATCTTTCTAAAGAAACACGCAATGTCCAAAAATATACTCCTCTCATTGTCATCAAGCCCACAACAACTTCTTTCGAATATACCTCGAATGTAGATAGGAGAGGTGTTTTGAGCTTGTTGTGAAAACTGATCCATTGCTATGTCTGATCTGCTACAAAGTTGAAGAACTTGTGGATTTCCATTTGAAAATTTCACCAGCTCGAGTGACATTGTCTTGTAAACCTCAGGTGAAAAAACAGTGTGCAGTTTTTCACGGTTGAGAAGTAGTAGAGACTTAGAGATATCTAACGGCTTGACTTTGTAGACATGATCGGTTTTACATAGTACAAAAACATGTCTATTTCTGGAAGTTATGATTATCCTGCTTCCTGGCCCAAAATAGTTAAGCTTCTCCAAGAAGGTTTCAACATCTCTGAAATCATTCACATCGTCAAGAACGATGAGAACCTTCTTACGCTGAAGCCTACTCTTCAAGAAACTTGTTTTTATGTCGGAAACCCGAATAACATGTGGTTCTAACTCTAATACTTTAGAGTAAAAATCCTCTCTCACAGCATCTTTCCCTTTTATCTCTACTTCTTTATGAAATTCCTTGAGGAAGACACAAGTCTCGTATTGGACAGAGATCCTGCGAAAGATTTCTTCAGCAATGGCTGTTTTTCCTACACCAACCGTACCCCATATACCTATGCTGCGAACATCTGGGAACTCAATGCATAGCAATGAAAAAATCTCCTCGACTTGCGTATCCATCCCAATCATATTCTCCTTATCATTAAAACATAGCACCTTTAAAGCGTCTCTGACTATTTCATCTATAAGTTCAGACTCGGACCTGCGAGATTTATAAGAACCAAAAATCAGGAAAAACAAAGCTATATAATAATGACCTCAGTATATGCAGACCAGTGAAAAGGCATGATCACGTACTTATCTGTTAATACGTAGCCAGGCATCTGAGTTATTTCCTGCAAAGCAGCCTGCCACCGTTTTGGCTCGTTTTGGAGAAAAAGTCTCTCATAATACTTGCTGTTAGTGATCAAATCAGATGGTGATATTCCATAAAAAATCGGATAAACCAATCGAGGCTCTTTACGTTGGCGTTCAAGAATGTTTAAGAGGTTGGAAGGGACGTATGTGCTCGTAAAGAATATGATCAAAACCCTACATTCTGGAACTGCGTCCTCTTCATCGAAGTCTCGATGGACAGAAATACCTCTCCGGGAGAGGGCAGCACGAAGATGGCTAATGAAATCCTCGTTGCTTATGTCCCCTCTCCTGTATCTAACTACAACATCATAATCCTGAGAGGCGGATGATCCATAGCTTTTACGAGAAACTGCACTCTGATGTGGAGAGCCGATGCTTAACTCAGCGTCCTGCATATTGTTTGAAGACCTTGATGCGATTGCAACGCTTGTATCTAGAGGCCCAACGACAGAACTGTGTAAGTTTGAAACAGAGGCATGCTCAGCAGGACATGTTCGAAACGGGCTCACTAACCCCGGCGGCGAGAACATCCCGGGAGAAGGTGTTGGCAACATCGCCGGAGATGGCGAGAGTATTCCCGGCGCATGACCTTCGAAGCAGAATTCTTCCATTTCATCTGTCTCATCTCTAGCCGTTTCCTTTAATCCTCTCGAGCTAGCATTCTCCGTCGCCGCCAATCTCGCCGCCGGTGACACATCTTTGCCGCCACCGGGTTCGAGGAAAACCCCAGAGGAAATCCCCGTGAGCCGGTGGACTGTGTTCTTGAAATCCGAAACAGTGGTGTGTACGGCCTTCGGCCTAACGCTGCTGTAGATAAGCGCCGGCTTTTGAGCAATGTACTGGCGATGCGGCTGCGAAGCAGGGAGCTTGGGAGGTTTCTTAATCTTGTGGGAGTCTTTGTTGAGGATGAGAGGTGAAGGACGAGGACCACGGATCTGAAGCTGTTTTCTCTGCTTCTGTTCACCGGAAAAATCACCGCCGGCGAAACGTGGTTCTGTCACGGCTTGGTTGGTCATGTTGTCTAGTCTCCAGACCTCAGAATCAGAATAGGGAGGGTAGTGTTTCTCATAAGCTGCTGCAAAGTCGAAAACGTAGAAAATCAGATTATTGATAGGAATGAACGTAAAAACAGTTTATCTTACGAAGTGACTCACATACGAACGCTTTACTTATCGCCTCCGAAACCAAAACTCCTCCCTGCGACACTATAGCACCTAACCGGAACTTCCCGCTCTTCCACCAGCTCGAAACGTCTGTGAAAGCGTCTTGGTCACCTCTCCGACGAGCAACGGTGGTTTCCCTTCTCTTGGACGGAGTATATTCCTGTTGAACTCCTCCGCGGTCCAGCCTTCTTCGGCGATATCAGCGTTCAGCGCTACGATCTCGAGTGTCAGGTCCTTGGTGACTCGAGCGTTTGTGGCAGCATCGACGAGCTCGATTGCTATTGGAGAACCGTCCTCGGCCTCGACCCTAGAGGACGTGTATATTATCGGTGGCGGCGAGTTTATGAAACGCAGCTTCAATAACGGTGTTGAGTTTAAATCGGGAATGATGTCGAAGAGGCTGGATCTGCGGAGGCGGCGATTCAGATTACTTTGGCGGATGAAATACTTCCGAGAATGACTCGCGACCTGAGTGGGTGTTCGAGTTTTAACGAAGTTTCTAGAAATTCCTCTCCAATCTCCCTTCCCCAGTTCACGCAGGCCTGTGAGGAAGAGCCTGTGTTCATCCTCCGTCCACGGAGTCTCTAATCAATTTCAAATCCAAAATAAGAAAGAAAATGAGACTTTTCAAATCGAAAGAGATATTGATTCGGGTGGTGAAGAAAAGAAACCTCGCTTGCTCTCGCGATTTCTGCCGGAGGCACGAGCGACGTCGTCTGAGACGTAATCGTAGCCACCGTCTGAATCATGAGCGGTGTGATCGATTTGAGATAGATCGTCCGTACTGAGGCTTTTTCTGAGAGAAGACGACGAAGCTTCACCAGTGATCTAAACCGAAGTTTTCTGCTGCCGATCTGACGAAGGTTTTGTAACCTAAAATCGAAGATGAAGAGACTTTCGTTTACCCCCTCAAAGAAAAATGGTTCTTCCTTCGACCGATTTGGTGAGTAGAGGTCAACATTTGACTTTTCTGTCAAAGACTTTAGAGCATCTTTTAATTCAACCACAAATTTGGTTCAAAGACTTTTTTTTCCGATCAATAATCTGATAAACCAAAACTCTTTTAGCTCGTCTTTGACCCATCAGTGATGCACCCAAGTGTCGCTCCCATGGAGTTTCCTCCTGCTTCCACTGCAGAGCTCGACGTGTTTCTCAGTTTCAGAGGCTTTGACACACGCAACAACTTCACCGGCCATCTCCAAAAGGCGCTCCGCCTGAGAGGAATCGACTCTTTCATCGACGACAAACTCCGTCGTGGAGACAACCTCACTGCGCTTTTCGACAGAATCGAGCAATCGAAAATCGCAATCATCGTCTTCTCCAGAAACTACGCCAATTCGGCATGGTGCCTCCGAGAGCTTGTGAAGATCCTCCAGTGCAGGGACCGAAACCAACAGGTTGTGATACCAATCTTCTACAAAATTGACAAATCGGAGTTGAAGAATGTGCCAAGAAAGATTTTTACTCAAGTCACTGAGGACGAGATTTTATCGTGGGAAGCTGCGCTGACCACAGCCTTCGACATCTCCGGCTACGTAGTCAACGAATCCAGGTACACTCTCTGAGGATTCTACACTCTTTGGAAACATTCTCGTCTCCTTTTTCTTACATACTTTGGTTATTAGTTTCACTCTGTTCTTTGGTTTGTCCTGAGTCAAGCGTCATCTTCTTGTTTGATAGCACCTCTGAGGCCAAACTTGTGGATGAGATTGCTGTTGAAGCATTCAAGAAGCTAAATGATTTGGCTCCGATAGGGAACGAAGGTCTCGTGGGAGTAGAAGCGCGGCTAAAGAATCTAGAAAAGCTTTTATCATGCGATGACTTAGATTCTGTTCATGTCATAGGCATTATTGGAATGGGTGGGATTGGTAAAACTACTCTTGCTGATTGCTTGTGTGGACGAATGCGAGGTCAATTCGACGGAAGCTGCTTTCTTACAAACATCCGTGAAAACTCAAGTAGAAGCGGGTTAGAATCTCTGCTGCAGAAGCTCTTCTCTACAGTACTAAACGATAGAGATTTGGAGATTGGAGCTCCTGGTAATGCACATGAGAGATTTGAGCGCCGGCTTAAGAGCAAGAGGCTTCTTATTGTGCTTGATGATGTGAGTGATGAGAAGCAGATAAAATATCTTATGGGGAATTGCAAATGGTACCAAGGGGGAAGTAGAATTATCATAACTACTAGAGATAGTAAACTAGTCGAGACGGTCAAGGGTCGAAAATATGTGCTCCCAAAGCTGACTGATAGAGAAGCCTTGAAGCTCTTTAGCATGAATGCATTTAATGAATCTTGCCCTTTGGAAGAGTTTCAAAGTTTGACAAATATGGTTCTGGATTATGCTAAAGGCCACCCTTTGGCTCTTAAGGTGTTAGGATCTGATCTTTGTGAGAGGGATACTCTGTACTGGGAAGCTAAATTGGATAGACTGACGAGTAGATCACATGGAGATATCTATGAAGTTCTGGAAACGAGCTATGAGGAGCTTAGCATTGAGCAGAAGAATGTTTTTCTGGATATTGCATGTTTCTTCAGATCAGAGAAGGTTGATTACGTCAAAAGCCTTCTCAACAGTCGCGGTGTGGATGTGTCTAGCGTGATAGAGGATCTAGTTGACAAATGTTTGATTACTATTTCTGATAATCGCATCGAGATGCATGACATGTTGCAGACGATGGGCAAAGAGATCAGCTTAAAAGCAGAAACCATAGGAATAAGAGACTTTGGGTGGCTATCACGACATACCACCACCCAGTGTCAATCGCATATCAGACTATGGGACAGTGATGATATTTGTGACCTGCTCACCAACAATGGCATGGTAATGGCATATCCTTAGTGATATTCTATCATATACCTTTTTGACCTATACTTTCACCTCTTGGTCTTTAATTAACCACTGTGTATCCACCACTTGATTTGTAGGGAACTGACAAGATAAGAGGGATTTTCCTCGACACATCAAAAATAGGAGCATTGCGTCTAAATGCCAAAGCTTTCAAAGGAATGTACAATCTCAGATACCTGAAGATTTATGATTCTCGTTGTTCTCGTGGATGTGAAGCTGAGTTTAAACTACGCTTGCGGAAAGGGCTTGATTTCCTTCCTAATGAGCTTACATATCTACACTGGCATGGATACCCGCTACAGAGTTTCCCTCTGGACCTCGACCCCAAGAACCTTGTAGACCTTAAATTGCCACATAGTGAATTAGAAGAAATTTGGGACGGTGACAAGGTATATTCTTATGTGTAGTTTTGATCTCCTTTGATCTATGATTTGAGAATGCTGATTAGATCTATGATTTGAGTTGTGGTTGGATCTTTTGTCACAGGATGCTGGAATGCTCAAATGGGTCGGCCTCAGTCACTCCTTGAATTTACGCCGGTGTTCAGGTTTGGCCAATGCTCAAAATCTTGAGAGATTGAATCTCGAAGGATGTACAAGTTTGGAGAAGCTACCATCATCGATGAAATGTTTGGAGAAGCTTATTTACCTGAATCTCAGGGAGTGCACAAGGCTTAGGAGTCTTCCAAAAGGACTCAAAGCTCAATCCTTGGAAACTCTTATTCTCAGTGGCTGCTCTAGCTTCAGGAAATTCCCAATGATCTCAGAAAATGTTGAAGTTTTACTTTTAGATGGCACAGCTATAAAGACTCTTCCTGAATCCATTGAAAGCTGGAGAAAACTTGCTTTGCTGAATCTGAAGAACTGCAAAAAGCTGAGGCATCTTTCTTCTGATCTTTATAAGCTGAAATGTCTACAAGAGCTGATTTTGTCAGGCTGTTCGCAACTAGAGGTTTTTCCAGAAATCAAGGAAGACATGGAATCTTTGGAGATTTTACTTCTGGATGATACAGCCATCACTGAGATGCCAAACATGATGCATTTAACCAATATCAAGACATTTTCGTTATGTGGAACAAACAGTCAATGTTCTGTTAGTATGTTCGTCTTGCCACCTCCATTGGGCTGCTCTCAGTTAACGGATCTGTACCTCTCAAGATGCGGTCTCTGCAAACTCCCAGAAGATATTGGTGGCGGCCTATCCTCATTGCAGTCTTTGTGCTTAAACGGAAACAACATGGAGAATCTGCCAGAGAGCTTCAACCAGCTTCACAATCTGAAATGGTTCGACTTAAAGTACTGCAAAATGCTCAAGTCTCTACCAACCCTTCCACAAAACCTGCAATATCTGGATGCACACGAGTGCGAGTCACTTGAAACTTTGGCAAATCCATTGACGCCTCTGACGGTAGGAGAGAGAATCCATTCTATGTTCATCTTTAGCAACTGTTACAAACTGAGCCAAGACGCACAAGAGAGTCTCGTGGGTCATGCTCGAATCAAAAGTCAGTTGATGGCAAATGCATCTGTGAAACGTTATTATCGGGTAATTCTCTATTTTTATATCCTTCCTTCTCCCTTTCACCGATTGATATTAGAACAGAACCTTATTGTTTTTCTTTTTCAGGGATTCATCCCAGAGCCTCTCGTTGGAATCTGTTTTCCGGCGACTGAAATACCGAGCTGGTTCTGCTACCAAAGACTAGGACGTTCACTAGAAATCCCATTGCCTCCGCATTGGTGTGACACTAACTTTGTTGGGCTTGCCTTCTCAGTTGTTGTTTCATTCAAAGACTATGAAGACCATGCGAAACGTTTCTCTGTAAAATGTTGTGGCAAATTCGAGAACCAAGACGGTTCCTTCACAAGATTTGACTTCACTCTCGCGGGCTGGAACGAACCGTGTGGAACGCTTAGCCATGAACCAAGAAAGCTTACGTCTGACCATGTTTTCATGGGATACAACAGTTGCTTCCACGTCAAGAAACTCCATGGAGAGGGTAACAATTGCTGTTACACAAAGGCTTCGTTCGAATTCTATGCGACGGATGATGAAACGAAGAAGAAGCTTGAGACTTGTGAGGTGATAAAATGTGGGATGAGTTTAGTGTATGTTCCTGATGATGAGGATTGTATGTTGTTGAAGAAGACAAATCTGGTTCAGTTGAGCTCGAAGACCGCACCAATCTGTTCCAACGGTCTTGATGATGTCACTGTCATCGATGATGTTAGGACCAAGAGAGGACGATGCCAGTTTGGTGGTGGTGATGAGGAAGCAGGTTGTAAGAGAGCGAAGGAGGAGAAGATATTGGTGTGATAAAATTTGTATCTATATGTTTAGTAATTAAATGTTAGGAAAATAAATGTATTTTTGTTGAGTATCTTCTGTCGACAATAATATCACTTTCTAATAATAATCCCAATAAACAATACTCGAGTTTTTAATAACTACGTAGCTCATTAGTTTGTTTCAAAATTATTCATCTGTAGAACCGTATTTTTTCTATTTTCAAGTACGTGGACTAGGAAATTGCAAATGTGGGTCCACGCGGTATACGGCATGTCGGCAGATATGTGTGGTTTAAAGTATGAGAAGTGACGAATCTCGCGCCAAACTTGAAAAAGGCAAACTATCTCCCATTTTCCGCCACGTGTATTTGATTGCACATTGAGACCTTTGTTAAACAACTTGGTCGAAAGTGACGTGACAGAGTACTAGTATTTTTTTTTTTTGGGGTAGATTACAGGAACGTGACAGAGTACTAATTGCATTCACGGAATAATTTCTCAGTTATAGTTTCAAATTAATAGATTTTTTCAGCTTTTCAAATATACTAAAAAAAGCAAACAAAATGTAATTATATTACATTATTTGTTGTAATTAATACTTTTGAGAATTTTAAATAAATATTATATCACAACTTAATTACTTTTTATAATTTTAAATTATCATAATTAATAATTAAACACATAAATTTTCTTAAAATTATCTTTCTCAGACAAAGTTTGGACCAATACTCTTTTGTCGTTTCTTAATAACAACTTTGCACTTCATCATTTAGCTAGCTAATCCTAGAATCATCTAAACCCATTTTGATCCAAGTACTTCAGGCTAAATATTTTATTATTTTCAGTCAACAGGTCGGTTAAATATTTTATTTATATTTTTGTTTGCGAAATGGAATAATATAAAGAAAAGAAAGAAAGTAAGAACAAGCAACAGAAGAAATCCATAAAAATATAAATTAAAAGAATGGAACAAGCCTCAAGCAAAAGACACAAGCAACCAAAAGAGAGAAACTCCAAATCTGTTTCTCTTTCACTAAACTCTTCTCCGTTTGTTTTCAATTCTTCTTCCTAAAATCGTTGAGCAATTGGATTTCTCCGATCGCTGAGTTTTGCTCTCGTCTTCTCAGTAAACAACGATCGGAGAATCCACTAAAGTGTTTTTCTTTTCATCTCTGTTTCTGGTTTTCGACAACCGATGACTTATCGCGAGGAAGAAGATGCTGTTTCTGAACTTCGTCTGAGAGTTGAAGAAGATGGAATTGAGAAACTAGGGCATTATGTTAAACTTAGTGAAGAGCTGGAGAGAGAAGCAGAGCAGGAAGAGGAAGAAGATTCATCACCTTCTTCTTCTTCTTCTTGTGGACGGAAAAGATCTCTTTGGTTCTGGATCAAGCTTGCTCTTCTCTTCGCCTTTCTAGCTGCTTTGGCTCTCGCTGCGTACAAATGGCTCGTTCCTTTAATCATGGACAAGGTTCGATTTTTCCTCCATTTAAAGATAAATCAATGCATGTCTCAATCCCATAAATTTGCTCTTGGGGTTGTCATTCTTGTGCTCTGTTCTTCAGAAAGTTTAGTTCTTTATCAATTGGGTTGGTCTGATTGGGGTTTCAAAGATCAATTGTGGATTGATGTTTCTTGGTGTTATTTTCTTCGAAAAGTTTACTTCTTTATCAATTGGGTTCAACTAGGGTTTCAACACCAGAATCATCACTCTCGAACAAGATCCTAAGTATGATGTAACTGTTCTGTTAGTATAGAAAGTATGTTCCTTTGTAAGATTCGTTCATGTAAATTGGCAATTAGGTCGATTGCTTATAGAGTGAAAGATAAGCAGAATTGAGGTTTGTGGATAATGTTCTTTTAACACATGTTTGGCTCTGAAACTTAATAATGGCACTATCCATTTCTACCATATTTGTTGCAGGAGCTTATCCCTATGATAAAATGGGAGATGAGGACATTTACACACCCTGTGTTAGGTATTCTTGTATTCACCACCCTGGCACTACTCCCTGTAATACTTCTTCCGTCCACGCCGTCAATGTGGGTGGCTGGGATTACATTTGGCTATGGCTATGGCTTTCTCCTTACTCAGCCAGCTATAGCCATCGGTGTATCTCTTCCTTACTTCATCAGCTATCTCTTCTGCGACAAAATCCAAGTATGTGCACATCTTGGAAAGATCCTTTTGAGTTAAAAACTTGGTCGTGTTGCTCTAATTGAAATCATGTTTTCAGGGTTGGTTAGAAAAATATCCGGATCAAGCTGCCATGTTGAGAGCTGCTGGTGGAGGCAATTGGTTTCACCAGTTTCGAGCAGTAACGTTAATCAGGATTTCGCCATTCCCTTTCGTTGTTTATAACTACTGTGCTGTTGCAACTGGTGTGAAGTATGGTCCTTACATGGCTGGTTCTTTCTTAGGCATGGTGCCTGAGAACTTTGTCGCTATTTATACGTGAGTTTGTGGATATGTCTTTTGCAGTTTTGCTGATGATTAATGATTTAGTTTACTGTTCTGATAGTTTTTTGTTTGTTTCTTTTGGTGTGTTTGTAGAGGGATTCTTATAAGGAAATTGGCAGATGCATCCACTGAGGAACAAAAGGGGATGTCGATTCTTCAGATTGTTCTCAACATTCTTGGTTTTGTAGCAACTATTTTGACAACTGTTCTCATCATGAAGTATGCGAAACGACAGCTTGAAGTTATGAAGAAGGAAGAGGAAGCTTTGTTGTTGCAGTAATGACGACTACAACCACGGAAGCTTTTCTGTCTGCCTCTTCTCAAAGTACAGGTTTAGTTCAAGATGTGAAAGAACTCTAGTTTTTGGGTTTTGGTCTCTGGGTTCTTCACTTCTTCTTTTTTTTTTTTCCAGCAGAGAAAAGAAAGGGTCAAAAAGAAATATATAATGACTATTTGACACAGATAATATCTTTAAGTTCTAACACGATCTAAGGCTATATATGTTTTGTTTTTTTCTTCAGATTAACATAATAAGTCATGTAATTGTTGTTAATGTGTATAAATAAACTTCAAACAATCTTCTCCTTTTTCTGTAGTAATATTTGTTTGTATATCCTAGATACGAAGATTGGAAACTGGTAAACAAATTCGTAAAAACATGTTTGTATTCTCAGTTTATAATCACTCAAGTTCAAACATGTATGTTGCATGTTGTTGACAAGAAGAAACATTCGTAAACCATGACTAGTTGTTTTCAAACAGAAAAAAAACTGTTATGTAAGTTTAACAAAGTGATGCATTTTAATTCATATGTGACAACTTGCACTTTGAATATTATGGACTGAATAGAGAAGGAGCCCATCTCTGACTTCTATTTCCATATTCTTTTTCAATCCGATCCATGATCCAATACATAAAAAAAAAAAAAAAAAAAAAAAACTGCTAAAGAAAGACCACTTTAGTTGCAAAATAACTTTTACTGCAACCTTTATGAACAGCCTACAGAAGATACATATAACTTTTACTGCAAAGTTTCCATTAAGATGCAAAATAAAGGCTATGTTTTCATGGAGAGAGTTACTTAAGAGCTGATGCAGAAAAAAATAGACACAATGCAACATGAGTCGCTAAAAGCAAAGTCAAAAGATGAAGTAGAAGAAAAATATTGCAGACGACATACCTTAACAAAGACAAGACCGTAAACTGCGCATTTCGATTTTAATAAAATTTCACTTGTCTGCTGAAAATTGTCTTGATTTATACGTTAAATATTTTCTGAATAAAGAATAAGCCCATCGATAATATTGGTGCGCATTTGTATCATATTTTTATTTTTTTTAAACAGCAAAATAAACCAGACACCGTAATCTACAACGACTCGATAAGCCAAATCGGAACATCAACACCAACATGAATAATGCATGAGGGGAAAGATCTAGCACTTCTTACTAGTTTATTCGCTCTTGAATTGGTTGATCTGGGGATATAGATGATCATATTTTTTTTGGAACTGTTGTTTCATTTTCTTTCAAACAGTCAGAGTTTTTTCTGCGGTAACTACGAAATTAATCCTTTTAAATGCTTTTGACATATTAAATGGTGGAGTTGAAGAAGAAACCTTAACTATGTCTATGATTTTCGAAGTAGCTGCCTGCCCCATACTGCGCATGTGAGCCCAATTCAATGAACTATTATGTCAACTACCAAAAAACATAAAAAGAACATTCAATATCTAATTACATGTTCCGCTGGATTTTGTTACATATTGATGGTTATTATTTTCTTTTTCTTGTTGAAAACGATAGTGAACTAAATTTGGATTCAAAATTTAGTCTATAGCTTTGACCCAAAAAAAAAAAAAAAACTTAGTCTATAGGATTTGATTTGTGTTTAAGCTCAATAACCTGAGTTAGTTTGATCAGAACAGAATTCTAATTTAGTTTTCATTTCTCGTATATTGATTTGGTTAAATTGGTTTTACTCCATCAATAATTAATACTGTTTTATACTCCCTCTTTTTAGTTGTCGTTTCAGGCTTTCAGCACTAAGCATATAGATTAAAAAAATATTTAATTTCTTAATTTTTCAAAATAAATACATCTTTAATTGTTCACTTAAACACAATTCAACAGATAATAAAATAAACTGCAAAATAGAAATAGTTATAAAATATAGTAATAATTTATTTTTTCAGTGAAAATTAAAACAATCATCTAATTTAGAACAATTCTAAAATGTTAACTATTAATAAATGGAGAGAGTATTGGTTACGTTTTTCTATAGCATTTGAACTCCCCATCAAAACACTTCAACCACCTTCTGTTTTTAACATATGGGAAAAACCCCAAAAAATACCCAGCTTTAATTACATTTTGCCGATAAATACCCAAACTTTTAAGGTTGCCCGAGTAATACCTGATATAAAATTGGTTGCCTAATTAAAACCCGTACATTTTAAATCGGTAAGTTTAACACAGATAATTAGACGCCGTTTAATCGTCTAACAGAATCCCATAACCATCGTTAACGAAGTTAATAACGAAATTTTTTTTGACGATTTTGGCCTTCTTCGTTTATGTCGACATAACCCGACTTCTTCCCCTTTTTCCCCAAATCAAAAAATCATACGAACCCTAACTGTTAAAATCATATAGTCATTGATCCTGACTATATGACGTGGTCTATGTTCGATCAATTACCGTTTCCCAAGCTGGATCTCGAAACAAGCCAAATCGATAATCTATCAGATGCTTGATCCGAATCCGGCGACGAGGATGAGCATAGAAGCCGTGATGAGAACCACATGGTTCAAAAAATCACTAGACACTTCCGAGTTTCATCGTAACATCTACGAATCGGAATCGCTTCTGGAGAAATCGATCTCGATCACAGCTTTCGATCTAATCTCGCTTTCGTCGGGGTTAGATCTCTCAGGATTGTTCGAGAGTAAGAAAAAGAAAGAGAGGAGATTCTCAGCGAGAGTCTCCGCCGTTGAAGTAGCGGAGAAAGCGAAGGCTATTGGGGAGAAGTTAGGTTACGCAGTGAAGAAAAAGACGAAGAAAGAAGGTGAAGCGAAGATAGTTGGATTAGGAAGAGGAAGAACAGCAATAGTCGTTGAGGCGGTGGAGTTAGCGGTGGATGTTGTGGTGGTTGAAGTGAAAGTAGTCGAAGGAGAAGAAGAAGACTCACGGTGATCCGATTTGATAACAGAGCTTGAAGAAATAGTTCTCTCATGGCACAATGACGTCATGTAAATACTTTGTGACGTGTGTGTGTAAACTTTAGTTTTTTTTTTTTGTTCAGTTTTGTGTTAATCATGAATCGTTTCAAAGATTTATACAGTCAGTTTAACTGTTTTTTTTATATACATAGACACAACAAATCTACACCAAAACTAAACACTAAAGCTCGTTACTGCTTTGAATCCCAACGAGTGAAGAGAGTGTCGAGATCCATAAATCTAAACCTCTCTTGATCTCTTGTTTCCTAACTTCTTCGATCTACGAACAGCTTTCTTCGACAAGCCGAGTTTGATCAGAATGGTTCCAAGTGACTTAAACGTTGAGTCGTCCGGTCGGAATCCAGACGAAACCATCTCTTGAAAGTCTCAACAGCTTCTTTGACCTTCCGTCCAAGCGTATAAACCAAGAACGCTGTTGTAACTCAAAGGATCAGTGAGAATCTTCATCTCTCTCATCTGTTTCGCTATCTGAGTTAGGGTTCAATCGAGAGAAGATGATTTTAACAGTTAGTGTTCGTATGATTTGTTGATTTGGGGGAAAAAGGGGAAAAAAGTGGGTTATGTCGACATAAACGAAGAAGGCCAAAATCGTCAAAAAAATTTTCGTTATTAACTTGGTTAACGACGGTTATGGTATTCTGTTAGATGATTAAACGGCGTCTAATTATCTGTGTTAAACTTACCGATTTAAAATGTTCGGGTTTTAATTGGACAATCAATTTTATATCAGGTATTACTCGGGTAACCTTAAAAATTTGTGTATTTATCGGCAAAATGTAATTAAAGCTGGGTATTTTTTGGGGTTTTTCCCTTAACATATTGTTCAACAACTCTTATCCCCAAATAAATGTTAGTTTTGTACCCGTCAAAAGTATATTTGGTCCGAAACCCAAAAACCCCTTTTAGAATTTACATAATCTATCTAAAAGCTTATAGGGGGTACAAATTTAAGCATCTAAATGTTGTGTTACCCAACTAACACATTGGTCCATGGTGTAACAATTATTTTCCTTTTCCTTATCCGTTATCTGTATCAACTTCAGAGTAAAATATTAAGATTGTTGTTAGAGTAGCGAAAATTTTTATTAACTAATTCAGTAATTTGAATGGTCGTGGGATTCTAATCAAGTAATCAATATCGGATCTTATTGATATAAAAGATGATTAATAATAATAATAAAACTGTGAGAGTACTCCTATGAAAAACTTAATTTTTTAATTAAAAAATTAAATAATAAAAAGAAAAACTATATAAAAAATAGAAAATACAGTTTATGAAAAGAAAAATATATAAAAATAAGAAATTTCAAAAAAGACAAAATATAATTTGAAAAATACATCGAAATACTAACACTTAACAACATGTTCTTCCTAGGTTGACACTGATGTTTAGTTTAGTTTTTTTTTTTTTTGACACTGATGCTTAGTTTTACATGCCAAATTTTATTTGATTTATTTTTTATACTTGACATAATGTTCCAATGTACAGTTTTTTCTTCGAATGCATTATACAGTAATAAATTAATAATACGCTTCTGACTTCTTCTTTATTAGTCACAATCGACGAATATGCTTCTGACTTGGTAGTTGGTACCACTTTCAACAGTGTATCTATGTGTCTTTCATGCGAATAAAAATCCATTAGTCATTAATGACAATCAATGCCACTTTGTCCTTTGGTGAAACACATGCTCAAACGTAGCAATTAAACTTTCAAATTCAGTTGCAAGAACTGAAATGATTTTAAATACTGTATGACAATGTATTAAGTTAGTTATTGGGTTGTGCTTTGAACCTTCTTGAAGTTGAGTTCTTTTTTGTTTTCTACCACTTTCTTGAAGTTGAATTATAGGTCCAGTTTAAAAAGTTTCGTGTATATATTCGGTTTTGCTGCAGAGCAAAACCATACATGTGCTAGCAAACAAACATTAAAGAAATGTATGTACAGACGCTAACAAACTTACAAGTGTTTTAATTGTAATTAACAAATGTAGGGAAAAGTTTGAACTTTGAAGCATATACATACTTTATAAATATATTTTACAATATAAACACATACTCTGAATACAAAGGAAAAGTTCTCCTTCCATTTTGATTAAGAGCCTGAGAACTAAAAATTCTATTAACAAATTATAACATATAAATATGAAAGGATATATAAACAATAGAAACAGCACCAAATGGTAACCTTTTTTCAAAACTAAGAAAATGGTTTAAACATGTGTTGGATATATTTATTTTTTGATAACTACATTTTGGACATACTATTTTTTCTTATAGCATACTGATGTTTCTTTATGGATATATTCCAGTTGTCAGATGGATTTTAATTTCTACACATAAATATGAGATTCGTTATCATAAGATTATACATTATTATATACTATGTTAATTACTATGATCATTGTACTGGAATATCAATTTGTCAACAAAATAGGAATGGAATATCAAACTAATAATTAACAACAATGATTTTAATAAAAAAGTCCCACTGGTGAACAAAAAAAACGAAATAGATATTATAACTTTTAGTGAAAACTGTAATCTGACAATAAATAGTGTAAAACTGTAAAAGAAAACTGTAATGAATAGTTCGAACTGTTTCATCTATTCTTTATTTTTTTAATAATTTTGTCTAATATTTTTAGTGATTGATAACATTTTGTTATTTTCTTCACAACTGTATTTTGATATGACCAATCACATATAAAATCATTCATTTAATATATTTTTTATCTCATACTTTTTTACTTAATATCAAGATATCTATTAAATATAGACCAATAAAAATGTTCTAATTTGTGTTAGTATTTTCAATTTTGTTGTGTCACTTTAAATCTTTATTATGTGTATTGTTTGTTGGGGACGGGTTTAGCACCCTCACCAAGGCCCAACAACATTTCACATCGGCCCGTCATATATTAACCAACCGACTGGATAATATTCGTAATTAATAATTAATAATACTTATTATTCGATTGATAAATATTATTATTCGAAAGAGGAAGATTTCCTTATCCAAGAAAAGGAAGTTCGCCGCGCCGACCCGACATTCGCGGAAGATGACATTATCGGCTCGACAAGATAAGGAAAGAGGGCGGCAATTACGGAAGTTTTCCTTATCTTAGAAGGGTTAGGTCGGTCTAGCTTTCTTATATATAGAAGGGGTCCTCATTCGAGAGAGGACACACTTTTCGCTCACAACTTAGAACTCTTAGCTTTTGATCTAGTACTCATCTCGGCTAGGTTAAACAGCTTTGGCTATTTGTTGTAATCGAATTCATCAATCAATAAAAGTCACTTCGGCAAATCTCTGTGTTATTCTCAAAGTTTTTCCCAAAACCTTGACCTAGGTGAGGTCATAGTTCAACAATTGGCGCCGTCTGTGGGGATTACTTTTGAGAAAACTCAGAATCACGATGGCCAACGATCCGAACAACGCCGCCATCAATCTCAACAATCCACAAATCGAAGCCAACGCCGCGCTCAACGCCGGCAACGCACAAGGAAATCCAGGAATCCCGTAGGATGTCGGCCCACACGACAACATCCCTGAAATTCAGGATCATGCCGATCCCAATGGCAACGGCCCCCAGGATCAACTTTCGCCGCCGCCACCTCTTGACGGCGCGACACACGAAGCCGATCCCCTGATAGCCATCCAGGCTCTGCTGGCTTCCCTCACCGATAAAGTATCTCACATCGAAGCCAGGCAAGCCGCTTCTGAAGCCGGTGGAAACACTGCCGACGCCCGAAGGCAAAACCCCGTCGAAACCCCGGACAGAGAAGATCCCATCATCCGAAACCTGTTCGGCTCGACACCAACAGGAGAACTTCACGGATCCAACAGAAGGGGAATTCCTGTGACGACGACAGGAACACAAGAGTCATCCGACAAGAATCCCGAACTCTAGAGCGTTATGAAACGCCTCGAGGAGATGAACTCACAAATTCATCGCGCAACAAGCTCGGCACCAAAACTCGACAAGGTGCTCAGACAAACGAGTAAAACCCCCTTCACCGAGGCGATAACCAGAATCCGACAGCGCTACCACGGCAAAATTCGGGAGGTGCCAAGCTTTAAGGGAGAAGATGATCCACAGAGGCACCTCGTAGCATTCACTATCGCCATGGGCCGCGCCGACATGTCGCCCGAAACACGCGACGCCATCTTCTGCCAGCTCTTCGTCGAGACGCTCGGAGGAACAGCTCTCAACTGGTTCACTCGACTCACCCCAAATTCGATAGGGAGTTTCGAAGAACTATCGGCTGCTTTCCTGAAACACTACTCGATGTTTATCGACAAACAGACGAACCTGACCGAACTCTGGAACTGCGTCCAGAGCGACACCGAAAACCTTCGCGCGTACGTGGAACGTTTCCACAAAATCATCGCCAAAGTAGAATGTCCCGACGCCATCGCGCTCATCGCCTTACGACAAGGAATGCGAGAGGACGAACCGCTTTGGCAAGATCTCAAGAAGAAAGAACCGACTAGCCTCGAGGACGCCTTCCACCGAGCCACCACATTCATCGAGCTCTATGAAGAACGGGCTGCGCGAGCCAAGAAGTCGGACCGAACGAAAACCGTTGCCGCCCCCAAGGAAAAACCGGCAACCAGCATACCGAAAGAACCTCGTCAGCACTACGACGAAAAGAAGACTTCCAGCTACCACATCTCGGACAAATCGCCGGGCTGGAATAAATACATTCGCAAGGATGACGAGCCGACAACTAAGGGCGATAAACCCTTCGACGGATCAAAGTTCTGTCCTTATCACAGAAGGACAGGACACGAGCTAAAGGACTGCGACCACTTCCGTGACCACGCCGTAGAAGATTATCTATCCAGCAAACTCAAACTCGACTCCCGCGATCGCACTGGGAACACCTCGCGGGAGCGCCGGAACACTTCTGGCAACGGCAGAGACCCGCGACAACAAAACAAAGACCGATGACCTGACGAGGGAAACAAACGCCACCGCGACCGCAATGATAAAGACGGAAGCCCTCCACCCGCAGCTCAGGTCCAACTGATCAACATGATCATGGGAGGTTTACAGAGCTGCACCGACTCTGTTCGTTCCATCCAAAAACATGAACGACGAGCTATCACCGCGTCAAAGTGGCAGCAACCGTTGGCAGATGAAGTCCCAATCGGCTTCACCGCGACAGATACAGCAGGAGTCAATATGCCGCACAACGATCCACTAGTCGTCGAACTTAAAATCCATAATCTCGACGTCGCGCACATTCTTGTTGATATCGGAAGTTCCACAGATCTGATCTACCAAGAAACTCTCCATCGAATGGGTATCCGCAATGATCAGATCAAGTAAAAGACTAAGATACTCACTGGATTCACAAGCGAATCCTCTTGGACCACCAGAACCATCAAACTGCCTGTCGAGGCAGGAGGAATCACTAAATGGGTCAAATTCGACGTCATAGATCAGCCCGCCGTCTACAACGCCATCGTCGGCACGCCTTGGCTGCATTCCATAAAGGCAGTCACATCAACGTACCACCAGTGCCTCAAGTTCCCAAACAACAACGGCATCTTCACCCTTCGAGGAAATCAGCGCATCGCACGCTCCTGCTTTATCACCGAACAGAAACTGCGCAAACCACACCCACCGTCCGCACAGTCCTGCATGATCAACATGCCCGAACTACTCGAAGTCCACGAAAGACCGAAGACTAACCTCATTGTCCAAGTCAACATTGACAAAGACAATCCCGAGCGTTGCGTCGGCATCGGCTCCGACCTCCCTGATTCGTTCCGAACCGAGCTCGTTGAGTTTCTTTCGGACAACAAAGAAACGTTCGCATGGTCCGCAAATGACATGCCCGACATCGACCCTCGCATCATCAGCCATGAGCTCAACATAGACCCAATCTACAAACCTATTAAGCAGAAGAGGCGAAAGCTCGGTCCCGAACGCGCTCAAGCCGTCAACGACGAGGTTGAAAAATTGCTCAAAGCTGGATCTATCGCCGAGGTGAAGTACCCAGACTGGCTCGCCAACCCCGTGGTGGTCAAGAAGAAAAACGGCAAGTGGCGCATCTACGTCGACTTCACTGACCTCAACAAGGCGTGTCCCAATGACAGCTATCCGCTGCCACATATCGATCGCCTCGTCGAAGCAACCGCCGGGAACCAACTCCTGTCGTTCATGGACGTGTTCTCCGGGTACAATCAGATTTTCATGCATCCCGACGATCGTGAAAAGACGGCCTTCATCACCGACCGCGACACCTATTGCTACAAAGTGATGCCCTTCGGGCTGAAGAATGCCGGTGCGACATATCAACGGCTGATGAACCGAATGTTCGAACATCAGCTCGGCAAAACCATGAAAGTGTACGTCGACGACATGCTCGTCAAATCCGCAGTCGCCAAGGATCATATCAAAGACTTAGACCAGTGCTTCCGCATCCTCAACTCGTATTCCATGAAACTCAACCCGGCCAAGTGCACATTCGCGGTCACTTCCGGCGAGTTCCTTGGGTACCTTGTCACCGAACGCGGGATCGAGGCAATCCCCAAGCAAATAAGCGCAATCCTGGAGCTTCCTTTTCCAAAAACAACCCGAGAAGTCCAACGCCATACTGGGAGAATCGCCGCGCTCAATCGGTTCATCTCACGATCAACCGATAAATGCCAGACGAGCTCGATGGTGTCCTCTGGTCTCACAGAACAACTCCACGTTGCGCTACCGGGAAATCACCATTTTCTTTGGTCTACGGCTGCGAAGCCCTATCGCCAGCCGAAGCCGCGGTGCCAACACTCCGACGACAACTGGCACCACTAATCCCAGAAGTCAATTGCGCAATGTTACTCGATAACTTGGACACCTTGGAGGAAACGCGCGGACAGGCTCTTCTCAGAATGCAAAATTACCAACATCAGGCGGCCCGCTATTACAACACAAAAGTATGGCCTCGACACTTCGAAGAAGGCGACCTTGTCCTGCGAAAGGTCTACGAAAATACAAAGGAGTACCGCGCCGGCAAACTCGGAGCAAAATGGGAAGGCCCATACATCGTCGGGAAAATCGTAAAACCAGGCGTCTGCGAACTTTTGACTATGACCGGCGACGCCGTGCCGCGCTCATGGAATGTCAACAACCTCAAACGTTTCTACTACTAAGTCCATCTTCACGATGCGACTAGAGCAAAAAAAAAAAAAAAAGAAGAACGAGCTACGCTCTCTTGTAATCGAACTACAAATGGCTTGATCCTCTTTAGGGGTACGTAGGCAGCCTGTCAAAGGGTTCATCAATAAAAATATCTTCTTTTGAAGAAATGTCTCGTTACAAAACGTCTGCACCATTAACGGTCGCCTTTACTTCAGTTTTTCAGTTACTGTCAAAACTGTGCTGAGCTACGCTCAAACGTAGGCGCTTTGCCTCATAGCTCTAAGCTATAGACCAATACATCTTCACCCTGCTCAAGTGAATGATGGGTCAAATAAAGCCGGGTCCATCGTTGCCCGCACCTCTCGAACTTATGACTGACCCACGAAACCACGCCGGAGTTCAGTCTCGGGAGCGTATTTGTACTTGATTGAGATGCTCTGTCCGAAAAAAACTTACCTTTCAAGGTTTAAGCCGAGCCGACATAAGCCTCCGTCGTATGCAAGCAGTTGTTAGCCTCGCACCCCGGATGTCGACTTACCTTGTTAAGTTCAAGGACCAAGTCTAATTCCAAATTGAACTGACTTTGAATAAGTTTTCGAGTATCTACTACTCAGCTCAGTCATTTGATATAAGAACCGGGTGGTGGACCTTATATTGGAATCATCTCTGAGTGGTGGGAACTCAAGATGGTGATCACCTATCTCTTAGCTCGGTTGATGGTCGTTGATGGTGATTGACTCTCTCAATCGGTGGGCTGATTGACTCACTCAATCGACGAACGAGGCTGTTTGAATCTCACAAACAAACTCAAATTCGTGGCTTCTATAGAGCTAAGTGAATCACACACTTAATTCTAAAGAAATGAACAATCTTTGCAAAGAAACGCTTTGAAAGACAATAAAATACTTTTGTATAAACTTCAAATGATCAAGGGTGATTTGTACAATGGTCGAAACTGAGCTTATATAGATGCTCTACACGTTCTAAGAATCCTAAAGAATAAGAGAAATGAATGCAAAAAGTAGCCGTTGGACAATAATGAGAAAATCAGTCCAAATGGGGCAAGTGAGGTCTCCTTTGTATCTGGACGGTTTAAGGGGATAGGTGAGCTTCTCTGGAACATCCTGGTCATAATTTAAGTGGTCCAAACCGCAGAAGTCTTGGTGATAGAGCCGTTGTGAATGCATCCGGATATGGTAAGTATTCAAACAAGAGGATCCGCCTGATCCTGTGGATGCTGGTGCATGTTAAGATGATTCCTGACACTCCTGGATGGTCATATGTGTCTCCTGAATGCTTAGATGCCTCTCCTGGTCGCCAAAGTTTCGTTTGTAGCTGATTGAGTCCATGAGCTTCCAAATAAGGCAAGTGGAGAATCCTCTGGATTAGAAATTGAATAACTTCCAAACCGTAACGAATCCCGGTCTGATTCAAACTATCACGGATTCCTTGATGAATCAAGTTTCCAGAACAGGTCGTCTCAAAGCTTAATTCTTCCTGGTTTAGCCGCAATCCTCCATTTAGTGCTCGCTGGTCCAAATCGGGTAATTTGGAGATCATCCGGTTTGAAAACTGAATAACTTCTAAACCAAAAAGAATTTTGGGATGAATCCAATTTTCCTTGGTTCTCTGTTGAGTTAAGTTTCCAAAACATCTTTGCTTGCTGCTTGATTCGTCGTCGTCTGGCTGGAATGAATTGATTAGTGGTCGTATGTCTCCAGTGGCCTCATTGAAGATCTGCCAGGTTGTATCTTCAATATTATCTTCATGTGAGCTCTTTTTGAACTGATTCTTCTTCGAGGTGAACTCTAGGTAATCTGAGTATGTTCTCCAAGTGGTGGTGGAGCTGAACGGATTGGTATTGACCTCCATTTGAGCTGAAATCTGCTCACATGTCTCCTTAGCTCTCCTCAGCTTCATGCTTCATTCTCCAAGTCTCATGACTCCTTGGTGCTGGGCTGATGATGACTTGATGTTTACATCATACTCTCCCTCTTGAAAAAGTTTCGACCTCGAAACTGTATAACCTGTACCAAGAGAAAGTAAGTTAGCCTTCATTCTCCTTTGAGAGTTTAAGGTCTTACCTTGATATGCTGTTGGTTTGGTGATGTTTGGCACATCTGGTGGCTCTCCTTTGAGCAGGTATGATAGAACAGCTCCTTTGTTCTGTTCTGGTTCAGTATCTACTCCCTGTGTGGGCGTGACATGGTTCACCATAGGTGTTCTCCTTTTTTGGTTCTGAACATGATCTAATAGCAAATCTTCCTTTGGTAGAATTTCCTTGAGCTTTTCTCCTTTTGTCCCTGAAATAAGATCAACACTTTGACCAAGAAACAAGTGCATTATGGATTCTTTAGGACAAGATAAATTTGTTGAATTTAATTCCTTGACACTAGTTGCAGCAAAGTTGATTTCTACTTGTGGTTTTAAACAATCGGTTTCCTTATGCTCTTTTATGTTCAGTAAATTCTTTAACATAGCTGTTGCATCAGGAAAAACGAATTGAGTCAAAGAGTGACTTACCTGCTCAATACTTTCAGTATTCTCAGCTAGGTCTGGTGGTTTCTCTTTGATGTTGTCTTTCCTCCCAGCACTTCGGTCAGCCTCAGTTTCGATTGTAGTACTTGGTACAACTTCAAGCGCCTGATTCTTTTTTTCCTTAAACATGGCCGGTTCTTGCATCCACTCTTCTAGTCCTGTTTCAAATCCTTTTGACAAAGACAAGTGCATTATACTAGAATTGGAATTTAACAAATCAGCATGAATTAAACTATCATTTGTGTTAGATAATCCAATTTTCTCTTCTAGTGGTTTTTCTTTCTTAAGTGGGCAAGTTACAGCATAGTGTCCTCTCTTATGACATTTATAACATGTCTGACCCTTAAATTTATCAGAGTTGGAACACTTACCTTGTTGTGGTGCTGCTGGTCGTTCTTGTGGAGTATTGGAGCTAGAGACATTAGTCTCTTCTTGCGGTTTCTTAGCACTCTTCTTTGGTGTTTCCTCTTCCTTGGCCAGTCTCTCCTTGGGATTGGTGGGCGTCCTCTTCCTGGTATTAGGACTGGAGATCTTCTTAGATGGTGTAACTGTGATCCATCTTCTTGGCTCTTGAGGAATTTGAGGCCTTGGGTAGTAGGGTTCGGTTTCTGTCTTCTCCACAAACTCTTGGTGTAAGAGTTGCTTCATCTCCTCCCAAGTGCGGTCTGGCAGCTCAAAGTCAAGTCGGAAGTAAGCATCCTCATCCCATTTAAAAAAAGCTTCTTCAATTAGAGTCTCCTCAGCTATGGCTGTTCTCTCCTCCTCTAGAACTTGATTTTGATGAAACCATTCATCCATATCCTTCTCCCATCTTAGGTAAGCTTCTGGTCCTTGGTCGCGACCTGACAAACAAATGTATCTAGGATCACAAGCATCTCTTTCAGCCTCACTTACGACTTCATCCTCTTCAGCATAATCCTTTTGGTATTCTTGTTCTTCTTCAAAGTTTGCTTCTGAGTCTTCTAAACTGATATGGGAATCGAGTTCTTCTTGGTGTTCTTCCTCATGATCAGAGTATGGTATTTCACACCATGGTCTCTCTTCAGCGTAAGATTCTTCTTCTGCTTGGTCTCCCCATGATTCAGGTTCCTCTTTGTAACCAGCTTCTGAGGCGACTTCTTCTCCATGGTCAGAATATGGTATTTCACACCATGGCCTTTCTTCAACATAAGGCTCTTCTGTGTATGCCTCTTCACTAATTCAGAACCAGTATCTCTAATCCGTGGTTCTTCTTCTTCAGACTCTCCAAGTTGGGACTCATCTCTAGTGACTTCTTCTTCTCCTATACTGATTTCAGAATCAGTTTCTCTATGCCATGAGTCTCTGTCCGATTCTCCACTCCAAGATTGGTTCTCTTCTTCACCCCAATCTACTTCTGAGGTATTGTATCCGCTCGTTTCATCTTCATCGCCCATTGATTCCTGTGTTGATTTACCTTACAAAGAACAAGACAAAAGAAATCAGGATCAGTTTTCTCGTGAAAGAGAGGCAATACAAAATATTCAGAACAAGGAAATAAGCTTCTATATTTTTCTTTTCTTTTTTTCTAAATTTAAATGCAAAGAATTTATTTCCTAAAAGAACAATGGAAAGAGTAAATGGTAACACAATTTACGGCAATGTAGTAAACAATGAGAATCAAAATGATTTTTTATTTGGTTTTTTTTTTATATATATTTCTGGATGCACAGCTAATCAAAGAAAGTAAATAATCTAAATGACTGAATGCAAATCCAATAACTTTATGTGACAATGCAAACACGGAAATGAAAGGTCACAAAGTGGAAACTAAAATTATGCTAAATTTTTTTTTTTTTTTTGAACAAGTGACAATGATATGATCAATTGGAAAATGGTTCTAATGGACAAATGAGAGACTAACGAATGGGATAAACAATCACTACGAGAATTCAAACGATTTATGATGCAAGTAACATTTTTTTTTTTTTTTAAAATGAGTCAATATGCAAGTGATTAATCAAACGAGTGCAAGATGAGGGAATTAGAAATGGTGGCCTGAAAGGATGCAGCGGATAGGGAAGCAAGTTTCAATCCACTCCCCGCCTAGAAATGGAGAATCTCAACCTGAAAAGAAATTAAACAAGATCAATTTTTTTTTTTTTAATAAATAGAAAAAGAATACTCAAAGCAAAACAAAAAAAAACAAAGCTATTCGTTTCTTTTTTTTTTTTTAGATTGAGAAATAACAGAAACAAATAAACACAGAAAATGAAGATTGCCGTGGATGATGGATGGGGAAAGGCTGGCCGTACGGCTGCTCTCCTTGTTCCCGGATAGAGATGAATGGCGGAATAGAAGTGGTTGAATGGATTCAAACTAGTGGCCGTACGGCATCTTCTAGGTTGAACAAGGGATGGTTGAGTCGGATAGATGGTGGATCGAAGAACGCCACTCAAAGGTGTGAAAGCCTTTGTGATGAGTTCACAAATCTAGTCTCAAGGAATCACACACAAGAGACATCGATTCAAATGTTTACTAAGCAAAGAAATCCATCCAACTTAGATAAACAAAAACAAAGCCTAAGCTTTAGAGAAAATTCTCTTTTCTATTTTCCAAAAATTTCTATATCTTTTTACAATGAGAATAGATGAGCTTTTATAGCTCTTACAAGGATCTTTACAATAAAAGAGAATTATTTACATTTATACAAATGGAGGGATATTAGCTAAATCAAATAATGGTCTTCTTGCCACCAATTAGGCTCTTTGACTTTGAATGATAATCATTTGATATCCATGTAATGAAGACCTTGATATGCTCCTTTTTGATATTGTATCATCATTCCACTAGCACGGTAATTTAAATCGTTCGGACTATTACTCGTGAATCGTCTAAGTTACTTGGAAATGCCGTACTTTCATTAACCTAGAAAAAATTAGCCTACGGCTTACAAGCACTACGATGCCGAGATCCACAAACCAGACCTCGGCTATAAAAAACGATTACAAAGTCCAAATCTACTGGACCACGTCGGTTCCTTCCTCATCCTGCCCATGATCCCCAGCCGGATCTTCGGGCACATCCCCTGCCTCGTCTGTCTTCTCGCTCGGAGGAATCGATTCGTTAGTCGCCCCATACTCCGGGCGGGACGGAGTCACAGCGGCAACTGTAGCAGCGGGTAAATCTAATTCCCCTTCACCGAAAGTGATTTCTTCAATCACCTCGGCAGCGTCGTCCCACGTCTTCTTCTTGGCCTCCAACGCTGAGAGCATCTCGTCCGGGATCAGCACACCTCTTGCCTTGAGGGCTCGGGCAAAGGTCAGAGTACCTTCAGCCTCCGTAGACTTCGCCACTATTTCCTCGATCTCAGCTCTTTGAGCGACAAAGCGCTTCATCTCACAGTACTCCAGCGGGGAATGGCGCTGACGCAGTTGACACATGGTGCAATGCGTCACATGGTTGCGATGATGATGCTGGCCTCGGAGAACGACTTGCCGCTAACGTGCCGCTATTTTGAGGAGATGTCATCTCTTAGGGCATCGTCGGTAGATTCGTCGTTGGGATGTTTTTACACCCAAATGAGGTCGTCATATAATATGATCGCCAGTCCGCCCATGAAAAGTAAGATTCACGCGTGGAGGGACCACTATTTCTTCGTAAAGAAGAACGAATTCGCGGTGGCCGACCCGAGGATCAAAACTCAAACTCGGTGGAGCGAATCGATTGGTACTTCGCCTGACTGATTCTTTTAATTTTGCCGCGGCGGCTGACTTGATTTGATTTTTTTTGTTTTGCAGATAGGCCGTGCTTTCTTGATCCAACGCCGGAAGGATTCGAGGCTGTCAAAGACGCGTTCACCAGACTAAGTCACGAGACGTGGCCGGACGTTTCCGCGGAAAGAGTGGAAATAGCGCTCAGAAAACGACTACGAAGTTTTGCTGCTCTTGACGAATCAAGCATGGGTCTCCGTAAGCGGAAGTTTAGCTGTCTCGGGCAGGATCTGGTGAATCTGGTCGGCGAACCCTCCGGTAAACCGCGCGCCGCAACGTCGTCCCCTAAGAGACGAGAGACTGAACCGCCAGAAACTGCCGCGGCGGGTTCTGAAGAAATTGCTCCGTCTGCTCTAAGGACGGAAGTCGCGGAAGACGATGCGGGAGACGTGGTTGGCGAAAGGGATGCTGAGGTGATCCCGAACGAACCTGTCGTTCAGGAAGGGATTACTGTATCCGACCGGGGTGACGGGGCCCCAGTGAGCCTGCTGCGGCGATTTTCGAGCAGCCAGAAGATAGGGAAGGCGAGGACAGACGGTCCTACAATTGCTCCTTCCAATATGAGGGTACGCAGCCGGTCGCGGCGGACAACGATCGATGTGCCGAGCTGGTGTGGCGCATAAGGACTATTCCGATGGCGCGTCCTCAGGATCCTCGAGAGCTTGCGCGATACGACCTGTTCGAGACGTTCGCGGGAGACGCGATGAGGTCGTTAAATGCCGCCACGTTCATGGTTGGTCAGTATGATCGAGATCTGAAAGCGTCTTGAAAGGAAGCGAAGGATCTTGGAGATGAACTGGCAGAGGTTTGTGCCGAGAAGGATCGTTTTGCCGAGGCGAACGAGAAGCTTTCTTATATATAGAAGGGGTCCTCATTCGAGAGAGGACACGCTTTTCGCTCACAACTTAGAACTCTTAGCTTTTGATCTAGTATTCATCTCGGCTAGGTTAAACAGCTTTGGCTATTTGTTGTAATCGAATTCATCAATCAATAAAAGTCACTTCGGCAAATCTCTGTGTTATTCTCAAAGTTTTTCCCAAAACCTTGACCTAGGTGAGGTCATAGTTCAACACTGTTGATAACAAAAATATTAAAGAAACTAACTAGAAGTTGTAGATCAGTTTTTTTTGTAACACTATTAATATGAAATTTATTGATACAAATGGAGAAATATTTATGTATATACTATTCAAAAAAGGAGTGAAACCAATACGAAACAAAACAACAATTCAAGTTTGGGAAGAAGTTCAAAAATTCTAGGACCTACTCCTAATATACCCTAATGAGTCAAAAAATAGTCAACATACCCTCTCTCAAATCAATATACCCTTCTTTATAATTTTTCTCAACTTTACCCTCTAATATAATATATTATCCTATTCAACTCACTTAAAAAAATAAATAAAAAACAAAACCAATTAAATTTAATATTCTAACCAACCAAATTAAAACCCTAACTACCCAACCAATTAAAAAACAGGTGGCCCCACTCTCATATCTCTCTCTCTCCCCGGCGACATTCTTTCTCTCTTCCTCCCCTCTTCTCCACCATTAACGAAAAAGAGAAGCTTCACCTAACAGGTTAGTGGCTAATAATTCTTATGTTATTCTCATTTTCATGATTAAATTTCCAAGCTTTATGTAATGTGCATAGTAATAGTTAGTGTTGTTTCTAAATTTGGAGATTTAAAGTATCAATTTGAATTTTTTCGTTTTTCATAGATTTAGTTAGCGATTTTGTTGGATAATTCTGTTATAAACGTAGCTTTTTAACTAAGGAAGACATATTGGGTGAATGAGAACTGAATGAGCATAAATTATAGTGAAGGGAATGAAAAAACCTAATTTTCTGGGTACTACTGCACGTAATGGTACTATTATGCCTATTGAAAACGACTAAGACAACTAGTTCGACTAAGACATCATTGTATAACTAAGACAATTGGTGTGACTGAAATCTACTATTTTGTTCTTTTCAGGGAGAAATGAGTACAAGTCGTTGCACAATCATATATTTCGATCATGGGGGGTATTCAAAGGAAGGTGATGACCTGAAATGGATTTCGGCAGAAGATGAAATTCACGCTTTAGCAATAAAGACATCATTGGAGGAGGTGAATTATAGTGTGTTGGTTGAGAGAATTTGCAGAAGGCTTATGATGGATGAAGCTACAACGCAGTTGAAAATTAGTTACTTTCCTCTGGTATTCAATCCGAAGAATCCGACTTACATATGGAATGATGAAGATGTGTTTTGTTATCTATTCCAAGTAAATAAAGATCAATGTAGAAGTCTTCTACATGTGGAGTTCAGCAAAGATGTTAATCAAAGTCAGAGGCGTGTGGAAGCTTCAACAGAAGATCACGAAACTTATGGTGATGAGGAGCTGGTTTCAAGTGGTAGAGAAGATAATGATTGTATGATTACAGTTTACACAGGGGAACCATCGGAATACCATGAGACGGATGACCATGGTACAGATGGCCTTGAAGGACATGAGCAAGTGTATGAAGATAGTGAAGTAAGACCTACTGGAGGAGATGAGCAAGCACATCTTGGATGGGATGATGGTATAGATATGGTTCTAGGCCAAGAATTTGGAAGTAAGGAGGCAGTGCAAACGCTAGTTCAAAGAGCTTCACATCAGAATTGTTTTGAGTATGATATAATTAAGTCGGATACTAAGCGGTATGTGATAAAATGTTGTGGAGCAAAAGATGGTTGCAAGTGGTCTGTTCGAGCTGCCAAGCATAAGAATTCTGATCGTTTCACGATTAGTACTTACAACAAGTTGCATACATGTTCTCGAGTTACTACAAGTACAAGAAGAAATAGAAGGAAAGGCACACGACAAATAGTTGCATCCATTTTGGCTGAAGATTATCCTGGTCGGTTTGACACACCAACTCCAAAAGTTCTTATGGACATGGTTCAAGGAAGGATTGGCGTGAGTGTATCATACTCCACAGCTTTGAGAGGAAAAAACCTAGCTGCAAATGAGGTGCGGGGAAGTCCAGAGGAGAGTTATCGTATGTTGTATCCTTATTTGTACATGCTAGAGTACATGAATCCGGGTACACGAACTTGTGTTGAAGTAGATGAGGGAAATAGGTTTAAGTACCTATTCTTTGCTTTGGGAGCTAGTATAGAAGGATTTCAAGCGATGAGGAAAGTCATCATTGTGGATGGTACACACCTGAAGAATGTGTACGGTGGAGTTCTAATTGTTGCAACAGCTCAGGATCCTAATCATCATCATTATCCAGTTGCTTTTGGTGTAGTTGATGGTGAGAACGAAGCAAGTTGGATGTGGTTCTTCAATCAGTTGAAAGCTGTAGTACCGGATCACCCTGAAATGGTGTTTATTTCGGACAGGAATGCAGGCTTGCTCAAGTCCATACGTGAGGTGTACCCGTCAGCAAAGCATGGGTATTGTATATGGCATTTGTCACAGAATGTGAAACTACACGTCGCTAACCACAGAGATAAATGCGCAGAAAAGTTTAGGGAGTGCGCTCATGCTTATACCGAGAGCGACTTCCTCACACTTTATGGTGCTTTTAAGAACAAGTACCCTGATTGTGCTGCGTATCTCAAAAAAAGTGTTAAAGAGAAATATTGGGCAAGATGCTATTTTCCAGGAGAAAGGTACAACATCGATACCACCAACTGTGCAGAGTCTATTAACGGTGTTTTTCGAGAAGCAAGGAAGTACTCATTGTTGCCAATGATAGATGTGATAGTGGCGAAGTTGTCTGAATGGTGGAACGAGCATAGGAAAAGTTCTGGAAAAATACCAACAACCCAAAAGCTTGTGCCCCGCGTGGAAACTATAATGAGCGTAAGATGTCCCATTGGAAAGACACTCAAGGTTGTTGAGTTAAACTGCTATGGCCTAGAATATAATGTCACTGGACTAGATGGAAAGCCTTACTTGGTTAACATGAATAGCCAAACTTGCAGCTGCAAGTATTTTGAGATAGATAAATATCCATGTGAGCATGCAATAGCTGCTGCTGTCTATATGAGCAGAGGAACAGACCTCCATCTACAAGATTTTTGCTCGAAATATTATTTGGTGGAACAATGGGCATTGGCATATACTAGGACAATTTACCCGGTGCCCCATATGTCCCACTGGATTATTCCTGACAATGTACGAGCAAGAGAAGTGTTGCCTCCACATCATGAAATTAAAAGAGGAAGAAAGCAACAAACAAGATTCCCATCAGTTGGAGAACATCGTGGAAGGGGAAGGGGAAGAGTAAGAGGAAGAGGAAGAGGAAGAGGAAGAGGACTAGGACGCATGTATGAATGGTTTGTGAGTGGTGAAAATGAAAGTTGAAGATGACACATGTTCGTATGTACGACTGGTAAGACTCGTCCAACTACTCCATTTATGTCAGACTGGTTTAACTATGCGCGACTATTATAGCTTATTTGTATTATGAGGTATCAGGTACCACTGGTGTAGTTGTGTGTTCAGAACTCATATTCATGTAGTTTTTATTTTCGTACGACTAGGATGACTGGTTTAACTTTGTATTGTTTGGACGACTGGGTAACTCTTGTTTAACTATGTTCTTTGGGGACAACTGGAAATATTGTTGGACGACTATGTGTTTTTCCTGGGAAATTGCAAAATGTGATTTGAATTCTCTTAGGCCACATATTTAATACATGCACTTAGTAATACTATGTATTAGAAGCTATTTAGTACTGTTTTGTTTGATGAAACCTTTAATTTTCAAAAATTTGAAAAAATATTACAAAACATGTCTTTCAAGCCAAAGTAACCTTATACTTATAAGGTGAATGGCACAAAATGTTCCCAATTGTTAGGGTTTTCGTGCAAATTAAGTATTTTCGACGTTTTAATTGTATGAGAATATGTGAAACGCATCTTAGAGCTCTAAAATCATCAGTACTACTACAAAAAATTAATTTGAAATCGGTACTACTAAGAAAAACCCTAAAAGTGCCAAAATACAACTATGTGGAATGTAGTATTATTACAAACTTGTGTACTACTATGGCCAAAATTAATTTTTTTTTTTCACGATTTAACGGAGTTACAGACGGTGTTACTTGACGGTGTTACGTTTTTTTAGTAATAAATATGATATTTTTTGGTGTTAGTCATAGTTGTACCCCAAGCCAACTAGTAGTTTTTCGTGTGTTTTTTGTTGTAAGTAATATCCTAAAACTGCCAACTCCTAACTTGTTAAAATCATCCAAACGACCTGTTTAAACATACACAATCCACAAATAAAGTCATAAATAACACATACCTAACATAAAGCCAAGTTCAAAGTTCAAACATCCACAAACCAAGTTTAAAAAAAAAACACATAAAACCCAAAACCCTTCTAATCCTTGGGTTCTAACCATCCATAACCTCCAAAAACCTCCAAAACCCACGAGTTCTAACCATTCAAAATATTATACCGAAACCATCTACTGCTTGGTCTTCGCTTTCTTCCTTGCATTTCCTTTGTCCTCCACTTTGTCATCTGTTTTTCCCTCGGTGAAAGGGCTTGAAACCCATCGTGATGGTTGACCTTTCCTCTTCCTCTTTGGAGTCTCTTGCTTTGGTGAAGGGGGATTCTTCTTTGGTCTTCCCCTCCTCTTTGGTGGTGAGGCATCATTTGTCTTCTTCGGTCTTCCTCTCTTCTTTGTTGGTGAGACAACCACTTCTTCCGGACACAATAAACTTCCAAAGTTTATAGGCTCCTTGTAGACAACCAAGGCCAATCGTTCGGCTTCTTCTTCTTCTGCTTCTTGAATTCTAAACCAAGCTTCAAGTGCGATGTCATCATCCGGAGCTGGTTTAAGTGGTAAGAGTACATTTGCTTCTTCTTCTTTCTCGTCTTGAGCCGCCTCTTCTTCACTCTCTTCTTCTTCATCCACCTCTTCCACCTCTCCTTCTTTGAATTCCTCCACCACTTCTTTCGCTTTCTCTCCAACCGCTTCTTCCACCACTTCTTCTTTTTCACCATCAGCCTCTTTAGCTTCTTCTTTCTCGTCTTGCGCCGCCTCTTCACTCTCTTCTTTAGCTTTTTCTTTCTCTTCTTCACCATCTTCTTTCTGTTTCTCTCCAACAGATTCTTCTTTCTCCTCGTCTCTTCCTTCTTCTTCGTTCTCCTTGCGGCTTCCTTCTTCTACTTCCACAGCTTCTTTCTCCATTTCATTATCTTCTTCATTCTCCATGTTGACAGATTCTTCTTTCTCCTCGTCTCTTCCTTCTTCTTCGTTCTCCTTGCGGCTTCCTTCTTCTACTTCCACAGCTTGTTTCTCCATTTGGCTCGCTTCTTCATTCTCCTTATCTCTTGCTTCTTTTTCGTTCCCATTCTGTTCCTCACCAGCGTTGTCTTGGCTTCTTGCACCACCATTGTCATTATATTCATAATGAACTGGTGTCCCCCACTCATCACCCACATTGCCTCCATAATTGACAGAAGCTTCAACTGCTGTGATCCTCTCATCCACCTTCTTCCACTTTTTTTTCAACAGACGATGTCTTTTCCCCAAACTTTCCAGCTTCAATGCCATCCCATCAACCTTCGCATCAATTATGCCAAACTTTTCTTCAATTGCTTGAATCATCCGGTCTTCGAGCCCTTTCAAAGCACTCTCAAAGGAATCATCCGGTTCACCTTCTTCTTCCTCGTCAGCTTCATTCTGCACTTTCTTCTTCTTCTTCTTAGGGAATTCCCGGTTGGCCAAATCTCTCTCATACAGCTCGTCCCAAAGTATGGTCTGCTGCTTCACTGTTAAATGCTCAACCCAAGTGCCACAAACACCATCATCAGCTTCATCATCTGAATCATATCTTATGATCCCCGCCATCATAAGTTCTTCCTCCAATGTAGGCAGTAAGATGGATTTAATGTCCTACAACAAACGAAATGCATATTAGTGTGTGTTTTAAAGATAACAAATAACATTAAATGCATAGAAATGACAATCATACCGTAGACTTTCCAAGCGCATCATAGATCTCTTCTAGGGGATAACCTTTCATGCCAGTTCTTTTGAACCTCTGCTTGCACATTCTAGGGCACTCCAAGTTGCACCTCGGCACATCCATCCGAAAGCTTTCCTTCAGTACCGCTATACACTCAAAAGCAAGAATCTACACAACCAATATAAACAATATGTCAAAATTTCATTTCATAAACATAAAAAAAAATCGTAAACAAATAAAATTACCTCCAAAGGAATTATGAAGCCAGGAAAGTTGTGTGTCTTTCTTGCACGGCCTTGCATAAGCCTATTCAGGTGATGAATCTCCTTGATGTTAGCATCAAAAGTCAGTCGTCCCCAGGGAAAGGTCTTGCACGCCTCTAGATCATCCACAATCCTCAGAATGAAAGGATCTATTGGTCCTGTCGACTTTGAAGGGCCTCTTATCACGGTGCATAAGAAGTACAGCACACCCATCTTCAAGCGCTCTTCACCCTCATGCATTTTCAGAAGCCTCTCTTTGACATGCTTCATTGTTATCGTCTTCACCCCCTTGAAGTGCTTTGCCTGAAACCTCTTGTGTCCCAGCCTCTTGTAATTATGAGGATAATCTGCGCAGTCCAATCCACAAAGAACAGCATGCTCTCGCAGGGAATACCGGATCGGGACTCCATTCACCACGAACCACGCGGCATGTCTTCCCTCTGTTGTAACTGTCCGAAGAAGCAACATCCACATACCCTTCACCTTGCGGTTGGGTTCTTTGGCCATGTGGAAGAAGTGGTGAAATGTCGGGTGACTTAAGAACCACTCCAACTCCGATTTAAACTCCTTCTTCCGAAAAAGAGACACTGTTTTCTTCACATAGCACCTCGTCTGTATCTTGCAATCCGTCGTATAGTCTGTGCTATCGAAGAAAAACTCCAGAGGCTGGGGTATGGAAGCCTACAATCCAAAAAAAACATTTACGAATATTAGTTATACCCAGTTGCACCAGTTGTTCAAAACTACACTACTTATTCTCAGTCAAACTAGTAATACAATAGTATCCTAGTTTTCCTATTCGTACTAGTAGTTCCCTAATGTGATAGTAACCCTATTCGTACTAGTAGTTCACAAGTTTGTTATTATTTCTACACATCCTAATTTTGTGATTTAAATTAAATATTCACTTATCAACTAACATACCTTCGATGTTGCAGCCAAATTGGCACTTTCAGATCCGGCTTCAGAGTTACCTTCGGATCCGGCACTGAGAGACACAACCGGTTCTGCAGCCATTTCATGCTCCACTTCTTCACGCCGATTTGAGGTTTTCTTCTTACGGCCACTTTTTCTTTTTTGTTTTCTTACCATCCTATAGTAAAAACAAACAAAACTCATGAAAAACAGAAGTAATTTGATGAACTGATAAGAAAAGAAAAACACACAAACTCATCAAACTCAACAAAAACACACAAACACAACACAATACTAAATTCATTCAATTTCCAAAATCCAAACACAATAATAACCACAAAATTTCAAATTAAATTCGGCCAAATACAAAATTCTAAACCCAAAATTCAAAATGAAGTATTCAAACTATTCTTAACTTCTAACCCCATATCCCATTCACAGTTTCGACAAAAATTGGGTACAAAATCAACAAACTGGTCCCGTGACTAAACCCAAACATTGAATAGACAAAACCCTCAAATTCAATCGCTCAAACCCTAACATTGAATCCCTCAAACCCTAACATTGAATCGCTCCCTCAAACCCTAACACTCAATCGCTCAAACCCTAACACTCAATCGTTCAAACCCTAACACTAAATCGATAAAACCCTAACACAATCGCTCAATCCCTAAGCCTATGAACTAAACGACTGTCGAACGGAATGGCGTACCTTGTAGACGAGACGCCGACGAGATTGAACGGAAATCACCGAGAGTCTTCTCGGAGTGTCGGAATCGACGAAGAGATGAAGGTTTCGAAGAGAGGGAGAAGAGGAGACGAAGAGTTGAGTTCGAAGAGAGAGGGAAGGGGAATGAATAAAGGGGGAAAAAATATTTCTGTCCGAATTTTTTTTGGTTTTTAACACTTTACCAATTTTTTGTCTGAATTTCTCGTTTCTCAAGCGAGGCCCAATCCCAGCCCAATATGAAAACGTAAATTACAGGTTTCATTAAACCCTTAATCGTCATTTCCATGGTTTTGATCAAAAATAAAAATCAAAAATAAATTCCATAATATAACGAGGTTATATCTGATTTTCAGAGGAGTAGAAGGGGCACAACTGATTATTGTCCAAAATTCTAGGCAAGCGGAATTATCTTTGGATAAATCCACTGAACATAGGCGAGCCATGGTCTGTTAATGCGATGACCAAAAAAGAAATAAAAATAAGGAAACGACATGACTAAACTTTTAATGGTACTATTTGCTAATAGCAATCATCATTTACCTAAAGGAAAAAAAATCTTCCTTTCAGATTTTTTTTTTTTTCAAAAGTACCCAACAAACAATCACATTGGAAGATACAAAGAACAAAATATTTTGACATGCACAAAGAGAGAAAGTTTTAATTTGTTTCTTATAGAAAAAGAAACAAATAATCAAAGACTAGATTATTACCATATATTGCAAAATAATAATTCGAAAAACCCCGATTTTATTTACATAAACAGATGGAGACAAGTCAAACGGGACAAAGGTGACCAAATCGAAATTATCCACAAATCGAAATTCCCCGCCGAAAATTTCAGACTCATAACAACAAAAAGCTCGTAAACCGAAGCCTGACGTCATGTTACTGCCAAAGTTACGAAAACACCCCTACGCTCTCCGTTATTCACACAGGGGTATTCTAGTCTTTAAATGCATCCCTCTCAACTGTCCAATCAGATTCAAATCATCTGTTGCATAATAATCCGAAGACACGACGTAAGGGGATGCTGCACGCTTATGCGACGGTGTCGTTTTGTGGTTCTGGGAATTAAAAAAAAGGGAGAAAAATAAAATAAATTTGCCGTTTCGTCGCTTTATAATTAAAACAGTGAAAAAAATTGTGACGTTTATTTCCTTTCTCTGCATTCTTCCTCCAATCTCAAATCTTTGCTTACTCATCAAAAAACCGGTAATGAAATCTGAGTTTCTGAACATAAATTAGGGTTCTGTCTGAACGGATTCGTGTCGTGAGTTCACGTGGCGTAGAATCAGCCACTTTTTTTTTTTTGTTCTTTCTGCTGTTTCTTCACGAGAGTGAGGCTAGTGAGGCTATGGAGGAGGTCTCAGAGAGAGATATGGAGACAGAGACGGAGACGGAGACGGATGAAGATATGGAGACAGATGAGCCAATGGTGTTCGAAGTGACTGAAATCGATTTGGAGTATGAGTTTGATGCTTCTCGTTGGTACGATTTCACTCGGGAGGAGTCTCCGTTGGAGTCTCGTGTTGCCGAACTCTGGTTCGAGTCTGCTCAGTCGCACCCACCGTCTCGTGAGTATCGCTCTCGCAAGCTTCAGGCTTTGAATGTTTTTTCCTAGTTCTTTGTTATTAGTCTCTCTTTCGTGGGTTACATTTTTCGTACGCTATCGTCATTCCTACGCAGAAGACAATTGAGAAGTAATAAACGATGGGTGAATTTTGAAAACTCCAAAGTTTAGGACTTTAATTGAAAATCTTCTTCTTCGTAGCATTAATTTGATTTTCAAATGCAGAGCGCCAATGGCATATTAGGATCAAGTTGTATTTATTTATTTTTTAATTGATTTGTGTTCTTCAGCTTTTGCAATCAAACTGTTAATGATGAGAGAGGAGGTTTCTGATGACAAGACTGAGACTTTGTCGAAATCGGAAGATGGGGACGTTACAGAAGATGTCCGGGAGAGCGACAGAGATACCTCGCAGCAACCACTAGCCACAGATGTGAATGAAACAGGTAAAGTCTAAGGATGTTTTGGTTTAGTGGTTTAGCATCTTTGATGTGAAAATGGATCATTGTATTCTTTTTCAGGAAACGAAATGAGGTCTGGAGTTTTTACCTTCATTCAAGGTGGTGATTTGAAGAATGTTCCAAATCAGTCTTTGCAAAAAGGTGATCACTTTACGATCATATCATGTGGTTCAACTATATGTAACTGCCTAAAAATTATTCAGGAAATCTATTAATTCGAAATTACTCATCTAACTTCCGATCTTATTTGGCTTCATTATCAAAGCCTGACTTTCTTTACTTTGTACCAGGACCAACGATTACCAATCAAATACAGACTGATAAACTAAAATGCCGACCGAAGTCAAACACCAGGACATTACCTAGAAGCTCAACATTGATGAAACCTACTGCTAGCCAATTGGCGAAACAAGATAATGCCAGGTTACTACGAGGATCAAAATAATTATTGGGATCTTTCTTCTACCAACTTAACTCAACGAACTTAATGTTCTTGGTTCTTTTGTTGATCTCCTAGAATCCGTATGCAAGTGGATCATATTAAGGAGAGAGGCTTGTGTCCTCCATCTGGATCTGAGATACAAGCTTCTAAAAGACAGAAGCTCGATGGAGGTCTACTTCATAAGGTAGAGTGTTTAGTAGTTATATAAGTTTTGTTGCAAGTGTTTGACTAGAGGCATTAAAGGAACTTTTGCTCTTCTTTGACCTCAAAATAAGCTCGTTTCTCTTTCAGGTTGCTGGAGCGACACAGGAGATAAATTTTGTCCACAAGGCACTCAAGAAGGTTGCTATCTGTTTACTGAGTACTCCTGAACATATGGAAACTTCGCCTTTCGTTTTGAAAGAGAGCAGTTAGTGAGTTGTGTATCGTTTAAATGGTTGCTCTATGGTTTTCCAGGACAAAAACATACAACATGGCAGGACAAAAAATACTGTCCCACAGGAGCCTGATTTTGCGACATCACATAGAGCAACTAGGATACGGTGGGGGCCTAGATATCATTGTCTGACAGTAAATTTTATGGAGAACGTCTCGTCTTACAAGCCATTGCATTAATGATTATTTCAGGCACAAGGACGATGCTACATTAGACCAGGACTCATCATCAGTATATAGATTCAAAGCTCGCCCTTTCAACCGCAAAGTTAGTATATGCTATTACCAAAACATGGAAATCATTTTCGTTATTGTGTACTAAGCTCAAGCTTGCGTGTTGTCTTTAGATCTTCGAGGCTCCATCGTTGCCCATTCGGAGGAAGAGCACTCCTAAACTACCAGAATTTCAAGTAAGCATTAGAAACTAAAATTGTGCTGGTGTTACTCCATGCTTTACAGGCTTAATAGTTAATACTTCATATTATATTTCTTATCAGGAATTTCACTTGAAGACCTCAGAGAGAGCTATGCAACATTCATCAGCAGTATCAACAGGGAATAATTATCATAAGGTTATACATCAACTGAACTTGCAAGATTACTTCATATCAGTGTGTGTATCCAGGCATGGGAACTTACTGATATTCATCTTTCATCTAGACAATTCGAATCAGTCACAACGTGCTGATATTAAAGGATTGAATCTTTCTTTTTGACAGGGGTCATACAAGCCTGATACGAGAGCTTTTCTTGACGGTGTCAACAGGGAACCAAGAAGGTACTACCTATCTAATCACAGATGATATAGAAGGGTTTTTTTTCTTTCTCAAACCCTTGTATATATGAAACAATTGTGTAATTATTCCGCTGTGGCCTTGATTTTAACAGACCAAGAGCTGCGGATGTACCTAAAGATGATGATAGAAAACACATTTTTAAAGCTCGTCCTCTTGACAATAAGGTATAATGTTTTTCTTTTTCAAATTTGCATCAAACTTTTTATACTCATTATAGGTACACTCATGTAGGTTTTGTTTCTATTAAACAGATAGTTTCAAGTAGACGAGACGATGGCATTTTCAGAAAAAGCAAGCGAGAAACTACAGTTTCCAAGGAGTTTAGTTTTCGGTCGGAAAAGAAGGTACAACAAGATTTGCCAACAGATCTTTTCAGTAAGGTACAATTCAGACTTTCATAATCATTGGTTCCAGGAACATTATTATTTTCTCCAAGAACTTACCTTAGCAATGGTTTAAATTCACAGCTCTCGATAAAACCTGAGCTCCAGCCAAGCAATGGATCTCGCTTAAGATTTCCTCAGCCTGAACAAGTAAAGGTTGCAACTTGTGATCTTCATTTCATTTGACTTTCTGTACCAAGCTTTTAAAACCATACTGAGTTTTTACAATCTTCTTCTTGGCATAAGGGCTCAAAGGAAAACAGAATGAACTCCTTTCAAGCAGGGAATGAAGTAAGCTAATTGATTCAAGCCTACTACTATACCACTCACGATTGTGGCTTCTTTGACTAATAGCTAGTACATTGCAGAGAACAAGCAGGTGACGGGAAAACCGACGGTACAACGCGGTATATGGACCACTAGGAGGTAAGCTAGAAGCAGCGTGGTGCAACTAAACTAACAAGTAATGATACAAAAGAAGGATTATACTACTATTTTTCTTTCTTATATGAAGGCTGTATTTTTTCTTCTTTTCTTTATATAGCGTTGATGATCATTGTTGTTTTGGATATGACAGGAGCGTAGCCGCGTAGGCATTGGCTGATCGTAGAGAAGAAAAGCTATTTTAAGTTCTATGGATCGAGACTTGGTTTTCCAAAGGTTATAACTATACGTCTATACCCAAAACGAAGGCTAACATTTTGAAGAACTTAAATCCGTCACTCAAGAGGATGTTGTGTGTGACATTATGGTCGGTTAATTTTGGGAAAAGTAAAATGTATATTGGTGGGATACTCATTTCTTGATAATGAAATACAAATGGAGGTTAATAGGGGTTTTAATCATGATCTCCTACTGTGTCTTTTGAGATGATATGTAAACTGATGGCGTTGGTAAATAAATAAAAAAAGGGAAAAATGTAAACCTATGGCTCAGATAAAAAGGTAAGATTTTGGCTTCGCCCGGGTTCGAACCGGAGACCTTCAGCGTGTTAGACTGACGTGATAACCAACTACACCACGAAACCTTGTTGCTACATGTGATAAATGTATAAAATATAATACTCATTTCATTGGTTTTGTTTGGTACAAATCTAATGAATTCGGTTTGTGGATCGGATCGAACGTTCTAAAAATAAAAATTTAGGAAAGCCCAAATCATAATTTCAATTAGGCATGGGCATATTACCCGAATCCGAATTACCGTACCGAATCCGATCCGAAAAATCCGATCCGAATCCGAACCCGAATTGATAAAATATCCGAATGGATCCTAAACTTCTATATCCGAAAATCCGACTCCGAACCCGATCCGAACCGAAATCCGAATGGGTATCCGAAATATCCGAAATATAAATATATATCTGAAATATTAATTATATTTATAGTTAATATAACCTATTTATCAAAAATTACAATTATAAATCCGAATATATGAATTAATTTTAGACTAAAATAACTAAAATATCGAAAATATGTAAAATGTTCGAAAAGTTTTAGCTATATTTGTCAAAATTTTACTAATTTTTTTATTTAAATTTAATCAATTTCATTTTTTTATGTATAAATTCGGGTATCCGAATCCGATCCGAATCCGGATGGATCCGAACCGAACCCGATCCGAAATTCTAAAATACCCGAATGAATTTTATATCTCTAGATCCGAAAATCCGAAAATCCGATCCGAATCCGAACGGATATCCGGACGCCAGACCTAATTTCAATTATCACAGAAAAGCCCAAATGAAGCCCATAACAGGCTTACACTGCCATCCGACACGTGTTGCATACGTTTCGTCAGTTTGATCCTTTCCATCTTCACCTTCGTCGTCTCATCGATGCGTGGCTTTACTCTTCCCGCACGGTTGTTACTGGCGTGTCCCTCACGCGCTCTGCATCGTCTTCATGACACGAAGCTTAATCTTCGCTGCAAAATGTCTTCTTCTTCTTCCTCCTCTCTCACTCATTCCATCGCGCTTCCGAGCCAACCCACCGAGCCTGTCCGTGTCTCTGCAGCCGTGGGAGTCTCTTCCTCTGATTTCAGGCGAGTTTCTCTGAGTGTTTATTTCTCGAAATGCGTAGGCATTTCTTGTGCAATTCTCCGCTAACTTTCCGAAATCTGTGTTGTTCGGTCTTGTAGGAACGCGATAGATTCGTCTCTGTTCAAGAATTGGCTAAGAAACTTGGAATCAGAGACTGGAATTTTAGCTGATGGTTCAATGACGTTAAAAAAAGTTCTTATTCAGGTAGAATTGATCTTAAATGCATTTAGATTCTAGTACCTTTTAATTCAAGCATCTCTACATGTATAAGTGATTTGTTTCGTTTACGGAGGTTTCTTGATAAGTTTGAGAGTTAACAACTGGTCTCAGAAGTATGTTTCTTATGAGACAGCTCTTACCTCTGGAACAGGGAGTTGATATGTTTGGACAAAGAATTGGCTTTCTCAAATTCAAAGCAGAGATTTTGGACAAGGAAACTGGTCAGAAGGTATCTGATCATCTTCTTGTATCTATTTCAACCAAAGTATACTCTTGCTTTGGTGATCTTGTATGTTTTGTTTTCTTCTTCTCGATTTGTAAGATAAGACACCATTAGGTTCCAGGTATTGTGTTTGCGAGAGGACGAGCCGTAGCTGTGCTCATTCTCTTGGAGTCTGGTGGTGAGACTTACGCGGTTCTCACTGAGCAGGTATTCATTTTGCTTTCAGAAACCGTAAAGGTTACGTTTTCCTTTTTGTGTGTGAATGATATGTTGAAGATACAAGATCATGTGTTAACGGGGTTTTTTGAAGGCTCGAGTTCCTACTGGGAAGATTGTTCTGGAATTACCTGCTGGGATGTTGGATGATGATGAAGGTGATTTTGTTGGAACCGCAGTTCGAGAGGTAGCCTCTCTCTTCTCTTTTAGTGTCGATTCCCTGAATATTATGAGGAAAATTTTAAACCTTAGTGTCCTTATGGTGGAAGTAAAACAAATTAGACAAGTTTTTGAGTTGAATAATTGCAAACGCAAATGGAATGGGCTGCAAAATGCTTTATAGCTTTGGTTATTTTACTCGTGGAGGAACCTGAAAATTGTAGAGAAGTCAAAAGTATATCGTATCGACATAGTTTTTTAGACTCGTGTTGTAATGTTACATGACACTTTCATGGATATATAAGGTCGAGGAGGAGATTGGTATTAAACTGAAGAAAGAAGACATGGTTGATCTCACGGCTTTCCTTGACCCATCGACAGGCCACCGGGTCTTCCCTTCTCCTGTAAGCCACCTTCCAGTTTTGGAATACCATTAAGCTCACAGCTTATTTGTAGTCTTAAGAATGTGCTTGGAATCTGGTTGATTGTTCCTCTCTTGGCGTCTCTCTGGGTTCAGGGAGGCTGTGATGAAGAGATGAGCGTGTTTCTCTACAGAAGGCAAGTGCAACAAGAGACGATCAGACAGCTACAAGGTAAAGAGACAGGACTCCGTGAACATGGCGAGTTTATCAAAGTCCGACTAGTCCCATACAGAGAGCTCTGGCGCAAAACAGCTGATGCTAAGGTTCTTCTGAGCATTGGTCTCTACGAAATGGCTCAGAGAGAGGGTCTCGTGCCCAGACACTGAAACCAAATTATGGATCTCTTGCAAATCTCAGCATCTGAGATGTGTGACAACTAGATTGAATCAACTAGGTGAGGATTGAGATTAGATGTTCTTATGTTGTGAAACGAGTTTTCTTTTCACAAGGTTATATGAAAAGGTTATGACTTTGCAGTTTGCGACTTGGTACCAAGTTGGTACCATGAAAATTGAGAATTCTTCATCTTTGAAACGAAAGATATTACAAACCTAATTCAGGGTTTAGGTTTCCAAAAGCTTACGCTTTGCCATATTTGAAACTGTACAAGTTTTGGCAATCAAAAGAAGAAACTTTTAGTTACAGTCTTCAGGTTTCAATAAACCACCAGACGAAATGAACATGAATACAACATGATAACTACTTCTCCATCACCATGCTATCAAAATGGCACTGACAAATTCTTGTGCCTTTTGATGCGATCTTCGTGGTTGAGGTTCGAGTTTGAACACTAGGATGAATCGCGTCCTCTCTTTCTTGATGATGGACGGTCTTTCGAAGAACCATTGCTTCTGATAAATGGCAGAGAATAGATAAATTAAGAAAATGCAGGGAAATGAAGCTTCCTTTGGTTCAACAGCAGGTTTAGTAAGCTTACACATCATCTGTTTTACTTGATGGCTCTTGTGTGGCCCTTGATTGTGGAATCACCTGCACACAAAAAAAAAGGTTTCTCGAGTAAGAAGCAGACAATGATGATCCTTGTGAAGTTAATAAAAACTTAACAAAACCTTGTAAGAAAACTAAGAAGACTCGAAAGTATTATCGGGTCAAGCCACAAATTAAATACGAAAAACGCAAAAACGAATGTTAAAAAGTGATGGATAAAACATACTGACAGGAAGACCAAGTTGTTTCATGCATCTGCTGTGGGTTTCAAGGTATTCTTCATAAGACTGCAAAAACAACAAGAAAAGACAACCACAAGACTTTGTCAAAGATTAACAACAATAACAAAACTGGAGCACATGATGCTTCTCAAGAAACTGGACTTCTCAAGGAGCAAGTCCCTGTTACCGGAGATATGTAAGTAATAAGGTTGAATATGGATCAGAGATATCTCAGATGTTTAAAAAACACTACAAATGTTTTCACCAAGTTTCCACTTGAAACTAACAACATGATTTACAAAAATATCTAATTTGAGAACAAGACACAGTAATCGAATGGGATTCTCAGTATAAGTTACAAGCAGATATGCCACTACCATGTTAAGAAAATCATCATCGGTTAGGGTACTCGCGAGAGGGCTCTCCAAAGGCAAACCCCATGAGTTGAATCGTAAAGACTTTTCTTGCTCCGGGAGATATTCCGTGGCGACTCCATATCCTCTCTGTTGTGCAACATGGAATCTACTGAGGTCGTCCTGATAAGGCATCTGTGTATGGCCCCACATATTGTTATTATACTCTTCGTCTCCTGAGGAAGATGGAGGTTCTACGCGAGACCTTTTTGTTGAATAATCATCCCAAGAAGAGCTGTAAGAGGATAAAATCAAGAAAGATCTAAAAGTCCAGTAAGAATTCAAAGGAGATACCTGTTCAGCAAACCGTCATCACAACTATTTGCATCAAGAAGCTCACAAAGTGCTTCACCAATATCTTCCGGCAACTCCTGGAGAATGCACACAACAAAGTAACTTCACGTGAGTCACTTTCATAAACATTAAAGCCATTATCTTAAGGTGTACCTGGCAATCTCGGCTAATCTTGACAGGCTTGAAATCATTCAGAGGATTCTTGAGATGAAGTGTTTTCTGAAAAGGCAATTCACTCAACCTCAACCATTTTACTTTAAAACTACGACCCCAAGGATTGTTCTTACCACCTCCCTGACTCCATATATGGTCTCGCCTCCAACCCACAGGAGACAACATCTGTGCATACCCTTGGAAGAATCCACTCATGTTCACACTGAAAATCAAAACCACTCGACCGGAATTCTACATAAGAAATATAAAAAGTCAGTATATAAAACCACTAAAAATGTAAGATTATATATAGAGAAACTGCAAAACTAAAAAGGAAAGGTTCTTACATGAAAAGCACCTTCCAATATTGGCTCGTTCATTACTTGAGTAGCCCAAATCCCTCTCTCGACCGAAAGTTGAATGTTCTCATAATTAAGACTTTTGATGATGAAGTATCTCGTTTGATACCCTGGTTTACTGTTTCTATCCTCGTTCGAACTTTCAAGCTGGTCAGAGTAGTTACCTCGTTCAGCTTCTACCTTGGAGGGCTTATGATCTTCCTTGCTTCTGTAACTTGAACTCTCTGTTTAAAAGAATTTTCAACAAACGAAATTACAAATAGACAAAGAAAATAAACCGCAGATCTGTATGAAAGAAAGAAAGAAAGAAAGAAAGACATGCTACACAATATATACCTGGATCATCAGAGTTTGCTATCTCTTGTTTCAAATCAGTCAAGGACGAATCAACAACAGATACATTTTCCTTGGCAGTATCAGAAGACATGCCTATGCTAATAGATAAATAGCAGAAAATACTAAATTAAAACGATAAAACTTGGCAGCAAAACCTAAAGAAAAGAACGGAAATGAATATCAATCAAAATCAATAAAATCCACTCTGATCAACCACCACCACAATAGAAGTAACATCAAGTTCTTCAAAAAGGAAAAACAAAAAACATGACTTAGATTCAAATTACAGTGAGAGCAGAAATAAACATAACCGGCGAGAGATTCACGCTGAACACAATCAAAATCGACTGCTAGAATGAGAAACTGGTGTAGTTAGTAAGCATTAGATCAACAGTACAATTAGTACAACGAAAAATTAGTACTCATGAAGCTAATTTAGGAAGTTCAACAGTAAGATAAGAGATGAGATTTATGAGCAAATGCGGTTTGTAATAAGAACAAATAATAAAATCCACTGATTCAGTAACCTAAAAATGCTTCTGTAGACCCCAACAATTTTCCCCAAGAACCAAACCAGAACCCCAATTCATTGTGATTAGGAAGACAAACAATAAGCCATTTGGATAGAAACCACACACGATTATTCCTACAACAGTAACGAAATCAATTCGAACAGCCGACATTTGTAGTAAGAAGTGCACTTCACAGCAGTCTAAAAAAAAAAAACGAACCTTTAATAATCAAAAACACTTCTCTCGGACAGAGAAAGAGAGAAACGCAAGTGAAGAAGAAGACAAAGAGATGAAATGACTATTACTTTTTCTCCTTCTCGTTTGAAAAATCCCACGAAAGCCCTAATCTTCTCTGTTCGCCATCCCTCTCTTTTTTTGCTTCTTCTCTGTTTCGTATTCTTCTTTTTCAGTTTTTTTCCCCGTCGTCTTCTCTCTCGATGTGGTTCTCTTCTCATTATGGTAGAGTGACGAGTAGGTGAGGAAATGTGTTAATTGAACGGACAAGATGTGATGGAAGATTTAAATCTAACGTAGATCACTTGGCTGTGAAAGGCTTAAGTATACCGCCGGTGTATGGTAAAGTATATATAAATGGGCTCAAAATTGTGTAAGAGGCCCACTTCATTGATAGGCTCACCCCTTAGGCCTTAAAAATGTATCTAGGCTTTAAGGATAGAGTCGCACAGAGTTTATTTAACCAAACCAATCCAATCGAACCAAACCAGATAATAACAATCCGGTACAAAATCTAATTAACAATTTAATTTGGTTTAGAATCTATCTATCTAATTTGGTTTTCGCCTTAACAAGCTTTCACGGGTGTAGACAACTCCCACACCAAACAAATAACCCGCAGCTCCAAAGCTACCTCTACTAAGCTCTCTCAACTTTAAACTATGACAAATAAAAATTAAAATATAATAATCCAACGAAAAGGTAAAATAATAAATATCATAGCGCATGTAATATATTTTAGGGATGAGCAAATGAAAAATTGACAAGAGATTTTATCCGAAAGAAATGAAAACAAAAATTTTAACGATAAAAACTTTATTTTATTTATGTTTCATTTAAATTTTGAGATATAATGAGATCGAACGAAACAGGATGAAAACAAAAAACTTCATTGAAAAAAACACGTTTTAAAACTAAAAATAATGTTATACTTATTGTGTATGATTATAATTTACAAATTACAAATATGTATTTAATCTGTTTCTTTCAGTTCGTCACACATGTTCAAATTATCATAAAGAGCTAAAAACTTAAACAAAACAAAATATATAAACTAAATATAAATTAAACCATAAAAATATTTAAATAAAAAAAAATATAAATAATATCTACAAAAAGTAAGATCTGATTCAGTATGCAATACATATGTAGTATACATAAATTGATATTTGTATTATTCTAAATTATATTTTAAAAATCTAGTGTTTGTATGTCGGTCCATTTCCATTTCCAATTGAAAATTGAAAACTTATTCTATATGAAAATGCGGAAAATATATAGGATAAAAGTTCGGTAATGGATACGGAACGTACGAAAATTGTGCATGTCCTTACTTTTAAACCCGGAGAAGAAGCAGGCTCGGGAAACATGTTCTACACGGTATTTGTGTCTTCTGTCACCAATAGCTTCTCTGTGTCAGGATGATGCCTGAATCGCCCAGAAACCTCTGAAAACTTAAAACAACATCATATGTTTTTTCAACGTTTTTCTTTTCTTCTTGAATGCTATGGCGATGAAATCGGAGTTTGATATAGCTTTTGACTACAGGTTATGATCGTATTCTCTTTTTAACATTGTACAAAAAATTCGGATTCTTCGAACTATATGATATATCTTGCTTTTTTTCCTTATTCCATAAATCGTAAATCATATAAAAAATTTGACGATAAAAACTTTATTTTATTTATGTTTCATTTAGATTTTGAGATATAATGAGATCGAACGAAACATGACGAAAACAAAAAACTTCATTGAAAAAAACACGTTTTAAAACTAAAAATAATGTTATAATTACAGTGTATGATTATAAGTTATAAATTACAAATATGTATTTAATCTGTTTCTTTCAGTTCGTCACACATGTTCAAATGATCATAAAGAGTTAAAAACTTAAACAAAACAAAATATATAAACTAAATATAAATTAAACCATAAAATATTTAAATAAAAAAAAATATAAATAATATCTACAAAAAGTAAGATCTGATTCAGTATGCAATACATATGTAGTATACATAAATTGATATTTGTATTATTCTAAATTATATTTTAAAAATCTAGTGTTTGTATGTCGGTCCATTTCCATTTCCAATTGAAAATTGAAAACTTATTCTATATGAAAATGCGGAAAATATATAGGATAAAAGTTCGGTAATGGATACGGAACGTACGAAAATTGTGCATGTCCTTACTTTTAAACCCGGAGAAGAAGCAGGCTCGGGAAACATGTTCTACACGGTATTTGTGTCTTCTGTCACCAATAGCTTCTCTGTGTCAGGATGATGCCTGAATCGCCCAGAAACCTCTGAAAACTTAAAACAACATCATATGTTTTTTCAACGTTTTTCTTTTCTTCTTGAATGCTATGGCGATGAAATCGGAGTTTGATATAGCTTTTGACTACAGGTTATGATCGTATTCTCTTTTTAACATTGTACAAAAAATTCGGATTCTTCGAACTATATGATATATCTTGCTTTTTTTCCTTATTCCATAAATCGTAAATCATATAAAAAATTTGACGATAAAAACTTTATTTTATTTATGTTTCATTTAGATTTTGAGATATAATGAGATCGAACGAAACATGACGAAAACAAAAAACTTCATTGAAAAAACACGTTTTAAAACTAAAAATAATGTTATAATTACAGTGTATGATTATAAGTTATAAATTACAAATATGTATTTAATCTGTTTCTTTCAGTTCGTCACACATGTTCAAATGATCATAAAGAGTTAAAAACTTAAACAAAACAAAATATATAAACTAAATATAAATTAAACCATAAAATATTTAAATCAAAGGGCCTCTAAATCAAATTAAAATTTAATATAAATAATATCTACAAAAAGTAAGATCTGATTCAGTATACAATACATATGTAGTATACATAGTTTAATATTTGTATTATTCTAAATTATATTTCAAAAATCTAGTGTTTGTATATCCGTCCATTTCCATTTCCAATTGAAAATTGAAAACTTATTCTATATGAAAATGCGAAAAATATATAGGACAAAATTCGGTAATGGATACGGAATGTACGAGAATTGTGCACGTCCTTACTTTTAGATATCTGAAAAAAAACTGAATCTTGGTTTGAATCAAACCGAAAAGAAAATTGAAACACAAATTAAATTATTTTAAACAGAATTTTTGGTTCGTGAAGCTAATCGAAAATATTATACTTTTTGCTTCAGATCTTCAATTCCAATTTTTGTTAATATCTACATAGGAATATTGTCATAGTCACGAAGACTTAGTCAAGTGTGTAAACATTTTTTTTAAGTGCAAGCAAATTTCACTTGTTTCTTTCTTTTTGTTATATGATAAAAATTTATGTTTGTTTCATCAAATGGCTTCCACTGCATGAGAACCAGAACAAAAACTGATTTCATTAAAGACAAGACATAATATATTAATTGGGCTTATAAATTGAGACTAAATGTTTCATTTTCTCTTTCTTTTACCATCTTCTCTTTTTGATGTACCTACAATGGGAAGAGTGCATTGCTTTATGTGCAGAAACATGACATTCCAAAAGAGAAAGTGGTTAGATTCAACTGCAATCATTCAAGGCCAAGATATCCCGATGAAAAGATGCATCATATCACTGATGTCTTTACTGTGGCCCAAAGATAGCAGGGGCTAAACTTGTAGGAATTGGGAGTCACGAGGTGTAAATGCTGCATTGTAAATGGAGAAAAGGTGATTCACTATAAAAGTAGTAATGGCGTAGATGGTCGGTATTGTGGCTACATAGACGTTTCCTTAGAAGTGATGTTTGTGGTAATCGCTAAGGAAGGAGGCAGCCGAAATATCTCCTCACTGATTTTTTCTCGGTAGGCATGGGAACAGGTCCTTTGGGACTCAAATTCAAAGTGAAGCCAAATAGGGAAAAGAGAAACCTGAAGTTTAGGTACATCGATTTTTCTACCCCCTTTCCTAAGGTCAACCATTCTTTTAAAGATTTTTCACATTGGTGCTTCTATTTGAGAGGTTAGGATGATTCCTATAATTCTCAAGATGAAACCACTCAGTGCTTGCTTAGACAAATCTCGGAAAGGCACGAAAAGTCAGCCATTGAATTTAGCACAATAAGAATGATTTTAATGAAAAAATTAAAAAATCTTAATTTAATTTTTCGAGTAGTAAAAAAATAAAAAAATGTTAGATCAAGAAGTATCTAAATTTCTTTGATTTTTCTTTTTGCCTTATTTGATTTGCACTAAACTTGGAATATAAGCACACGCTTACCTGACCCCCTTCAAATACTCATTATCCGAAAAACTCTATTTTTGGTAAAATCGAAACAGATTATGTGGTCGTCCAGTCCATCTCTTGAAATGTTCCTCTCGAGAGAAACTCCACGCTGAAGACATCGAGAATTGTCCATAAACCAGAGAAGAAATCAAATATTTTATACCATAAAAACCGGTTTCAGATAAAATGTCCTCTTAGAAAGATAGGATCATCATAAAATCAAGATTATATATGTGGCTACAACAAGATTTGTTCTTCTTATGGAGTGTGCATCTGTCCATAGATGTTCTGCAACTTGGTGGACCAATCCAAGTTGTTTGCCCCCAATACGGATTCCAAACCACAAGTCTATACTTAGTAGTATCGTCTTCTTTCAAGACGCATATATAATATCAAACCCTAGCAGTAACAGACCTGAGATATCTTCTTGTTCATTTCTCTATAGATGAATCAACGTCGACAACTGTTAAGTTTTCTGGGCTTCCAACTCAAAACCAATTGGCAATAAGTGGATTGACCCTTACCCTTTATATATTAGTTAATTATTTCTCCAACTACCGATGTAGGACTTTATCTCATTAACGCCCCACCTCACGCTCAAGCCCGTTTAGCTTGAAGCGTGGGCAATTGTGGGAACAACATCCACGGGTGGCCCAACATCGGGTGGCTCTGATACCATGTTAAGTTTTCTGGACTTCCAACTCAAAACCAATTGGCAATAAGTGGATTGGCCCTTAGCCTTTATATATTAGTTAATTATTTCTCCAACTACCGATGTAGGACTTTATCTCATTAACAACAACGTCTATGCTAGTTAAACAAATACTGTAATCCATCAACATGATCATCCGAGACTCCCCTTCCCTTGATACCGAAAGGGCTTTCTCCGATGTGCATCTTTACAAAGTTCCGACTTTTGCATAAAGTGTCCACTTTCTGCAGGTTAATCCCACTTCTCTCATAGATTTCAAAGGAAGTTTATTGAAAATCTCTTCTTACCAAGTCCCTTGGAAGATTGGATATCATCGTTGCTGTTTCTTTAAGGTAAGTGGTTTTTTCTCTTTGTATTCCTCCTGATTTCTTGCGGCTGGGGTAACAAATTGAAGAAACAGAAACCCTAAATAAAGTTGGGCCAATCGTGGGCTTCAGAATCGTGATGCAGAATTCTTCTTCCTTGAGATCTTCTTTTCCATTCAAGAGAAAATAAGTATTTTCCAAACGCAATCGCTGACTAATCATAATAACTGGATATTTATTGCTGACGTGGAACTCCTCGTCACCACACGATCCACTTATTCTTATCTCATTTCTAATTTTCCCTCCAATTACCCAGAAAACGTTACAAAAAATGAAAAATTAATGTAAAAACAAAAAAAAGAAGAACCTGAATACTTCCATCACAATCTCAATTCTCAACCACACACATGCGAAGCTCCTAACTTTTTTTTTCTTTTTTTCTTTCTGCTTTCCCCGGAAAACACAAGAAAGAACGATCCCAATCTTCTCTTCCCCAGAAGAAAAAAAAAAAGTATGTGCAGTAAGATGGCGTTTACTCTAACAATCCCTCGATTTCACTCTGCAATTTCTCGCAAAACCACCACTTGTTCATCTCCTTCTCCGTCGCTCTCGTCGTCTCCTTCGAAGACTCAGAGTGCTCACTTCAGCCATGGACGATCGATCTCTCTCAGACGAAGACTTTTCTTATTGCCCGTTAAAGCTACAACGGATCAATCAGGTCTTTGTTTATTCTCCCTCTTAGTAAAGTTTCAATTTTTATTTTTTGATTCGTTACTGTAAATCTCGAAGACTAAACCTTTTACAGTGTAGTTGTCACGTATGTTAGGTAAACAAAGTTTAGATTTTTTATTTATAGAAGATTATTATTACAAACGTTTGGATCGTTTCTGCTTAAGGTTTCGGTACAGAGTAATCTAAAGTTTTTCTGTCATCACTTTCTGATTTAAAGATTAAAACACACTCAAATATCAAATTTATTTAAGTAAAGTTGGAGAAAGTTAAAGGATTTATGCTCTAATCAACCTTTAGTTTTTCAGTCAATCAGTTTCTGATGAAGACAATAAACACTCAATCTTGAGAGACGTTGTTATATTGAATTTATCTTTTTGTGGACTATTATTAATCAACTGTTAGATTGGTCCTTGAAAGTTTCCATAGTTCTTAAATCTTTTGTTACTTCTCTTCAGATCAGGTGGGTGGAGAAGAAGTGGACAGCAAGATTTTACCTTATTGTAGCATCAACAAGAATGAGAAGAGGTCACTCGGCGAAATGGAACAAGAGTTTCTCCAAGCGATGCAAGTAACACAGAGAAACAAAGATTTTAATTTTGTTACTTAGCTATGATAGAGAAGTTTTGATAAGTGTGAGGATTGTTCTCTGCCTTTCTTTTGCAGTCATTCTATTACGAAGGCAAAGCGGTTATGTCTAATGAAGAGTTTGACAACCTTAAAGAAGAGTTGATGTGGGAAGGAAGCAGTGTTGTCATGCTAAGTAATGAAACTATGATTTTTGTAGTTTCTTCTTACTCTGTTCGTTTTTCTTTGGCCGAAAAATTATTGATTTGTGATCTGCTTTTATGTACTGCAGGTTCTGATGAACAGAGATTCCTTGAAGCTTCAATGGCTTATGTCTCTGGAAACCCAATCATGAGTGATGAAGAATATGATAAGCTGAAAATGAAACTAAAGGTTTCAATCTCTCTATGCTTACAAATAAAAGAGCCAAATACTTTTATTCAGTTTCATTCACTTTGTTACAGCTTGGATCTGATTTATGATTGTTTCTGTAGATGGACGGAAGTGAAATTGTGTGCGAGGGTCCAAGATGCAGTCTTCGTAGTAAAAAGGTAAAAGCTATAATATGAATGATATATTTGTTGGGATACTTCAATTGTTTTTGAAGACATTATAGAACAGGACATAAGTTTCACTCTTTGGGACAAAATTCTAGAGATATTATAGACTTTTGTGTTTCCTGATTATGCAGGTTTACAGTGATCTCGCCGTAGATTATTTCAAAATGTTCTTGTTGAATGTACCAGCAACTGTTGTTGCTCTCGGACTGTGAGTATCGGTTCTATTCCTCTCTCAAGTTTCTAAATTACATAATCTCAGGTTTTGTTAGTTCTTTGTTTATTTAACTTAACTGTTCTCTCTAATTGTTGTTCTCCAGATTTTTCTTCCTTGATGACCTTACGGGTTTTGAAATTACGTACTTGCTCGAGGTAAAAACCTCGTTTGACTCTTCTTTCATGGTTTGGAGAATATAATCCTTGTAAAGGTTCCAATTTTATTGCAATATTTATATAAAAGCAAAACAAAACTTGCAGCTTCCGGAACCATTCAGTTTCATTTTCACTTGGTTCGCTGCGGTTCCTGCAATTGTATATCTGGCGCTATCACTCACCAAGCTTATCATCAAGGACTCTTTGATCTTGAAGGTAAAACCTTTGATCTTCATAGATCAGTTCTTGAACTTGAAAAAACAAAAATATTGTACTCATGATAAGCATCTGTTTTGTGCAAAAATCGTTTAAGTTTGGAGCTTAGCTTAGACTGATCTATTTTTGTGAAATGTTTTAACTTTCTTGGAGTGTATCTTTCACAGGGCCCTTGTCCAAACTGTGGAACAGAGAATACATCCTTCTTTGGAACAATACTATCCATCACCAATGACGGTTCCACCAACAATGTCAAATGTTCCGGGTAAGCAAGCTCCTTGTCTTTAGACGAATCAATCACAAAAGAATGTCTATAACGATTCTTAAGAATAACTGTTTTTATTTTTATTTTTTAGCTGTGGAACGGAGATGGTCTATGACTCAAGTTCTCGTTTGATCACATTACCAGAAGGAGGCAAAGCTTAAACCTACAAAGCCAAGGTTTGACTCTCATTCATCGTACTTATTAAACTATGATCATATCATTCTTGAATCAATGGAAAATTCAAGAGACTATGTTTGTTTCTGTTTCACAGGGAAGTGTATGTAAAATTAATACTAACAGATGAAGAAGGTGGAGAAATTAAAGAATGAAAGAAGCAGAAGAGTTTCTTCTGTGTACTATTTTGTATAATCTTCAGATCATTCCATGTAGCTCCCATTGACTTGTATTTGTGTATGTAAGTAATTGTGAGGCACTCAGAGAAAAACATCGCATGATTTTTACTTCTTTGGGGAATTTCGCACTCACTAGAGAAAATAAATAAATCAAGAAGAATAGCATAACAAATTACATTTTGTTATAGTTTTCGTATGTGTCTTATCATAATTTGCATATAAAATATATTTTTAATTAATCCTTGTGAAACTGTGATATCAGATATGATGCTGTAAATGGTCTGTAGGTGTAGGTGATAATAGTCAAGGCTGGTTCAGGACTTGTAAGAATTGTTGTAATTCTATAAGTCATATAAGTATGATTTCTATTAATAATAAGATGAAAAATAAATTAGATGGGGAACATGTAATAAGAGTTGGGGATTGTTAGTATTTTGAGACCATACATACACAGAAGGAAAAGTCATACAAACATTATAGCATGCCAATCTCTGTGTCTTTTTAAATAAGAAAAAAAGAGTAATGATTATCATCATCCTCTCATGCCCCCATCATCATCATTCACCCAATTTTCTCTCACCATTAGACCTTAGCTTCCACTGTTCCACATGATTTCATCTAGATCTAACCCAATACTTGACCCAAATGTTCTCTTTTTGATTTGTTTTCAAGTAATTTTCATTTGTGAAGTTCTTGATGTATATATTAGTAGAACGGATGTTTTTGATCTAGTGGTTTGTTGTGTAGTAGAAGGTGTTGTATCATTTTGTTTAAGTGTGGGGCAAACATTTGTAAAATGTATCAAATGATCGAAGAATATAATCAAATAAACTAATATGAGCAATGATCTTACAAGACTACAAAGTGTAAAGTAATGGCACGAGGCTAGAAAAAATGTAGGACAATATTGTAGGCATTATAAACATCGGTCATGCTTATTCATTATTATGTCTTAAAATAGTATATACTGTATACTCATCATGTCTGTTCCCATGGCACATGCCAACAATAAAACACAATCAATCTGTTTCTTTCTCTCCCTCTCTCTTCTTGATAATTTCTCTCAACAAAACCCTAAAAAAACTTGATTCATCTCAGATTCTTTTGGATCCTTCTCACATGGGCTCCATACCATTCATCCTCATCATCCTTCTCTTTTATTTACAGAAATCAAAACCTCAGACGATCCAATCAGCACATCTCCTTGATCTTATGATCAGAGATTACACCATCAGAAACTTCAACATACATTTCAAGACAGGCACAATCCAGAAAATTCATCTCCCTTCAAATTTCTCCTCCATTGATATCGACACGGCAAAGTTTAGATGCGGGAGTTTGAAGAGACACGGTGCGAGAATCGGAGAGTTTCACTTTGGTCCGGGCTTGACTGTGCAACCATGTGTTGAGAGAGTGATTCTGGTGAGACAGAACTTGGGTTTTAACTGGTCTTCTTCTATATACTCAACCGGTTATAATTTAACCGGTTACAGTTACCAGCTGGTCTCTCCGGTTCTAGGTTTATTGGCTTACAATTCTAACCCGGACGGTGTAGCTGTGAATCCTTACGAGGTTAACGTAATGGGAACGGCACAAAACCCTATTCTGATCGATTTCTTGAGCACCAATTCAAGTGGTATTCCTAGGAGTAAAAACTCATCTGTTTTGTGTGCGTGCTTCACAAGTAACGGTAACATAACATTTAGAGATCAAGTTTCAGCCTATGTATGCTTGGGAACAACACAAGGGCATTACGCGCTCGTGACTAGATATCATGACGGTGGTAGGGTGATAACTCCGTCGTCTTCTCCAGCGGTAAATGACGGCGGAGGTGGGAAATTGAGCCGGTGGAAAGTAGCGGTAGGAAGTGTGATCGGGTCAGTGATTGGAGCGTTACTGTTAGGGTTATTGGTGGTGGCGATGTTAGTAAAAGGGAAGAAGAAAGCAATGAGAGAAGAGATAGAGCAGAGAGCTTATGAAGAAGAAGCACTTCAGGTTTCAATGGTGGGTCATGTTAGGGCTAATCCTAATGCTTCGAGAACAAGGACGGTCCCAAGATTTGATAATTATAGGGTATAGTAACAAGTAATAACAAACTTAATTAGTTACATCAACCTTCTTAATGATCATTTGTTTTCCATGTTTAGTGTTGACTGGGTTACTTTGGTTTAAATGTTGTAGTGTGACTTGTAAGATCCATTTCACTATTTAGGAGGTTTCATGTATGAATTAACTGTTTAGAATGAGTGATTGCAAAATATTATTACTTTAAGCTGTTCTGGCTGGTTGGTTAATTTAAGAGCATAGACGACATAAATTCATATACCATAAAGAAGAAGGACTATGTAATTGAAGTATTGAATATAAATACTGTTTATGAACTCAGGTGGAAACTCGATGGCTTTTTTGGAGATTAAAAAAAGGAGACAACCAATTCTATATTAAAGCTTAATTAAAACCCGATATCAATAGCTCCTGTCTGTGAAGACATATAATGGGAGACATTCAAATTTTAGAAAAGAGAGTTTCTCAAATAAGATATATATTATGAGACATTATGAAAACTAGTAGAGATGTTAATTCCGCGCATGCGCGGAGTGATGTTCCGTTGGTTATATATGTATTTCCTTCGTATTATATCTAGTTTCAATAAAATTACGCAATCCAGAATATTTTAATATTTATTTGTCTGTTTATGTATATTTTTAGAATACATTATTTATCTCAAACAAACCGGCGAATTAATCATTGATATTCTGTTTACCTTCTTTTGCGTTTTCGCACCTATTGGTTACGCGACATTCATTCGTGTTCCTTATCCAGTATTCGAACTCCTCTCAAAACCTAGATGATGTCTAACCATAATGACTTATCTTTTCTTCCTCCACGAGGTATATGTTTGTCTTATTTTTGTTTTTTTCTTGTGTTGAATATATAATCTAATTTATATAGTTAGGTAACAATTATTGTTATTTTATGTGTTTAGTTGTATCAATATAATAATATTATTATTTTTTTGGATTTTATTTATCTAATGATATTTTTTTTCTTTTTTTTAACTCTTCCACGTTTTTATGTTAATATAAGATTAATTGTTGAGGATTGCAAGATATAGTTTTTCCCTTCTTCATGGCTAGAACTATATCTCATAAAACTTTTTATTGCAAATTTTACTCATAAAAACTATATTTTATATTCAAATAATAAAACTGTTTATGTGACAATAGACGATCTCATGAATTGTATCTTTTTATTAAAAAACTCATGAATTATCTTTTGATGGAAGGTACTTCTCCATTTAAAACCTCTGGATATTATAATTGTTCCTATATGACATATTAATCAGTTTAAAATGGATCAATTCTATATTTTTTTTCGGATTAAAAACTCATTATTTAATACTACGCACTTATTGTATTTTATATATAAAAAAGTTGTTAAATCTAAAATTAAAGTAAACCATGATTTGTAATCGAATAGGTTTTTGTTAGTGTTATCGGAATGTATTATTGCTCGAATTCTTTATTCACTTCTCATCAACTTGTTTAACGTAAAATGTATTTTTGTTAGTGTTAACCTAGGTTCGGTGACTCGCTAGGCGTTAGTTGGTCGGTGGGTCTGAGCCTTGCGAGTTACCGAACAATCGTAGTTTACTCGGGGATTAGTCGTGGAAGAATTTTAAGACATTTTTACTATTATATTGTTTATATATTTGTTTTGGTAAACATTGTCAATGAAACAACATGATCCATTGACTATAGGTATGTTTAATATTCTCTGTATCCGAGTTCGAGTCCACCACACACCATTTTCTTATTTTATTTTTAGACCCAAAATAAAAGCGCCACGTGGCATTAGGTGGCACAAAGTGAGGAAAGAGTTTGGCTAATTATATATAAGATTTTGGTAAACATTGTCAATGAAACAACATGGTACAGTGGCTATAGGTATGTTTAATATTCTCTGTATCTGAGTTCGAGTCCACCACACCATTTTCTCATTTTATTTTTAGACCCAAAATAAAAGCGTCACGTGGCATTAGGTGGTGCAAAGTGAGGAAAGAGGTTGACTAATTATATATAAGATTTCTCATCATAGTTGTCAATTATAATTAAATCATTTTTAAAATATTAAAAATTAATTAGCTAATTGCATTTTTTTAAAATATTAATGTTGTATACTTTAGAAACCCATTTGGAATATTTTAGCAATATAGATGCTCTTAATTTTGTATGTGGTAGTTGGTTGCCATCATAAATCACTTTTACATAAGAATACTTTCATTTTCATTTGATCACTGCACTATCTATTAAAACAGTAGCATATATTTTGAAATAGTTTTGAGTTCCAATAAGAAGATTAGAATTTAGGTTACATCAACCTATTTCTTATTGTATGATCCTAATGCCTATCCAATGTGGTACAAAATAATCTTAAGTGATATTTACAAAACGAATTGCTAAAACGAGGAAAGGACATTAGGCCTAGTGATCATACTTGATAAACAAAAAAAAAGAGAGTAGTACTATATTTCAAGTGCTATAATGCGTTACATTATTCGATGATATTCCTCAATTGCTCTCGTCCCTTATTCTCTTCTCATTTGGACAAGATGTTGCATTAATACGGAGATCTTAAGCATGCTACTTTCAAAAGTTACACAAATCTAAATAAATGCATATCTTAAGCATGATAGTTTCAAAAATTATAAAAATCCATGCAAATAAATGCATATCTTCCACCTCCATCTAAATATATGCATGTCTTCTCTTCCATTGTTACAGATTTCTTTCTCCGCCCCATTTCTCCTTTCCCGCTCTCGGTTCTAGTTTTTGATAATTCACGTCTAAGAAGTACTTACTGGGCTGCGACAAAAATACTTATTGGGCTGTAAAATCCACCAGGGGATCGAGTTTCAGGCCCAATAAAAAAGTCCATAAAATACAAAGCAATACACTGTACCAACCATAAACCCTACCACACCTGATAACGCCCAAGTTTTCGCACCAATTTTCCCTTGACGTTTTCTGTTTCCCCCAAGAATTTCCCGGGAAGGAAAAAAAAAAGGAAAGCGAAGAGAAAAAAATAAAATAAGAAACAGAAAAGATTTTCAATCGCTACGCAAATCTCGAATCCTGGAGGAAAGAAGTAGCAAGAGAATCAAATCAAGCATGGAGGAAGAAGATCCTCCAGGAAGCAGCAGCCACACGAAGAAGCTAAATCTCCCGCCGTCAATGAATCGACCGACGGTCTCACTGGAGACTCGAATCAACCGTTTAATCGATTCAAACCATTACCACTCTCCCTCTAAACCTATCTACTCCGACAGGTTTATCCCGAGCAGATCCGGTTCCAATTTCGCTCTTTTCGGCCTCGAACCGTCGCCGAAGAAAGACGGTAAAGAAGACGCCCCTGGCTCTTACGCCGGTATGCTGCGAACCGCGCTTTTCGGACCGGAGACTCCGGAGAAGAGAGATGTCGTTACTGGGTTCTCTCCTTCTCGGAATATTTTCCGGTATAAGACGGAGACGCAGCGGCCGGTTAACTCGTTCTCGCCTTTTGGCTCTGATGAGTCTCCTGGTGTTAGCCGTAGCCCCGTTAAGTCGCCGAGGAAGATTCTTAGGTCGGCTTATAAGGTCAGAGAGTTTCTTTTTGGTTCTGAGGGATTTACATTACGGTGGTTAGGGTTTTTTTCTCTGAAGTTTTGGGTTTTAGGGTTTGTGGGTTGGAAATTAGGTTCACTAGTCTGGGATTTGTGGTTTCTTGTATGGATTTGTGTATTGTTGGTGTTTGAGACTTGCGATTCTTGAATTTAGTTCACGCAAATTTCATCCCTTTTACGTGCATTTGTGTGTGAAACTGGTGAGATCTTTGTGAAGTCTTTGCTAGTGATGTTGTGAACTGTTATTGAAGGAATGCGTAATGTCTACTCTTTATCCGATGCTTACTAATGTACATTTGTCTTGTTGATGTTGTTCTTGTTAGGTATTGGATGCGCCGGCTCTGCAAGATGATTTTTACTTGAATCTAGTGGATTGGTCGGCACAAAACGTTCTTGCGGTGGGATTAGGGAACTGCGTTTATTTGTGGAATGCTTGTAGTAGCAAGGTGAGTTTTTCTTTATGTTTCTTTTCTTATTCTTCCTGACTCATTCTTGTGTCAAAGAGTGTTCAAATGTTTTTGACTTGGAATCTCTCTTTCTGCTATTTGCAGGTAACTAAGTTATGTGATCTCGGGGTCGATGAGAGCGTTTGCTCTGTCGGTTGGGCAATACGTGGGACACATTTAGCGATTGGAACTAGTAGCGGAACTGTAGAGGTAAGTTGAACAAAGACACATTTGGCTGTTTGAGTCTTTGCATGCTTCTATCTATTTACATGCATTACTTTTCTTTTACTTGAATCTTGAAGGAATCTGCATCGGAATCTAGTTAGTAGTACACAATGTGATTAGACTTTAAAAAGATGTTATATCTTACAAGAATGCAATTACTCTCGCTGGCTGTGGGATGCATTTCCTATCCTTTAATGGATTCTTAAACGTATTTGGAACAATCATATTGGACTCTAAAACTTATCCTTAGTGTATGTAAATACAATTGGCTTGTGGAGGACTTCCTCATAGTTCGAGTTTTGATATTTTTTTTTAATGGAGAACTTACTCTTACTGTTTGTCTTTCACTAGATTTGGGATGCGTTGCGCTGCAAGAAAATAAGAACAATGGAAGGTCATAGACTACGAGTTGGAGCCTTAGCATGGAGCTCATCGGTTTTGTCTTCTGGTAGCAGAGACAAGAGTATACTTCAGAGAGACATACGGTCTCAAGAAGATCATGTCAGTAAACTAACAGGTCACAAATCCGAAGTATGTGGACTCAAATGGTCTTATGACAACCGCGAGCTAGCATCAGGCGGAAACGACAATAAGGTAATGTATAATCTTCGTTTTGGTCTGAGAAAAAAAAAATTGATTTTTCGTAACACGGGTAATGATTTTATGTTCTTGCAGCTCCTTGTATGGAATCAACACTCAACACAGCCGGTTTTGAGATACTGTGAGCACACAGCAGCGGTTAAAGCCATTGCGTGGTCACCGCATCTCCACGGGCTTCTTGCTTCCGGTGGTGGTACTGCTGATAGATGCATCCGTTTCTGGAACACGACAACAAACACTCATTTAAGTTGCGTAGACACCAATAGTCAGGTAAACTTGGTTATGCTGGCTTTGATTAAAAACCGAACATTTCACATTGTGTTTTATAACGCAACAATCGTTTCGTTTATGCAGGTGTGTAATCTGGCTTGGTCTAAGAACGTGAACGAGCTTGTGAGCACGCACGGATACTCCCAAAACCAAATCATCGTTTGGAAATACCCAACCATGTCTAAAGTAAGAGTTCTTCTGTCTTCTTAAGTTTTCAGTTTCTTCTCTCTTTCTTGCTGACTTTTGGGATTTTAGATAACTGAAATGCCTTTTCTCTTACAGTTAGCAACTCTCACGGGTCACACGTTCCGTGTTCTGTATCTTGCGGTCTCACCAGATGGACAGGTTAGTCTTTATATTTTCTCATTTACGTAAAACATATTCTCATAGTCACAATCTCAGATAGTCAAATCTGTACTTGCTTGCGTAAACATGCTTCTCTTGTATGATCTTACTTGCCGCAGACGATCGTGACAGGAGCAGGAGATGAAACCTTAAGATTCTGGAATGTCTTCCCTTCCCCGAAATCTCAGGTAAAGAACCCGATGCTTTGTTCTTGATTCTTAATCCTTAATCACAATGCATAACACACACACACACCATTCTCTGTTTCCATTCTCAGAGCAGGGAGAGCAAAATTGGGGCATCGTCTTTTGGTAGAACAACAATCCGGTGAAATCTTGAGATTATTATTCTCTATTTTCATTTCAATCTCCGGCAATGAAGAAGGCAAACACATCCGTGTTACTTGGTCGTCCTAACCAAAGCTACATAGAATTCGTAGAGTCTTTTCTCATGGATGCAGCAAAATAGTGGAAAGTGGGAACTGATCTATATTTAAATTTTTAGTGTGATCTGGGGTTCTTTTAGATTTTTCTTCTCTGATGTATAGATTTCATTTTTCTGTATATATATATAATAGCTTCTGAAATTTTTGATTACACCAAAGAGATTGTAGGATAGAGATTTTCTCCTTGCCCAGAGTTGTAACTTGCAAGTTTCAAGATAATCTTTATGCTTTTAGGTCACTCAACACACGTTATTGTCTACTCTGTGATCTTCACATTTGGTTATTGCTTTTGTACATTTCTTCTTTTGCTTAACCTAAGTTCAATTTGTTTTTACTTAATTATTTTTAACTTGTTTCACAAAATATTATGTTTAACCAAAATGGAATATGGCCGACAAAGATCAAACTTCTCTCGATTCTTTTCCTATCATTTTGCACCACGTGAAGGTAAGAATTGGCCAGGTCCCAGTGACAGAACCAGAACGCGCGACTTTGATTTATTAAAAACAAAATCACCTTTTAGAGATCTGGTTACGACTCATAAACTAGGCTTTGATATGTGTACTGTAAATAATTTTGTGCTGATAAATACGAATTATTGACTTTGTAAACGATCATAAATCTTTTGTCGGTTCAAAAATTATTACAACTTAATAGATATTTTTAAGAAACCATATTGTCCTGATCATAAAGAAAGAAATCGGTGGGACAACAACAACGACAAGTCTTTTCCTCTCGCCAGATGCATTTGTCTCACGTTTATTGTACCCGTCACATATGTCGTCGACTCTCGAATTATGATACATGTACAACCATATGAGTTTTTTTTGTTTGTATCCTCGGTACGTTGAAATAATTGACAAAGTCACATATATGCTGTTCAAAAATGGAAGTAAAATAAGAAAGTTAAGTAGTTTTGTTTCACCAGATGTACATAATTGAATTCAAATCCATACTAAATGACTTCATCTACCGATATTATCATTAGACGATTATTCAGTATGTTCTAACATAGTAATATTTCTTTTTATCGGTTTATCCATCATCATATTTGTTTCGGAAAACTTTCACATGTTACAAATGACGAAATTCTAGTATACAACGACATATTTAACAGCCGAAACTGCAATGCACATTACATAACTTGCATTATTCTCGATTTATACCTACAATCTATAAATGCTTACATTCTTCATAAAATGAAAATTTGAAATTCTTTTAAACTTGCATTACTAGAGGGACGTGATACATTATTGCATGTGATAATGATATATCGCCGACCCTTTATAATATTCTCTGATATTACTATACATCTTAATATGTATGTCTAACTTGGTTAACTACAATTTGTTTTTTGGTTTTATTGCGTTACTATTTTCTCTTACTACGATTATACGTATACTTTGGTCACAATCTCCTTCCCCCTAAAGCCACATTCTCATCGTCTTTACCGTGGCCGCCGCCATGAGTGTGAGTCCAAGGAATCGCGCTGACCGCCGGAAAACAGCAGCTACATTCATCAACACAAGGCTGTTCCGGTAAAGTTTCCGACGTGCGAGTTCTACAACCATCGTGTGTAGTCGCCTCCCGCAGAGGGCCCCAACATTCGACCTTGTTGAACTCGGGGATGTTGGAATAGAAATAAACCCAAACAAGAGCTTCTTGTAGCTCAGGGTAACTGTTTAGCAAGTTCCCATCTCCATGGACGAATGCCTTCAACACCTATAACACATTGTTACATGTCATATGGATCATATACTAAAATGTATTATCATTTGGTAAATAACAAGACTTACCACCGGCAACTCTTTGCAAAATATGAAGTATCGAAGCCCCGCGATGAGATCGAAAAGGAAATGGCCGCCGCTAATATGGCAATGAACGTGAAGAGACATTTTACTTTTCACCTTCTTCCACTCAGCAACTACTTCATCCCTGTACAATCTATTTGCCCATCCCTGCAACTGGTGAGACCGCAAACCAAAAAGTTTACGTTCCAAAAGGCTAACCTTTACGCTCTAAATACCTATGTTAAATGGATGAGAGGTGATTTGTAGTTAATTACCTGAGAGTTATTGATAGAGTGCGAAATAGCTAAAGTTAACTTAGCTGTGATGTCACTATGAGTAAGAGTGTAAGTTCTTGGGAGCTTTGATGGATTCTTCTTCTCATCAACTCCTAAGAACAGTACTTTCAGTTTAGAAGCTTCGAAGATTGCCTGTCCAAATAATCTTGCAACCTTAAACCATTTCAGAAGAAAAAAGAAAAAAAATCAGAGAGATGGACGAGATTAACATCAAACTTGATCAACATGCTACATATCAAATGACATATATTTTCATTTTCTTGGTCGTAAAGATACAAACCACCAAGAAAAGGGAAAATAGAAGAACATGTTAGAAACAGAGCCGTAAAACAGAGTACCAAAAAACGTAACATTTTCTCATGGAAAAGAATTGAGATTATTACTGGAATAGCAGATTTGTTCTTTCTCTTAGATCTTGTAGTAGTGGGAAAGAATGAAATACTTCTTTGTTTATCTGAAAATTCTGGTTTCAAATTCGCTGGGAGCAAAAGATTTGCCATCAAACGACACATCTCTCTCTCTCTTGAAATTGTAGAAATATATCAAAAAGGAAACTTCCCATGCGACTTGATGCCAAACCTTAGCATTCAACTATTTATCTATTGTGTTGCCGACCACAACAAAAAAAAAATATCATTTGACATGAAATAACACGTGGGTCTAAGACTATATTCACTTGACAATGAAACTTGTAACACCGAGAATCATGTTGTACAATCTTTATTTACTATAAACGTTTTACACAAATAAACTTCCATCTTCCCTTTTAACTTTTCCTAACTACCAAAGAGAAAACTATACATTCCCATGAGATCTATCATTTCAATTTCTCAGTGGTAGGCAAAGAAACTCCCAACTCGCCGCCCGCGAAACTCTCATTCTCATCCACTCTGCTATCTTGATAGTGACGATGAGACCAGGGGATGGTGCTAACCGGAGGAAAGCAACACTTGCACTCATCGGGACACGGTAGCTCCGGGAGAGTCTCACTTTTTTTGCGGGTTCTATTTCCATCGTGGTGGTGCTGCGTCGCCTCCCAAAGCGGTCCCCAACATTCGACCTTGTTGTACTCTGGGATATTCGAATGGAAGTAAACCCAAACAGGAGATTCTTGTAGCTCAGGGTAGCTATTCAACAAGGACCCATCTCCATGGACAAAAGCTTTTAACACCTACAAATCAATAGGTCCAATATAAATTAATATACCACATTGTTACATATCTAAGGCTGCATAAACCATACAAACTTCATATTCAAAACTTACCACCGGTAATTCTTTGCAGAAAATGTAGTATCGAAGCTTTGCAATGAGATCCAAAAGGAAGTGGCCTCCACTTATGTGACAATGAACGTGGAGTGACATCTTACCTTTCACTTTCTTCCACTCGGCAACTACTTCGTCCCGGAACAACTTATTTGCCCATCCTTGCAACTGGTGAAAAACACATACACCAAAAAAGAGATACATTAGTCTTCTTAAACGATAGACTTTAAATCTTTGTATACCGTAAGGGAGTTTGTGACTTACTTGAGAGTTATTGATGGATTGAGATATAGCTAAAGTTAACTTAGCGGTTATGTCACTGTGAGTAAGAGTGTAAGTTCTTGGGAGTTTTGATGGATGCTTCTTTTCATCAACTCCTAAAAATAGTACTTTTAATTTGGAGGCTTCAAAAATCGCCGGTCCAAATAATCTTGCAACCTTATCCATCCAAAATACACAAACAGAGTATAAAAAACAGAGCATGCATACTAAATAAAGCAATGGAAATTTGAATACTGTTTCTATAAAATTCCACAAATCTTTATTAAAAAAAATATTAATCAAATTAATAACAAGAATATGAAACTTTTCCCAAGAAAAAAAGATTTGAGATTCTTACAGGAACAATAGATTTGTTCTTCATCTTGGATCTTTTGTTGGTGGCAAAGAGTGAGCTATTGCTCTGTCTCTCTAAAAAAGCTGGTTTCATCTTCGATGGCAGTAACAGATTTGTCGCCAAACTACACATCTCTCTGCTTGTTCTTGATATCCGAAATCTGCAGAGAAACAATTGAAGAAAAATATAATTTAAATACAGAGAGACCCTTTCGCTAAACTCTATCAAGATCTCACGCTATTCTTGCGTGTTCGTAAACTATAAACCCACAAAATCAAAGCTTTTAACTTTGTAACCCAAAAAAAATATCGAGCTTGCTTTCGCTTTCCGTTAAGCTTTTTTTTTATTTTTTCCTTCCGTGAATTTAGGGTTTTTTTTTTCTTGTTGCTATTGCGTGTTGGGTTAGACAATCTTTCGATACGAGTGAAAAGAGAAGGTTGCTTCTATTTCTAGACTCTCTTTAAAGTCCAAACTTCTCTGTGAAGAGGTGAGACTTAGAGTGCCACGTGGCGTCCAGCTTCTTCACTGCATGAGGTGGCATGTGGCGTCACATTAAGGCGTATGCGTGGCGTTGATGTGTTTCTCCGGTTCGTTAAACTGATAACTTCCCACCGTTCGGGACGATGAGACAAGCGGTTCGGTTCTTTGCTGAATATTGGCTTTTCGGCTCTTCGAACGGATTCCGTACGATCCGATTTTTGGCCGTAAGCCAAGTTAATTATCGATAGATTTAGTTACAAGCCGGTCAAAAAGGTTAGAAAGGGATAACCTTTTTTTAATATTAAAATGTTCGTTAGAAAATAGTATACTTTTTTTTGTCTTTCGTTTATTACAAATACTAGTTCCGAACCCGCGCTACGCCGCGGTCGTTGGGTTTGGATACCTACTTGGCTGGTTCTTAGGCCTGAGACATTTATCTAAAATTGAAACTCGAACATGAACCCGATCCGAGAAACCCGAACCCAACCCGAAAAAATATATTAAAAACCCCGATCGGTTACAGTTTATCCAAACCCAAAATCCGAATAAACCGAACCGAATCCGAGCCGAACCCGATAAGTAATATTAAAAAATCAGAACGGTTTCTATTTGTCTAAACCCGAAAAACCGAAACCCGAATAAACCGAACCCGAACTTAAAATATCTGAACTCAAACTCTAAATACCCTATTTTCGATTTTTTCATTAATATTGGTTACTTTGGTTTTGAAAAAACCCAAAACCCTGAACCCGAACCTGAATAAACCGAACCGAACTCGAAGTAAAACTCGATCGGGTTTGATATGAAATCTGAAACCCGACACGAAACCGAAATAAACCGAACTAAACCCGAATGACAATTAGAAAAAACCCGAACGGTTTCTATACGTCGAACCCGAAAAACCGAATCATCCGACCCGAACCCGAAAAATTAACCGAAGTAACAGGCCTACTGGTTACGGGCTGGACGTTTTGGTTGGGCCTGCGATGGCCCTTGTTTTTTTTTGTTAAGTGTTCATTTGTGACGTGGACAAAGAAAATGTTATGATTGGTGTTGATTTGTGACGTGTCCAAACGAAATGTTCTGGTTGGCTTCTCAACTTTTTTCATTTATTGACGTGTCATCACCACAGGCTGTTTCGGATCCTACGTGTCAAGTTCTGGAGAGGCACTTGTGTTATTATTGTGTTGATTTTAGTCTTCCGAAGGTATTAATTAGTGCACCATTGCTCCAATTTGAAATATAATTGAACCCTTATCTTTTACCGACTACCACAATTGTTGTTGTTGTGTTTATGTCACCAATTGAACTTACCATCTAATGACATCTTACAGATTTTTCTAATTTGGACTATTTATAAAAATCTAACATTCACACTTTCACAAATTTTCACGTCCACACTTTCTATACCCGTGGTTATTATCAAACGCCAATGATTGTTAATTACCATCGATAAATACAGTATTTATGAGTATTGGTAAAGGAACCAATCAACTATTAGTATGGGTTTAGTGATGTACTCCCTCCGATTTTTCAATATAAGTCCTTTTGTCTAAAAAACACAAGTATTAAGAAAATTAATTTTTTTCAAAAACAACACTCTTCAACAAATATATTTTAACCAATCATGAAAAGAATTCTAAAATATAATTGGTCACACACTCTTCAATAAATGTAAAAGCTACATTGGATTCTGAAAAAAACTTAGGGGGGGTTATTGGGAGTTAGATTTATAGAGAATTGATAAATTTTAGAAGTTAAGAGATTTGTTAAATTTGTAAAGAGTAATAAAGAGTTTTGTGTATTTAGAAAATCTTTGGAAATATTCTTACAATAATGATTTTAAAAATCTAAAGCATATATGTGATATTCTCAAAGTCTTGTCTAATGAGTTAATTTGCTTAAAATCCATGTCCCAATAACATCAGATTTAATGAAATCATAGAATCTTTAAAAACCAAACTTTTTGAATAACAATGGATTTTGGATGGAATTAAAGAATCATCAAACCAATAACAATAGATTTTAGTAAGAATGTCCAAATTCACAAACCAATAACAATAGAATCTGAAAATTTTAACAATCATTAAAAATCCAATTCCCACTAACACCCCCTTATATTTTAAAACACATAAAAACCTTCAAAAAGACTTACATTGATAAACAGAGGAAGTATATTTGTAGGATTTGGGAATTAGATTCCAAGAGAACTCTTGGAAAGGTAATAAGCTTTTATTTTTGTAACGAGTTGGTAAAACATTTTATAAGTCGAAAAATTTAGGACGGATATTAATGGTGGCCAAAGATTACAAAGACTGTTTTCTATTGTCTAGTGTCCTCAAAACATATAAGTGTTCTCAGTCGATTTGGTATTGCGTTGCATTCGGATGTTTTACAAATGAACAAACGAATAAAACTCAAAATTGTATCAAAATGCAGCATCCATGCAAAAATTGATTTTAGAAACAAAAAGAATGTAGATGTCGAATCTTGATTCCATCTTTGTTTTATAGGAGTAACCCATAGAGCATTCTCATTATAAACTTTCAATAAACAGAGCATTCAAGCAGAGCTAATCTCATTCCATCAGACTTAAATATCTTTAACGTGGAGACACGGGTGACATAGGAGAGCCATATCCGGGAGATGGCGACAATAACCAATTTGTTTCTTCCTCTGCAAGAGACGGATTACCATTTGATGGTTCAGGCAAAGGAGTTGAGAGACAACTAAACCAATGAAGAAGTTTATCTAAACTCGGCCTTGTCTTTGGATTCTCATCAACACAGAGCAGAGCAATGTGAATGTATCTCAAGATTTCGCTTATCGAATCTTCTTTTTCTTCTTCTCTCATGACTTCATGGATCACTTTGATGGCTTCTCCTCTGTTCCAGCAACTCATAGCCTAAAAGAAGCTACGATTATAAGGAAAAACTTAACAGAACAATCATAGACACTTTTGCTTAAATTTGAACTCACATATTGGATTAGAGGTTCACCGTCCCCACTATAAGCCCTTCTTCTGCTTATAACCGTCATGATGGTAACTCCGAAAGCATAAACATCAGATTTGACAGAAAAACGTCCGGTCCATATGTACTCTGGAGCTAAAAACCCACTGTCGTTTAACCAAAATGTTGTGTATTAGTCTTTTAAGATCTTCAGAACATTTTCCCTTAAGTACGTTCACTTACTAGGTACCGACAATTCGTGTTGTTTCCGATTCACTGTCACCTTGTTCCATCAGCTTCGCAAATTCAAACCCTGTGAGTTTCGGTTGAAAATCTTCATCCAAAAGAATGTTACTAGGTTTAATGTTGAGGTGAACAACCCGCAAACCGGATTCTTCATGAAGGTAACGTAGCCCTCGAGCTATGCCTACAACAATGTTTCGACACATCTCCCAACTTAGTAGAGAAGCTCTACATGGATCTGAAACAATACAAAATAAAACGAGTAATGATATATCCTCAGATGCTAGTTCAAGATGGAAAAGATATTCCAATATTGACTAACCGAATATAAAATGATCAAGGCTTGAGTTAGGCATGAACTCATAAACAAGAAAATCTTGGTGTCCTCTAGAGCAGAAACCAAGAAGATGGATCAGATTCTTGTGTCTAAGCTTTGCCAAAAGATTTGTTTCATTAAAAAACTCGCTGTCATATCCACTGCGAAGTTTCTTGACTGCTATTTCTTGTCCGCTTTCAAGCTTACCCTGAAATTTTTTTAAAAATTAAAAAAATATTTTTTCTTGAATCTAATACTTATAAAACGGAAGTCAGTCCCATGTTTTTTTGCTCGACACTTGTCCCTCACCTATTTCTTTTTAATTTTTGGTTTAAATTTAATTAAAAATTTCTCTTTTTAGTTAAAAAAAAATTTCTGTCACGGTTATCTTAAAAAAAAAGCAAATCTATACCGAAAAAAATAACCCACTTTAACTGCACGATCTCCATCTCAACTTCCTTCTTTGTTTAACTTCCTCCTCCACTTATCTCTCATCAACTGCTATCTTGAACATATAAAAACATCCTAACATGTTTGCAAAAGGTAAGTTCTTTATCATACCATCAGTTTTTTCTCTTTTTAAATTAGGGATTTTCGGTATTAGAGATTTGTTGATTATTATTGATTCCACCTAAAAATCTTACCGTTTTCTTCTTCAATTCATTACCAATTTCGCAATTACTGCTGCCTGTTTCTGAAAATGAGATATTGAAACTTAGGGATTTTTTATTCATAATTTCTTCCTGATTTGGAAAGGGATTTTCGTTTTCTTCCTTCGAGTTTGTTTATCTAAATCGTTTGTCGGGTCTATAAGAAAAACCCAGAAACATCATAAGTATAATCATCAAGGAGGGACGAAATCATCGGAGACGCCTCTTGGTATGTATGATCTTTTCTGTTCTCTCTATTTTTTCTTTCTAATCATTTTGTAACAATACCGATTTAGATTGTTTTTGGATGATCAGGTCGAAGATTTGTTCTGATTCGGTTTGTGCATGATATGATTTTGTATGCTCGATTGATCGATCCTTGAATAAAAAAGGATCATTCATTTCAGGTTTGGTACTCGAAAACCCTAATATTCCTTCTTCTGGATCTATGAATCTGAATTCTCTTTGGTCTCATTTCAATCCTATCTGCTAAAGAAATTCGTAACGTAATTGAAATTTGATCGGTTTCTGATATGCAAAAATGTAAAATTTGTTGTTGTAATTCAGATTTTATTTACTCGAGAAGAAGGAATATGGAGTCAGCGGCTACAGTTTCCTCAAAGCAAACGAGTCTCTCTCTCTCTCTCTCTCTCTCTCTCTCTCTTACCAGTCTGTTGTATCTTCCTGCTTATTTATACTTGATTTTGTTTGGCTATTACATAAAATTTGTTCTGTTTTCCAGGTTGTGCCAACATCCAAGGGCCAAGCTCTTGCAGATGAATACGGAATCAAGTTTTTCGAAACTGTATGTTGTGGTTCTAGGTTTTGTTACGTTTGAACATATATAGGAAAAGGCGAACTCTTTTCATTTGGTTAACGTTGATGATTTTGATTTTGCAGAGTGCCAAGACTAACTTAAACGTTGAGGAAGTTTTCTTTTCAATTGGTAAAGACATTAAGCAAAGACTTGCAGATACCGATGCAAGGGCTGAGGTTCGTTGAGCTTTGGAATTTTATTTTCACTGTCATGCATTGCAATTATGTTAGGTGGAGGAATAGAGTAATAAGTTAAGAGCTGCAGTAATCAATAACAAGTCCAGGAGTAGTTTATCAAACGGTTTTAACATTGTCGTTTTTCATATCATTTTGTAGCCACAAACAATCAAAATGAACAAGGTGCTGGGACATCTCAAGCCACTCAGAAATCATCATGTTGTGGTTAGTAAAAAAGATCTGGCAACCGAAGAGACCTTTGGGAAGAAAAAGGGAGATCTATGCTTTTCTATATGCGATAGTGTTTTCTACGTATTCCTTAAAATTCTCTGTTTCCCCTAAGACCCTAACTGTATAGTGTGAAGGACACATGTTTCTGCCTTTCTGGTATGGATTCTCTGACATCAGATCTGACTTACATGCGATAGTATCAGATTATCTCACTCACACGCCAACATCTTTTTCTATTTGATCATACTGTGAATCTGGTACGACTTTACTTTATCCATCCACTGTCAAGGTTTCATTTGACAAATTCTTTAGTCTTAAACCCAGAAAAAGTAAAACTGAAGCCTGTGTATTGTGAATGGTTAATCATAATTTACAAAATGTAAATTGGTTTGTAACATGTGCAACATGTACATTCGAAAATGGTCCCGATTCTATTTTCCATTTTTCTTACCAGAAATATTTTAGTGCTCATTGCAGGAATTGAATTTATTCATTTAATAAAATTGTGTATACATACATATATGACCGAACGAATGAAAATAATGTCTCGTATGAGAAATTACAACTAAATTGCGAAAAGAATATGAAAACCTAAGTGATGATGCACAAAGAAAGAAAAAAAAACTAATTTACAAACTTCAAATCATTTTTAAAAAAGGAAAAAAACTAATTTACTAATTCACACAATAAAATTTATCAATATTAAAAAAATATTTATATATTTGCATATATAAATACCAAAGGATTAAAAAAAAATTGATTCCCTATTTTTTTTAAGCTGCAACTACCTAAGTTTCTTAAAAGGTGTCGATGAAATAAACATAAAATCTTTGGATTAACGAATGATATGTTATGAAAGATGTAAAAAAGGGAATATGTAAACGGAAATGTTTATTTACATATCCCTTCTAATCCGTTATCGAACCACTATCAAGTTTGTAATTATGACATATCAATAATTTTGCATTAAATTATAACAAATGATATTTACTTCTATTCTATCTAAACTAATATTATAATAGAATACATCATTTTTAGGGTTAAACTATTTAAACCGACTCTCACAAGTTTTTGTAATCTGTTAATAGTGGGAATCAGATTTTTAATGATTGTTAGAATTTTCAGATTCTATTGTTATTGGTTTATGAATTTTGACATTCTTATTAAAATCTATTGTTATTTGTTTGATGATTCTTTAATTCCATCCAAAATCTATTGTTATTCAAAAAGTTTAGTTTTTAAAGATTCTATGATTTCATTAAATCTGGTATTATTGGAACATTGATTTTAAGCAAATTAACTCATTAAACAAGACTTTGAGAATATCACATATATGCCTTAGATTCTTAAAATCATTATTGTCAGAATATTTCCAAAGATTTTCTAAATACACAAAACTCTTTATTACTCTTCACAAATTTAACAAATCTCTCAACTTCTAAAATTTATGAACTCTCTATAAATCTAACTCCCACTAAGACCCCTTAGAATAACAACTGACATAATAATGTTTCAACACATTAAAAATTATGCTACTGTTAACTATTAGTTTAGGTTCTCTTTGTTGTTTCTAATTATATAAGTGTTATTTTCCATTATCTTTTATTAACTAAAACAGAAATCACCTAATCAAATAAACTATCAAAATAAATGTGAGTTAATTAAACATGATATGTCATAAATCATAATTTTTAAACTATAATTTAATAAAAAAATTAAAACACTATGTAAATTTATTATGTAAATTTATTGTATATACGATATCACATTTTCAAATTTAGATTAAATTAAATTAAGTATTTATTAACCCGTACGTGGTACAGAAGATAATTATTTTACTTGAAACTTCTTTTAAATTTAAACAACAACAAACATTTTACCAGTTTCGAGGACTTACGAACAGTTAATGGAATTGTGTATGTAACTTTTCGAGATGCATATTATGCTCTTTTTCTTTAAACTATATTTTACATTCGTATTACTTTATTTAAGTGCATACCAATTATAATAAAAATTTTTTGCCACATCTATTAACAATTTTTTAATTTACATTTCTTTATCCAATTATAAGATAAAAGATTTAAATTTTAAATAGCAGATATCCATGTATGGTATAATTATATTTTTTACTTTATCTACTAACACATTTAAAATTTGTTATCTTCATCGAATTATATTTATTATATTTTCGTTATAATAGATGATGCCCGTGCATGGCACGGGTCATAATACTAGTTATTATATAAATCATGTGGAGGAGGCAGAACCTTGTAAACAGATCCCCACCGGTCAGGACCAATCAGATCGGAGAAATCATTAGTTGCAGCTCTAATTAGTTCAAAAACTGCAAAATTCAGCAGAAAGAAAGTGAAAATAAATATCTATGGGGTTTTTGAGTCAGTGTGAGGAAGTTAAAATTGAGAAGACACCGAAGACTTACTGCTTATGACATCTGTATACTTCTTCTTTCTTCTTCGGAAAAGGGTATCGAGTAACGAAGTAACGGCCATGAAGAAGAAGGAGACGAAGACGAAGAGGAAGACGAAGACGAAGACAGTGTTTGTCTGAAGTTTCTTAGCAAACAAGTTATGGGAAACTTATTGGAGGAGATATTTTTTCTTAGCGGTTGACGTTGATTGTTGACCTTGACGTTGACCTCTATTATTCCTTTTAGCTTATCTTCTCTAATTTAGCTTCTTCATTTGTTTTTGTGGTACCAATTAATTTTTTCTTTATACTTTGAAATATAGTTTACATAGTTAAATACAAACTTGTTTATGTACTCCTTTGGATATTGGTTTATAAAGTTAACAAATTAAAAGAAGTATAATTCAATTTCGATTCATATGATTGTGGATCATGTTTGATGTTATTAGTGAAATATATCATATGTGTATTAAATTATCTTTTTTTTTTGTGTGTGTGTCAACTAATATAGAGGAGTTTATAAGAATTTAAACCGAAATGTTAAAATCTAGATACACCATATTAATCCAATCCGAAATGTAATTTGCAGATTTATTGTATAAGACTAGTAACCAATATATGATTTTAATTCTCACCATGAACTCTCATCAATCTAATAAATAGAGCACTCAAAAAGCAGAGGTGATCTTATGCGATCATGCTCAATCTCCGTAACGTGAAGACGTGTGCGACGTAACAGAGCCATGTCCGGGAGAGAGAGACGGCGACAAAGACAAAGACCGATTTGTTTGTGCCTCGAAAGGAGATGGATCACCAAATGTTGGTTCAGGCAAAGGAGTAGAGAGACAGCTAAACCAATGAAGAACTTGATCTAAACTCGGCCTTGTCTCTGGATTGTCATCAACACAAAGCAGAGCAACGTGAATGTATCTCAAGATTTCGCTTATGGAATCTTCCCTTTCTTGTTCTCTCATCACTTCATGAATCACATTGATGGCTTCTCCATTACTCCAGCATCTCATAACCTAAATGAAGCTACGAATAAGGAAAACACTTAACATAACAATCACAGACACTTTTTGCTTCAATTTGAACTCACATATTGGATTAGAGGTTCTTCTTCTCCCCCACTCCAAGGTCTTCTTCTGCTGATGATCGTCATGATAGTAACTCCAAAAGCATAAACATCAGACTTGACAGAAACACGTCCGGTTCGCAGGTACTCTGGATCTATATACCCACTGTTGTTTAACCCAAAATGTTATGTATTAGTCTTTAAAGATCTTCAGAACGTTTTCCCTTAAGTACGTTCACTTACATGGTACCGACAAGTCGTGTTGTTTCCGCTTCACTGTCACCTTGTTCCATCAGCCTAGCCAATTCAAACCCCACGATTTTCGGTCTGAAACCTGAATCCAATAGAATGTTTGCAGGTTTAATGTCGCGGTGAACGACTCGTAACCCGGATTCTTCTTGCATGTAACGTAGCCCTTGAGCTGTGCCTTTGACTATGTCTCGACACATCTCCCAACTTAGCTGATGAGAAGCTCTGTGTGGTTCTGAATAACATAACAAACAATTGAGTAATGATCAGAACTAGACAAGACTGGATTAAGAAAGGATATTCATTTGTTTTTTGGTCTAACCAGATATATAAAGATCGAGGGTTGAGTTAGGCATGAACTCGTAAACAAGGTAATGTTGGTCTCTTTTATAGCAGAAACCAAGAAGATGGATCAGATTCTTGTGACTAAGCTTGGACAAAACCTCGACTTCGTTACAATAGTACTCTCTCTCATTTTCTATGGAACTTCCAGAGAATCTCTTGACTGCTATTTCTTCTCCGCTTTGAAGCCTACCCTGATTTTTTCTTTCAGACGAATCTATTATTAGTTTAGTATACTAAAATGGACCTGAGTTTTTTTTTTTACTTATAAACCATGTGGACGAATCTGTATAAAGATTTTAAAGACACAACCTTGTAAACAGAACCAAACCCGCCACGACCAATTATATCTGAGAACTCATTAGTTGCAGCTCTGATGGTGTCGAAGTCGAATTCGAAAACTGCATAAATAATAATAAGCAGTGAAAATGAATCTAACTGAAAAGAAAAAAAAAAGAAAAAAAAGAATCTAACGAAGACTTACTGCTTAGGAAACCATTAGTGATGAACTCTGTATAATTATTCTTCTTTCTTCTTCGAAAAACGGTGTGGAGAAACGAAGTAACGGCCATGGGGAAGACGAAGACAGCGTTTCTCTGGATTTTGCTTAGCAAAAGAGTTACGGGAAACTTATTGGAGGAGATACTTTTTCTTCAGCGGTTGACTTTGACCCCGTCGACCGACTCCGATGAGTATTAACGTGACTGCTTCTCCGCAACAAAACGCCACCGTATGCGACAGAAAAGGGAAAGCTCCAATGGGCTCTACAGAAACGAAAGCCCAAGCCCAACTCCGGTTTCTCAAGTGAAGTTCTGCAAAAAGACAAGAACAAGTACACGACAGAGAGTGGTACGGAGGTTGCCTTGAAGAATCGATTTCAAGCCCTTGATTCTGCAGAGTTCACGCGATGATGCCATGTGTTAGTCGCTCTAGGGTTTTATTCTTTTGTCTCAGTTGTATAAATATGAACGCTTGGTGAGATTGTAAGGTTTAAGCCGAAATGAAATCAAAAAGGAATTTCAGTTTTCTCTAAGCTTCCAAACTCTGTTCTTGCTTTTAATGAGTTGACCGTTTACTTCTATTGTTTCGTTTACTTCTATTGTTTCTCTAACCTTCAAAACGCTGTGGGGTTCGATCAGTTAGTACTCTTCTTTCATTTCGTTGTGTGGTACCAATTAAAAGTATACATATTTGTCTCTTTTCATATTGTTACACAACCACACAGTTATCACCGACAATAGATATAGGCTACTATATAATATAGGGTTTTCTGCAAAAAAACCCTTGACTCGGTTTGTTTTGCAATTTTACCCTTGACTCGGTAAAATTGCAAATCAAACCTGTCAAGTACCAGTCAACCCGCAATATAGCCCTCTGTGGTATAGGTTTTAAAATCTGTATAAGACCGTGTATACACTATCAAAACTACGTCGTTTTAAGAATTTTAATTAAACAAAATTTTGACTTTGAGAGGGTTCGAACCCGTGACCTTCAACCTAAACAAAACCACACATTACCACTGTGCCACTGCAAATCTTTGAGGAATTATCAAACTTATGTATATATAATATATACCTTCGTTATTTCTCTTTTATTTGAAACAATAAATCTTTATATAATAAAAATTAATTTTTTTTCTTCCTCATTTCAATGAACTAAAAACACCAAATTCAGAATCAGAAATTTTAACTTCATTAACATATAGAGAATAAAAAAATATGGAGAGTATAATAAAAATATAGAGAATAATATATCAAAACTTCATTAACATATGGAGAAAAGAAATATGGAGAATAATAGATTGTTTATAAAAAATGGAGAATAATAATATATCAAAACTTCATTCACATATGGAGAATATAATAAAAAACATATTGAGAATAATATATCAAAAATTCATTAACATATAGAGAAAAAAAACATATGGATAATAATAGATTGTTTATAAAAAAAATATGGAGAATAATAATATATCAAAACTTCATTCACATATGGAGAATATAAAAAAAAACATATAGAGAATAATGTATCAAAACTTTATTAACATACAGAGAAAAAAACATATGGAGAATAATAGATTGTTTATAAAGAAAATATGGAGAATAATAATATATCAAAACTTCATTCACATATGGAGAATATAATAAAAAACATATAGAGAATAATATATCAAAACTTCATTAACATATGGAGAAGAAAAAAAACATATGGAGAATAATATATCGTTTTGATATGTTAATGAAGTTAAAAAATTTGATTCTGAATTTTGTGTTAAAAATTTGATTCTGAATTTTGTGTTTTTAGTTCATTGAAATGAAGACGAAAAAATATAATTTTTATTATATAAAGATTTATTGTTTCAAATAAAAGAGAAATAACGAAGGTATATATTATATATACATAAGTTTGACAATTCCTTAAAGATTTGCAGTGGCACAGCGGTATAGTGTGTGGTTTTGTTCAGTTTGAAGGTCATGGGTTCGAATCCTCTCAAAGTCAAAATTTTGTTTAATTAAAATTCTTAAAACGACGTAGTTTTGATAGTGTATACACGGTCTTACAGATTTTAAAACCTATACACGACGGAGGGCTATATTGCGGGTTGACCGGGACTTGACAGGTTTGATTTGCAATTTTACCGAGTCAAGGGTAAAATTGCAATACAAAACCGAGTCAAGGGTTTTTTTGCAGAAAACCCTATAATATATGCAACTTCTGCTTAAATTATTGCAAGTCAACAGTTCATGGATAGAAAGATTAGCAAGCTTAGGAAAAACACATTCATCAAGTAATTTCAGTAAAAAGAAAGTTGACAATGATGACATGCCTTTGAACATATGGGCACATAATAACTTCTTAAGCATATATATGATGTTTCTCTTTAGAATTTGAGGAGAATGTAGCCACATTTAGTTTCTAGATGAAACACGTTTGCTTGGATGTACTTTTGCCACTTGTGTGTTTTCTGGCTTTTTGTGCCTTCGTACGTACTGTCTCCACTCTAAATTCTGGAGATGGGATGACAACTAATAAAAAGCGAATAACCCCATATTAGAAACTCTTTTTCTGAGTTTTTTTATTAGAAATTTTATTTAAAAGTTTACAGCATTTTTTTGTTGGTTTTATACAATTTTAAGTGGGTGATTGGTTGGGCTGTATCTTGCTCCTACAGCCTTCTTTAGCTTTAAAACATTAATACCCGACCAATCATGATGTAGCTTTATTTTTTCCTACAGAAAAATTTCTTAATTTTTACCAATCAGTATGTAGCTTTAATTTCTAAAGATACAGCCAAGAAAAAAAAATCTCTCTTTATGTATTGTATTAGGCAACAAATCCTACATCCTTATTTTTTGGGCTGTAGGATCTGTAGAGAAAATAAATCATTACTAAATATTAGATAAATATTAAAAATAGAAATTATTAGCTAAAAAAAGGAAAAATTAAAAAATAAATGTGAAAATAGAAATTATCAGTTGAAGAAAAGAAAAAAGTAAAAAATAAATATGAAAGAATTTATATAAAAACTAAACCATAACCAATATGAAAAATAAAGAAAATATGAAAATAAATACGAAAGAATTGATATAAAAAATCGAGATGAGAGTGCTATGACTTTGTGGAATATTCGTAAGTAAAATTTATTATTATTTATCTAAGGTTTTTATTATAATTTTTCAATTTTTTTTGAACTTTTAGTAATTTTCTAATTTTTAAATTCCAATAAGAGATAATTTTCATTTTATTTTTACTAATACAAAAGTATTTTAATTAATATAAAAATAATTATTTTATGCATGTTACACACATTTTATAGTTTACCAATCATGTTTTATCTAAAAATATCTACAGCCAAAAACTTACAGCTACAGCCAATATAGCTACAGCAAAAATCTCTGCTAAAAAAGCTACAACAATAAATTTACAGCTACAGCCAATGTACTTACAGCACAAATACTACAGCAAAAAAATTACAGCTAAAGACGAACCAATCACCCACTAAGTCTATCTTTACTTATAAAGATTTCTTTTCTACAAAGATAAACTAAGACTATCCAATCTTTGTTTTTTTTTTTTCCGATCTAGAGTAATCAATTTTTTCTTAAAAATAATATCTTATTGTTTTCTCTACTTGAACGGCTATACTAATGAACTCCTGTTCGATCCTTTAATATTCATTGGACAAGAGGATTTATTAAATTATGTTTACTTGATCCTCTAAATCTTCTTTTTTGTATTTTTTTTTTTCCATGCTCGAATACATCTCCAAGCTACACCTAGTCCACGCCAGCTGCTTCTGATCACACCATTAAGTCCAGCTTGTTGGAACAGCCCCACGACTGTTCCAATTTTATCAACTTCAAAAGCGACCCTTACAGTGTCTCCCTTCTAACTGAATTTGACAACCCAAGCACCTACAATTCAATTTTATCTACTTCAAAAGCTACCCTTTCAGTGTCTCCATTTTGAGTAGTTATTTTGATCCAATTATGTTTCTTTTCTTTAAAGAAAAGATTCAAAGATGTTATCGGATACAAAAAAAAAAAAAACTAATTACATTAACCAACCTTCATTTTTATTCAAAGGAGAAGACATAACATTTAAAGTTGTGAGATCACATGATGAGGTAATGCATAAACATGTATTAGTTTAGAGGAGGAAACTTTTTGGAGTGTCGAGTCTCAGGAGGTCCAATGAACAAATCAGTCACCACTTCCATTTCACTGTCCTCTGTGTCCAAATCTTCTGATATTGTTGATGATGATGTTCTTGCTATTATCCCTCCTCGTTCCATCTCATACTTTTTATAAACACATTCTCAAATTAAAACTCTCGTTTGAAAAGAGGAGAGAATTTCATAATAATAGAGCTATATAGAGAACAAATCAATAATTTATTAAATTAGAGAAGAAGTTTTTTTTATAAAAAAATGTACCTTCTCTGTCAGCATTTGATTTTCTGCAGTGAGATTCGTCTCCTAAAATATTCACAAGGAACAAAAAAAAAGGTTTATTTAGAGAACACATTTAATGCCTGATTTTTTTTTTTTTTTTGTCACATAATGCCTGATTATTTATGTCTCTTTATACAAATATGAAAAAAGCTAGAGGTTTATAAGTTTTACCTTTTCTTTTAACCTCTCTATTTCTTCACGTAGTAATTGATACTGAAATTAAGAAATAAAATAGCTAAATGAATTGGTCAAACAATTTATAACATATAAGGTCATCTTTTAATCAGTGACTCTTGAAACCATCCTATCTTTCTCGTGTATAATGCATATATTCATGCATTCATGCATCCATGTGTATGTGTAACCTTTTTTTTTTTTTTTACCAAGTACTATTTTATTAATGGATAAAGTTTACAATCATTTGAACAAAGTCAAAATGATTTAAGCATATTACAACGAGTGCAAAGTTGAAAAATTAAAAAGATTTAGATGAAGATCCGAGTCGATCTAGAGAAGAAAACGTCTAGGAAAAACTCACTATCCTCGACCTCCTCTATTTCCTCTACCACGATTTCCTCTACCACGCGTTGCGGATTGCCAATTCATTTCGTTAGCTTTCTCTGAGGGTTTTACAGGTCTTTCTCTAAGGATTCTTTTGCCCGTTGGAGTCATGAGATCCATTGGTTCAGAATCCTCATCTGAGACCTCTGTCTCGTTTTCATCCGAGGAATCCAAAGAAGCAAACCTGTTAGAACCCAAGTCATTGCGTGAAGAGGTCCTGCGTATAACATGCTCGGATTGAGCGGAAGGAGAATATGTCTTTGTAGTAGATGACGTTTTGGACATAATCATGGTCTTGCTAGTGTCAGTTGTAATCACAGGAGAAGATATGATCTCTGGATCAGCAGAAGCCTTACCTGGTGTAGAAGGAGAAGCATCAGCAATGATGAGATGATCAGACACGTGTGGGATAGTAGCTAGTGAAGTAGTTGTTGTCTCAATACAGGTGGTCTCATCTGAGCCAGTTATTCCATTGTTAACCATTGACGTCAAAGGTGGTGATGTTTGTGCACTAAGAAGCAGACAACGAGAAGCTTTATGGCCTAACTGACCACATCGAGTACACGTTGACGGGAGCCACGAATACAAGACATCCACCATTGTGATTGAGTCGGTTTTATCAATTAAAGCCACTCTCTTAGGGAAGGGTTTATCAAGCTTTACCTCAACTAGTATCTTTGCTTTTCCCATTTGCGTCGGGTCCAGCCACGGCTTGTCAGTCAGTAGTGGTTCTCCAATACCTGAAGCAATCCACTTGATACCCAATATCGAATAGAGCTGATCTGGGATATTGAGGAGAGTCAACCAAACAGGTACTGTAGTTATCTCAGGAAATGAGATAGTATCTGTTGGGGACCATGGAGAAACGAACAACAAGCAGTCATCAACATGCCACAGACCTCTTTGAAGTACCATTTTCGAGTTGATTCATCAGGGATGTGGAATAAGTAAGTTGATTCTCCTAGTTTTCGGGTAAAAATCCTACACTTTCTACCCCAAATCCTAGTAACAACAGCCTGAATCTGCCCTCTGGTTGGAGCCAAGCACCTATAGAACTGGCCAACAACAAACTCTTTTTGATTTTCTAAACCACCAAGAAGGACATGGCTCGGAATTCGTACCTTTGGCGTACCGTCCTCCATGTATTCAGGGATTGTTACTCTGTGAAGGTTTCTCATTGATTGATTCATCCTTGCTGCCCAAGGATATTCCTTTGAATGAGCCTTCAGAGAAGCTTTCTAATCATCCGATTGTTCAGAAACTTTGGCCATGTCTTTAACAAAAAATGAAGGCTGACCACAATTCTTGTTTCCAGACTTGTCACATGAGAGAGCAGGCCAGTCTGACTTGTTGGGCTCGTGCAGATTCATTGCCTCTGTTTTTTGCTGTGGAGTGGGAGACAAAATCGACAAAGGCTTCTTCCAAGCTCCCAATGAAGATGAGAAGGTCGAAGCTTTCCGAATATTCATGTCCCCAGCAGAAGGCAATTCGATACTTAGATGTTCAACCATAACCTGATCTTCAATCTCTTTGGCAGCTCCAACTTTATCAGAGATGAGAGATAAAGAGGATTCGCCAGACTGTTTGGGTACGAATGGAGGAATCTCCACTGTGGAGAATTTTTCCACCTTCGACCAACGATTCAGCAGAGGCCATCGAGGATCCACGAAATCGGCGTCCTTCACACCGGAAGAAACTCCATTGACGGCCACGAGCTCCTGGTTAGTCTTCGATTGGTTACCCGATGATTTCATAGCAAAGAAAGGGATAACAGGGAGTGTAATTGAAGTGAGCTCTCCTTAAACCTGGGAGGAGAAACAGCTTGCGACGGATCCGCAACGGCGGAATCGTCAAGAGAAGATCTGAAAAATTTTCTTGGTTTCGCCTTTGCAATCGCCTGTTGGGGGCGCGTGGGAGAGGCGCGTGGGAGAGGCGCGTGGGAGAGGCGCGTGGGTGAAGATGCATTTGTCAACACGGTCCTGTGTGTTTGTAACTTCATCTTCTATTAAGCATGATCCCATGATTATATGGGATCATGCTTAATAGAAGATGAAGTTACACACACATGACCGTGTTGACAAATGCATCTTCACCCACGCGCCTCTCCCACGCGCCCCCAACAGGCGTTTGAAAGAGCGTTTGAAAGAGCGTTTGAAAGAGATTGCCAAGACGTTTGAAAGAGCGGAATTTTTATTCATTCCACGGAAAGATAACAAAGAAGCTGACATGGTGGCAAAGAAAGCTTTGGACTGTATCTATGATGAAATGATTGTAAAATTCTAACTCTGGGGTTTCTTTAAAGTTTGGTAATGAAAATTTCTGGTTGATCAAAAAAAAAAAAAAGATCCCATGATTATATGTAAACGTAATCGACCGAACCACCACATCATACTATTATATATCGAGCAAATTAACAGAACTCTATGATGGTAAGAGTAATAATTTCATTTTCATCTACCAAAGAAAATGATCAGATATATATAACTTACCTTTTTGGCTCTTATTTTGGTTAAGCTTCGGTCCAACTGGTTCTCCAATTGTTGTAACTCCTCAATAGAAGATGCGTCAAGTCCTTCTCCCATAAACTTTCTGCAATTATATGTGTGTGGTAAATAGACAAAGTTATAATGTCTAACTTACATATTCATAAAAATAAAAATTATATAATATGGATTCACGAACCGTTTTGAAATCTCCAGTTGTTCGATCTTTCTCGCCAAGCCATAGGTTTCGCCTTTCGCTTGCTGTCAACAAGGTTTGATCATATCAATATAACACAAACATAAAATTAAAATAATCTATCAGATAAAAAAAAAGCATTTTGTGAAGTAAACAAAACTTTAACTAAAATTGTAAGAGCATAAATTATTCAAATTTATGACTCACGTAATCACGTTCAATGCATAAAGCATATAAATTTTAGATTTTTCCCATGTATATTCACTATAAAAGGTGGTATGAGTTGTATGACGAATTAAGTGACACCAAAATTTATAATGAATTAGATCAATATTGATCAGTATGTTTCTAGCAAATGATCTGTATGCATATAAGCGAGTTTTATTTTATTTTTAAAATGTAAAGAATAACTGGTGATAAATTAAGAAAAATTTATTACCTGTGAGTTATCGTCTCTGTTATGGTTACTGCCGAGATCTTGTATTCGTTTTTGATATCGTTCTACTGTTTTTGTTATACTGAAAATTTCAAATAGTCAAAATTCAAGTCAATCTTACCAAACCAAAAGAAATAAAATCGAAGCAAACGAGAAGCAAAGTTATAAGGATAGGTTTTTTCAAACATTACAAGCATAACATATTTCACCCCTGGCATATTCGAACAATCCCAAATACAAGTTTACAACTATATCTAGTATCTATATTTCAAAGAAACATATAAATAAAATATATAGACAAAAATCTGAGCTAATAAAATTTCTTATCAATCATCTGCTGACATTCTGGACTAATGAAGAAAAAAAACCTCAATAACTAAAATAATGAAAATCTAAGCAAAGAAACATAGGTGTTGTGTATGTGGTTAATAACACTCGAGACTGTTCCCCGATCCGAAATTCCTGAAAACAGGATATATGAGGTTTCTGAAATCAGATACAGATAATTACTTTTATATACAATTACTTTTAATATTTGAAAATATTACCAAAAATAATTTTTTTACTATCTTTAATTAATTATTTATTTTTAATAATTTAATAGTACTATTTTAGTTTTTTTTTTATATTTTGAATTATCTGATTAAATTCGTATGACCACAGATATTAATAAATTCGAGTTTAGATATTAATTTCATGGATTCGGATCCAAATTCGGATTTGGGTATCCCATCTCTGCCCATCCCTAATATTAACACACCTAGTTATTTGTGATTATCCCATCTCGGCTTTGCTATAAGAAACACTTATCAGCTTGTTTTTTTGTCTAATAAAGTACGAACATATCATTAAATAAACACATAATTAGCATATATTAGCATTTCTTATAATTTATAAGACTTTAAAAAAAAAATTAAAAGTAGGAGAACTAGCATAAAAAGAATCAACATATTCTGATCTAGTCACATGCTGATGACTCCTTCAGTATCTGTCATCACTGAGATAAAGGCATTTGTACTATGTGGGTTAAAAGTGTAGCAAATGCCTCTTTGTTGCCAGCATATACATACATACATTATACATGAATCTACTATATACACCCAATCAAAACTCATTAAGTGTATGTAGAGACAAACAGATAGGAATGTGGGATGGTGATACCATATATGGATCGAACTGGTAACGGTAGAGCTATATGGGTCTAACTCTAACTGGTCAAGGTGGCGTGTGAGAATAAATTGGCCTAATGATGATTAATCCTAGAAAAGCTTTTTTCAAGAAAAAAAGTATTAAGGAACTATTTTTTTTAATATATACATAAAATTTTCCTTTTTAAGAAATCGCCGTTTTTGATCAGTTACCATTTGATGCTTTGTATTTACATAATGTGATCAAGCATCAATTTTATGTGTGTCCATGATCATGCCTAGCTATTAATGAAATTATGTGCATATAGATGAGTTTAGAAAGAAAATGTTTTAAAAAATGTATATATACTCACTCACGTAAATACGTGCACATACATGATAAACATGCATAATGCAATATTTAGCGTCCCATGACAGAAGAATACTCAAATCTCATCATATACACAATATAACCCCATGACCCCTGAAACCACTTATATATGTACCTATGAGTAGTCTAATACCATATTCGAATATGCGTGTGTGTGTAAGAATTCTTACTTACAAAAGAAAAAAAAATATTTGCAATTACACATATTAATTCAAAAGAACATAGACAGTACATGTGCTTGAATATATATATGCGTGTGTGTGTGGACGGATGTGTGTGTAAATTCGACCTACATATTGTGCAAATACACACACAAGCACATATATATATATAGGGAGACACACCTCTAAATAAGGAAATATGGTTTTTTTTTCCAAATCTGGTTAGGAGGAACCAAGCGAAAATAGAATGTAGCTCATATGAGACTTTTTTTTTTCCTAATTTGAGTAAGAGCACTATGCTCAAACTTACTGTTAGAGCATGTAGATCGAAGTACTGAAATAGGAATATTTTTGGCTCTTTCTTGTCAAAAGTGATTACTTTAACTGGCATTTGAAAGGAAGAAACCATTTACCCATGTGCGAACCGCGTTTTTACCAATGTCATGACTTTCATTTTTTCTGATTTATCTGAATTTTGTTTTCCCTCTAAAATCAAGAATTTTCATTTTAGCACACGTAAACCAAGCAAATATTAATCGACTCTACTAAAAAAAAAAAAAAAAAAAAAGTGGAGAAACTAATCATGGATTCATATGGAAACAACTACTCATTGATTTATGACATATCATGAATGCATAAGATTGATATAAAGCGAATGCGTAATTTACCTGGAGGAGCTAGAGAACTCGTAGAGTTTGCCTCTAGGAGAGAAGATAACTAGGGCAACTTCGGCATCACAAAGGACCGATAATTCAAAGGCTTTCTTTAAAAGACCATTTCTTCTCTTTGAGAAAGTCACTTGCCTGCTCGTTGCGTTCTCTATCCTCTTCATTTCCGTCTTTCCCCTCACCATTCTTTTATATAGTTACTTAACCCTAATTTACAATCAACACCATAACTTGTGATAATCAAGTGACCAAATTAAAGCCGAATCTAATTAACTGATTTCAGTAAAAATAATTTTACCCATAAAAGAAAATTATTGAGATTTAAATCTCTGTCTACATCATCAAGTTATTAAGAGAACAACAATCATGAAGAAGACCAAGAACAGTTCTGACCTTCTACTATATATAGAGAAGAGATTAATAAGAAATTCAAACCAGATTTGAGAAAGAAAAAAATTACCCTCTTTGATTTGTGTCTCAGAGAGAGAGAGAGAGAGAGAGAGAGAGAGAGAGAGAGAGAGAGAGAGAGAGAGAGAGAGAGAGAGAGAGAGAGAGAGAGAGAGAGAGAGAGAGAGAGAGAGAGAGATAAGGGAGAGAGACGGGGATTGAGTTTTTGGGAAGAGACGGCAAGAGAGAAGTGGAAAATTATAGGTAACCCTAAATTTATGAAATTGGGAACCAATTAATAAAAAGGAAAAAAAGATTAATAAAGACAGAAAGATTTTTTGATGCTTGGACGGAGAATATGTTATCTCTGAGATACTCATGTCTTTGGCCATTTTTTCTCAATACCTATGATGGCGTCTATAACCCTAGACAGAAATGCTTAATTAATTAAAGTATACATGGGTATATTAACATATAGAAACAGCATTACACGATATCCATTCTTCTTTTGGTAAAAATGTTATATTATAAGATCAAAAATTATTAATGGTGGAGAATAAATTCTAATGTCATGGTTAATTTAATCATAATATGATATTTTATGATTCTCCTTTGTCCTAAGGATCGCAAGTTGGGTGGCGTTGTATATGTATTTTTAGTAAATAATTAATAAATTAAAATATGAAAAAATTGAAATTAACTAGACATTAATTAAGATCAATCTCTTTTACAACGAATATGGATATACAAAGTTTTTTTGTTTGTTCTTAAGAATAAAAGTTTGACAGTTATATCTGCACAAGCTCGAATGGCTAATAATTGTAATTAATTCGAGTGATTAAAGTATCATCCTAACTGTGTATACGTTATCACTTACCTCATCACCGTAATCAGAAGACAACGTGAATTTCAAAGGTAAACGATTGATTATTACGGACAACCTATAGATCCGGTGTCCGTCAAAGTGAGTTAGGCAAATGCACTTGTAGACAGGCAGCAACCCTGTCGGTTGCCAGCTCCTCACGGACAAGAATCTTCACAAATCGCCGATCCATTTCTGTTGCCAGAAAACCACTTAAGAGGAACCCTTTTCTTTTTGGCAAATCTTTTTTCCGGAAATTGGTGTCTATATATATATATATATATATATATATATATATATATATATATATATCATAGGGTATAAAACACAGCAATAGTAGAAATTATATGTAGATATCAAATTTGAATGTTACTTTTCTTTTTAAATAGAGTGATGGTATAATTTCTATACATGTTTGATTTATGTTTGGATATGGATAATTCCTATATATGTATGTCTGGATATGTACCGGACAATGATCTCATATATCCCTTTAGATGATAAAAAGGGCTCATATATCCCTCACCGATGAAAAGACAAAATTACCCTTAATGAAGGGTAATTTTCGGGTGTCAAAGGTTAAATATAATTAAACATGTAAGAGTTCAACGAAAAACACGGTAGTTCAGTGGTAGCGCGCTCCACGCGCACAGGCGCGCGCCCAAGGTTCGAATTCCCTTACGCGTGGTAATACTGGTAATACCGGTAATACTGGTAATACTGTGGTGGATACTATTAGTAATACTGGTAATACTAGTAATACTGGTAATACTAGGGTGGGTAACACTGGTAATACTGGGATGGGTAACTCTGGTAATACTGGGGTGGGTAACACTGGTGGTACTGGGGTAATACTGGGTGGGTAACACTGATAGTACTGGGGTAATACTCGGGTGGGTAATACTAGTGTAATACTGGTAGGTACAACTAGGGCGTCCACTTTTCATTTAAAGTTGTTAGAGGGGTAGTTTCGTCCTTTCATTAAATTGAGGGACATACAGATTAATGAGGGATATGACTGATTCATATTTCGCGTAGAGGGACTTTCCAGCCATTGATCCATATGTACCTATCTATGTGTCCTCTTAGTCTAACTCTGTACCAATCATAATTAGTTTTGCCTTGGCGTACAGCTTTTCCCTGTAAATTAATTAGAGATAGCAAGATATATATGAATATATGTAGTTATGCATGGTAACACAAATTTAGTTGTTGTTTTATCAAATATGTTAGGATTTGATCAAATATATTTTGGTAACACAAAGAAAAGTGGATTACTTAAATATGCTAGGATTTCGATTTCACATCAATAGAGTAGAGCATGAAAGTACTAAGGAACAATTACGATCTTGGTTTATTTTAATGTGAGAATCGAGTTTATCTTCCTTTCTTACTATTATCAAAATTCATAAGTGTAATTAGATCTATTTCATTGTTTTTTATGCCCTACGTACAAAATAGAAAAGAATGCTCATAATTAAGTAGATAAGTGTAAAACCCTAGTTACAAAATGTCGATCATGATCATGCTCAGTTGTCCCGCTTTTATAATGAGTCCAAGATATTAAGTTCCACGAATCATTAACAAGATATAGATTAATTATGGTAACTTAAGAAAGCATTTTGGTATTTTGCGATCATTTCTCCAAAATGATTTTCAAATTACCATAAATTATCTATATCTTGCTGATTTGTGGAACCTAAACTTTTCTAGATAAGCCTATTCCATATTATGACGAGAATGAAGAATAAAAGAGCGTCTAAGTTTGAATAAACAAGTTTGTAGACTTGGTCTTAGTTTTAATAAGTCTAAGTTTGTGGGCAGTCTAAGTTTGTAGGCAGTCTAAGTTTGTAGGCTTGGTCTAAGTTTGTAGGCTTGGTCTAAGTTTGAATAAGTAGGAGTTGTTTTTTTGAATTCCAGTTGTAATCAGGTCTATATAATGACCTTAGTTTGTTTCATCAATACAAGCAGCACAATTCAGTAAACACATCTCTGAGACAAACTCTTTAGAGTTAACAAGTGGTATCAGAGCTGTAACGAGCTTGGTACAAAAAAAAATGAGTGAGAAGAAGGATGCATTGTTGAGCATACCAAAGTTTGATGGCGATTATGAGTATTGGGCGATGCTCATGGAAAATCTCCTTCGGTCAAAGGAGTGGTGGGAGCTTGTTGAAACAGGCGTTGAAAGACCAGAAGGAAACGTGATTCTCAATGGTGCACAAAGTACAGAGCTAGCCGAGATGAAGCTCAAGGATCTCAAGGTGAAGAACTATCTCTTTGCCTCTATCGACAAAACCATTCTCAAGACTATTCTCAAGAAAGACACGGCCAAGGATCTATGGGATTCAATGAAGAACAAGTACCAGGGCAACAAAAGAGTTCAAAGTGCTCAACTGCAGAGGATGCGAAGAGACTTTGAAGTACTTGAGATGAAGAACGGAGAGGCTATTGCGGATTATTTCTCACGAGTGATGGTGGTGGTTAATGACATGAGAAATCTTGGAGAGGAGATACCAGATTCAAAGGTGGTAGAAAAGATACTCAGGACGCTCGTGGAGAAGTTCACCTATGTTGTCTGCGCAATTGAAGAATCAAAAGACATCAAGGACATGTCTGTTGATGGTTTACAAAGCTCCTTGATGGTTCATGAACAGAAGTTAAGTAGACATGGAGGCGAGGACCATGCGCTTAAAATAGAAAGCAGATGGAGATCTGACGAAGGAAGAGGCCGTGGAGGATATCAGAGTAGAGGCAGGGGGCGTGGAGGATATCAAGGTCGAGGCAAGGGAAACCCAAGTAGCAACAAGGAGATGATAGAATGCTACAAATGTCACAAGATGGGGCACTACAAGAATGAGTGTCCTGAATGGGAAAGGAATGCAAACTATGCAGAGCTTGAAGAGGACGTACTGCTCATGGCGCACATCGAGTTGCAGAAGGGTGAGACAGAACAAATCTGGTTCTTAGACTCCGGATGTTCCAATCACATGTGCGGCAACAGAGATTGGTTCATCGACTTTGACAATTCATTCAGACAAAATGTCAAACTCGGTGATGATCACAGAATGATGGTGGAAGGAAGAGGCAATCTCAGACTGCAGATCAATGGATCAACCCAGCTGATCTCATCGGTGTATTTTGTCCCGGGACTCAAAAACAATTTGTTGAGTGTGGGACAACTGCAGCAAAAGGGCCTGAGAATCATCATTGACGACGATGTGTGCGAGGTATGGCATAAACAACAACAAATAATGCTCATGAAGTCAATCATGTCCAAAAACAGAATGTTTGTTGTTCTAGCCACGGTCAAAGAAGCAAAGGAGACGGATGGTGCACACTGTCTTCAAGTAACAGAAGGAAAATCAGAAGATCTCTGGCACAAGAGATTTGGGCACTTAAACCGTGGAGGATTGAAAATCATGGCTGAGAAGACAATGGTGAATGGCTTACCTCAATTCACACATGAAGAAGGAGCAGAAGTTTGTGACGTGTGTATGAGAGGCAAGCAGAACCGAGAGAGCATTCCAAGGAAGAGCTCGTGGAGAGCAAGCCAAGGACTGCAACTCGTGCACACAGACATTTGTGGTCCAATTGCTACAGTCTCAGAAAGTGGAAAGAGATACGTCATCAATTTCATTGATGACTACAGCCGAAAGTGCTGGACCTACTTCCTATCCGAGAAGTCTGAAGCACTGAGTACGTTCAAGGAGTTCAAAGTGATGGCAGAACGAGAATTGGGGCTGAACCTAGTGTGCCTAAGATCCGACAGAGGAGGAGAATTCAACTCTGCAGCGTTTCAAGAATACTGCAAAGAACAAGGTATCAAACGTCAACTCACGGCAGCTTATACTCCACAGCAGAACGGCATAGCTGAGAGGAAGAATCGGAGCATCATGAATATGACCAGATGCATGCTCCTAGGAATGTCAGTGCCAAGAAGGTTTTGGCCTGAAGCTGCTCAATACTCAGTTCATATCTTGAACAGGAGTCCATCAGCCGCACTAGAAGATGTTACACCAGAGGAGAGATGGAGCAAGCACAAGCCATCAGTGGATCATCTCAGAGTGTTTGGCTGTGTGGCATATGCTCTCGTCCCATATGAGAAGAGAGTTAAACTTGACGAGAAAAGCACAAAATGTGTTATGTTTGGTGTTAGCAAGGAATCGAAAGCATACAAGCTATACAATCCGATGACCAAGAAGATTGTCATTAGCAGAGATGTGAAATTTGATGAACTCAAGATGTGGGAGTGGGAAGACGGGCCACATGATGATGGGTTACAGTGGGATGGAGCAGAAAGTGAAACAGATGAGGAAGAAACTGGTCGGAGTAATGGACAAGAGGGTTCGGATGCAGTACCTGAGGAAATAGGAGCGGAGGAGGACACAGGTCCTGCTCTAGTAACTCAGACGAACACAACAGCCCCGAGGGTAACCTCTGGACGATAGAAACAACCTCCAGTGTGGATGAAAGACTATGTCACCGGTGATAAAAGTCTGATGGTTATTTATGGTGATGATGCTATGGTAATGTACGTAACTAATGATGATCCAGATACCTTTGAGGAGGCTGTAAAGTATGAAAAATGGAGGAAAGCCATGGAAGCAGAGATCAATTCGATCGAAGAAAACAAAACGTGGGAGCTTGTAGAGTTGCCAGATGGAGCCAAAGTAATCGGGGTGAAATGGGTTTACAAAACAAAACTCAATGAGAAGGGAGAAGTAGAGAAATTCAAGGCGAGATTGGTGGCCAAGGGGTATCATCAAAAACAAGGCATTGACTTTCAGGAGGTCTTTGCACCGGTAGCAAGATGGGATACGATAAGAACTATTCTTGCAAAAGCAGCTCACAGTGGTTGGAAAGTGTATCAACTTGATGTGAAAAGTGCCTTTCTGCATGGTGAGCTCAGTGAAGACGTGTACGTAGAGCAACCGCAAGGTTTTGAAAGTGATGAGGAAGAGGACAAAGTTTACAAACTGAGCAAAGCTCTGTATGGTCTGAGACAAGCTCCGAGAGCGTGGTACAGCAAGATCGAAGGGTATTTTGCAAAGGAAGGTTTTGAGAAGTGTTATTGTGAGCATACATTGTTCGTAAAAAAGGATCGAGAGGAGGTGCTGATCGTCAGCGTATACGTCGATGACCTCATTTACACGGGTAACTCTGAAACCTTATTTGCAAGCTTTAAGGCATCAATGATGAGTAAGTTTTCGATGACTGACCTTGGTCTAATGAAGTACTTCTTGGGAGTGGAAGTTACTCAAGATGAATAGGGAATATTCATCAACCAACAGAAGTATGCTACTGAGATATTGGAGAAATTTGGCATGGAGAATTGTAATGAGGTCAGAAATCCAATAGTTCCTGGTCAGAGATTGTCCAAAGAAGGAGTTGGAGAAGTTGCAGACACGACAGCTTTCAAACAACTCATAGGAAGCCTGAGATACTTGACTGCAACAAGGCCGGATCTGATTTATTCAGTGAACTTGGTGAGCCGTTATATGGAAAAGCCATATGAGGAACACACGTTGGCAGCCAAAAGAATACTCAGGTATGTAAAAGGAACAGTTGAGTATGGAATTCAGTATAAACATGGAGGAGAACAAGAGTTGGTGAGATTTGTGGACAGTGATTATGCAGGAGACACTGATGATAGAAAGAGCACATCAGGCTATGTGTTCATGATGGGTGGAGGAGCTATATCATGGGCGTCTAAGAAGCAGTCGATCGTGACACTGTCCACAACAGAAGCTGAGTTTGTGTCTGCAGCAAATGGAGCCTGTCAAGGAGTTTGGCTGAGAAACGTGTTGAGTGAGATTGGGGCAATTCAGACAGAAGGTACACTGCTTTACTGTGACAACAGTTCTACTATAAAGCTTTCAAAAAATCCAGTACTACACGGCAGGAGCAAGCACATTCACGTTAGATATCACTTCTTGCGTGACTTGGTGAGTGACGGAACCATACGTCTCGAGTTTTGTCCAACACAAGAACAGCTAGCTGATTTCATGACTAAGGCAGTCAAGCTTGAGACGTTTGAGAAGATGAGGAGCAGAGTGGGAGTGTGTGTGAAAGAAGGTTAAACTGGAAAGGAGACATTCCAGTTTAGGGGAGGTATTGAAGAATAAAAGAGCGTCTAAGTTTGAATAAACAAGTTTGTAGACTTGGTCTTAGTTTTAATAAGTCTAAGTTTGTGGGCAGTCTAAGTTTGTAGGCAGTCTAAGTTTGTAGGCTTGGTCTAAGTTTGTAGGCTTGGTCTAAGTTTGAATAAGTAGGAGTTGTTTTTTTGAATTCCAGTTGTAATCAGGTCTATATAATGACCTTAGTTTGTTTCATCAATACAAGCAGCACAATTCAGTAAACACATCTCTGAGACAAACTCTTTAGAGTTAACAGAGAATACACTCTTTTACTGATTTATAAGTTTGGATGTGATACCAATACCATACAAAAACAAAGAATATTTCACAAATAACCATTTTATTATTTTATACAAATTTAAAATTTATAAATGCGTACAGATTTACAAATTTAAATTTCTTATTATTTCTGACATTGTATATAAGATGTCCGTTCGTACGAGCGTGTTATTCTAACATAACCACACCCTTACGCGCCAGTGATAAACCAATAAGAGAATGCATCTATGATGACTTCCGTACAGCTTCACATGCCCACTCCTTCGACTTGGTGCATTTCCTTAACCCACTGCCTCATATTTTAATTTTATTCTCTTTTCTTTCTTAGCCCAATTTATTATTTATATATACTGTAATTATTGTCATACTAGCATTTAGCAGGCGGTTAGCCACTATTGGATGCCTTAATTGTTTAACTAATTAGCATTTATTCTGATTCATCTCTTTAAAAAAATGTAGGTACAGGTGTTGCACGATGGGAGGACCACAAGCTTTTACCCGCAATGTTTATTTAACTGTTATTCTTAGTTTTTTAGTTACAAAATTGTTTATACTAGTAGAGCTTTTAACCCCGCATGTGCGGAGTGGTATTCATTTGGTTATATATTTATTTTTTCGTATTATATCTAGTTCCAATAAAATTACGTAATCCAGAATATCTTATTTGTCTGTTTATGTATATTTTAAGAATACATTATTTGTCCTAGACAAACCGGTGAATTAATCATTGATATTCTCTTTACCTTCTTTTGCGTTTCCGCACCCATTGGTTACACGTCATTCTTTCATGTTGGTATCTCATTATCTTATTTGTAATCTGAAGGTGATAGTTTCTTATCCAGTATTCGAACACCTCTCAGAACCTAGATGATGTATAACCATAATGTCTTCTCTTTTCTTCCTCTTTGCACGGGGTATATGTTTGTCTTATTTTTGTTTTTTGTGTTGAATATATAATCTAATTTATATAGTTAGGTAATAATTATTGTCATTTTATGTGTTTATTGTATCAATATAATAATATTAATTTTTCTTTGATTTTGTTTATCTAATGATATTCTTTTTCATTTTTTTAACTCTTTCATGTTTTTATGTTAATATCAGATAAATTGCTGATGATTGCAAGATATAGTTTTTCACTTCTTCATGACTAGAACTACATCTCATAAAACTTTTATTGCAAATTTTACTCATGAAAACTATACTTTACATTCAAATATTGAAACTGTTTATGTGACAATAGACGATCTCATGGATTGTCTCTTTTTATAAAAATAAACTCATGAATTGTCTCTTGATGGAAGGTACTTCTCCATTGAAAACTTCTGGATGTTATAATTTCTCTTGTATGACATTTTAATCAGTTTAAAATGGATCAATTCTATCTTTTTGTTCGGATTAAAGTATCATTATTTAATACTACACACTTATTGTATTTTATATTTTTATATATAAAAAAAGTTGCTAAATCGAGAATTAAAGTAAAGCATGATTTGTAATCGAATAGTTTTTTTGTTAGCAATATCGGAATGTATTATTGCTCGAATTCTTTATTCACTTCTCATCAACTTATTTAACGTAAGAATGTATTTTTGTTAGTGTTAACCCTGGTTCGGGAACTCGCTTGGTGTTAGTCGGGCGGTGGATCCTAGCGAGTTACCAAAAAATCGGAGATTACTTGGGGATTAATCGGGAAAGAATTTTAAGACATTTTTACTATAATATTGTCTATATATTTGTTTTGGTAAACATTGTCAATGAAACAACATGGTCCAGTGGCTATATGTATGTTTAATACTCTCTGTATCTGAGTTCGAGTCCACCATACACCATTTTTTTAAGACCCAAAATAAGGATGCCACGTGGCATTAGGTGGTGCAAAGTGAGGAAAGAGCTTGGCTAATTATATATAAGATATCTTATTTGTAATCTGAAGGTGATAGTTTCTTATCCAGTATTCGAACACCTCTGAAAACCTAGATGATGTCTAACCATAATGGCTTCTCTTTTCTTCCTCTTTGCACGGGGTATATGTTTGTCTTATTTTTCTTTTTTTGTGTTGAATATATAATCTAATTTATATAGTTAGGTAATAAATATTGTCATTTTATGTGTTTATGTGTATCAATATAATAATATTAAATTTTCTTTGATTTTGTTTATCTAATGATATTCTTTTTCATTTTTTTTAACTCTTTTACGTTTTTATGTTAATATAAGATAAATTGCTGATGATTGCAAGATATAGTTCTCTTATGGATTGTCTCTTTTTATAAAAAAAAAATTTATGAATTGTCTTTTGATGGAAGATACTTCTCCATTGAAAACCTGTGGATGTTATAATTTTTCTTGTATGACATTTTAATCAGTTTAAAATGGATCAATTCTATCTTTTTATTCGGATTAAAGTCTCATTATTTATACTACGCACTTATTGTATTTTATATATATAAAAAGTGGCTAAATCGAAAATTAAAGTAAACCATGATTTGTAATCGAATAGTTTTTTGTTAGCGTTATCGGAATGTATTATTGCTCGAATTCTTTATTCACTTCTCATCAACTTGTTTAACGTAAGAATGTATTTTTTTTAGTGTTAACCCTGGTTCGAGAACTCGCTAGGCGTTAGTCGGGCGGTGGATCTAGGCCTAGCGAGTTACCAAAAAATCGGAGATTACTTGGGGATTAATCGGGGAAGAATTTTAAGACATTTTTACTATAATATTGTTTATATATTTGTTTTGGTAAACATTGTCAACGTAACAACATGGTCCAGTGACTATAGGTATATTTTATACTCTCTATATCCGAGTTCGAGTGAGGAAATAACTTGACTAATTATATATAAGATATAGATCAGCCGATTCCTTATAATAAGAAGGCATTTGCTTACTTACAAACGAATGGAGACCAGTCCATTTTTCATAATAATGCATTTGCTTACAAACGAATGGATTTAAATCTTTACTGGCTTTGTTTTCTTATGTCAACATATGCCAAAGTTTTATTGTAAACCTAGACAACTCGTTTTTGTTCCTTTATGAAATATTTTTGTTCCATAATGAAGTTGAATAGTATAGTGGAAAAGCTTAATTTCGAACATCGTGTGAGAGGTTGTGGCCATGGACCACCTTGCCAGATGTAGATTGATGTGTTTTTTCTTTTCTTTTTTTATATCTGACTTTGCAATTAAAGAAAGCATTGGTGAATAAACTAATTTATATATCAACTGGATGGTGGTCTAATGATTTTGAAAGTGAAAATTTAAGATCACTAGTTCAACTCCATTTGAGACGAGTGATTTTACGTCTTGAATATGGTATTTGAATCGCTGGCTCCGAATATTGAGAAAACAATAAATCAAAAACCCAAAATTTAGGAAAAAAAAATTATATGACTATTAAAACTAGAAAATATACTTACTATGATTTAAATATATGAGCGCAAGTCTATTGATGGGATTTGTTCTTATGAAATAAAGAATAGATGAAAAAACACATATATTTTTATTGACAACAAAAATCATAAACATGATTATCCAATACAAATATTGTGAAGATGAAACTTCATATGTATTTGTTTTCAGAGTTGTGAAATCCTACGATGAACTTACATTGAAGAGTACTAGGCAAGCTCCAAACCCCGCGGTTCTTGCATTGTTGTTAATCTTCTATTTTTTGCAATTTTTATTATTATTATTAATTGTTAATTATAATTAGTTGCATGGTTTAATTTATTTGGTAATTACTTATTTTCATCTTTATTTACTCTTTATATAATTTCAATAATTTTTTATTGTTTTAAGGTATTTTACTAAGAATTTGTCTTTAATTGGTTCATTTATAATTTTCGTTGGTTCAAAATCTTCGTTTTTAACGGCTGAGATTTTTTTTCTTATCTCATTTGTTGTATGGAAGATGTAAAGTTGTAGATTCTTTGGTTTTTATTCTTTTTATGGTAATAAAAATCTAATCATGTGGTAATTGTGCATTTTCATATTGTTATCATCTCTCTTTGTTTGTCATGAATGATCTACCTTTGTACCCATCAATATGAAAAATATTTTTCATTTACTAACCTTTTTATTTTCTCATGGTTAAATTAAAATAATTAATTCTATTTTTGGTAATTCTCATTATGGAGATAGATACTTACTTTCACCGAAGGCAGATCACGGAAAGCTTCCTTGTACACTATATTTTTCACATAGTGTTTCCCTTAGTGGTTTTTTTAAGTGTCTAACACCTGAAGTCCCTTAGGTGTGGTTACTCTAGGCAGGGCGACGTAAAGTTGCCCGTGGGAGAAAACCGGATTATGCAGGTATAATGCGACCTTCCTTAGAGTTTGTCCTTGATTTTTGTTGATAGTCATGGCGTTTGATAGTCGGATGGAGAACTGCCGTCTTTTAAGATTGAACGGGTGTTAGGTATCATTAGGAGACAATATTATTTTGGAATCAATACTTTCGACATCTCCTTGTTAGGGGTGAGAATCTCCGCTTCGAGAACTTTATTTCCCATGTGTGTCACAACTAACCTTGTCCCATTGCAAAATCCTTTTTTGGGATGTAGGTTTCGTATAAGCATGATGGGGATGCCAACTTTTAGGCATTCACACGGGGTGGTTTACATTTGTTTTTTTATATTCTTACATGTTCATTTTTTAATTGTTTATTTTCTCTATTTTTGAATTTTATATGCAGTAGTTTGTTGGCGTTTGTTATTTTTATTTTTATTTTAAAATCGAGTGTTCTGTTTTATTTTTACTTAAATTCATCTTGTATGAGATTCAACTGATTGGTGAATCTTACTTTCGTATTTCATGAATACTGTTTTCTGGGACGATAAGAAAAAAAAAAGAATAGTGTTTTCTGGGAAGAACAATCATGCAGTTACTAAAAACTTTCTTTTGGACCTACACTCTAATTATTTGTTACGAAACTCTTTTGAATTACAGAATCTCACTTTGAAATTACTTTGCTAAGGTTTACTCGGTCCTACTTTAACTGCGAGATATTTATGTCATGAACTAATTTAGGAGGTCCTAATTTAGCCGCCCCACGTATAAAATAATGAACTGGCCCATGTAGTGAATAAGAACCAAAGTGAGAAATTAGAAATGAGTCCACCGAAAATAATGAAACTAATGGTTTGAGAATGATTTAGTGTACACGTGTAACTTACATAGAAAAAAATATGATGACGTGGCGCTCTAATGGGAGAGTAGCATCTACTATCTTATTATATAAAGTATGATTTCAAAAGTTAGTAATTAACTAGATGTTGGTATGTGGCATTTTATTGTTTTAAGATTTTGACATGTGTCAAATAGAGAAAAAAGGTTAATATTATATTTCATAAAAAGTAATTTTGAAGCAAAAAGAGAATTATAGAAAAAAAGAATTTTAATTCTGAAGCAAAAATGAAAACATAGAATAATATTCACTGTGCGATTAATTTAAAAAAAAAACTAAAGGAAATAAACATAATGAAATCTCTAAATTAAAAAGGAAATTATGCAAAAAAGTATTCATTATTCGATTAATTTTAAAGATAAATAAAAAAATAGACTTATTAATATTTATTATGAAAGAAAAGGATTTTAAGTGTTTCAACAATAAAATGTTATAGGATTTTGACATGTGTCAAATAGAGAAAAAATTTATAATTATAATTCAAAAAACAATTCTGTAGCCAAAAAAGAATTTTAGAAGAAAACAATTAATTCTGAAGCAAAAAATAAAAACAGAAAAAAAATTATGAAGCAACAAAAGAATTGTAGAAAAAGAAGTTCCGATTATGGAGTAGAAAAACAAAATATAGAAAAATGTTCATTGTGCAGTTAAGTTAAAAACAAAACTCAAGAAAATAGAAATAATGGAATTTCTGAATTAAAAAGGAAACTATACAAAAATATTCATTGTTTGGTTAATTTTAAAGATAACTAAAAGAAATATACTTATTAATATTTTATTAAAAAAGATTTTAGTATTTCAACCAAGAAAGGAAATATAATCGATAAAAATAAAGATTAAGAAAAATATTATCACTTTTTAAAAAAGCTTGCAAATATTTATGATGTGTATATAAAGAACTTAGCAATTTCATAATTTTCATATGTTGAGTGAGTCTATTAAATTTGCCACGTAATAATTTTAGTTCTGTAAATAACTAAAAAGAAAATTATAATCAGTTTTAATCGATAAAAAAGAAAAAAATAGATTTCAAATACTTCATTTTATGCGGGTTTTAATCTCAAAAAATTATATATTTCAAATTGTCGATAATAAAATTTTACTCTTAAAATATAAATATATAAATCATGTTATGCGGGTTAACAAATTTCGATTTCAAATATTTCATTTTCATCCGCGTATAACGCGGGTCCTAATCTAGTTATATATAATATAACAGATATAAGATGTTCATTATCATTTTCTCTCTCTCTTAGGGCTGTTCAATACGGTAAAACCGAACCGAACTGATCCATACCAAACTGAAATAGAGCATATGGTTTGGTTTTGGTAATACAGTATAAACCGTATGTATGTTATTTTTTCAAAATCGCAGTATACGGATATGGTTAGGTTTATAACCGACCTAACCGAATAAACTGAATAAAACCGATAGAACGTATATAATTTATATATATTATATAGATACATTATAATATATTTATGGTATGAAATTTTTAAGTAGAAAGTAAATCATATTTTACTTCCTTCTAAGTATTAATTTTTTTTATATAAATTATATATAGTAACTAACTCAGCTTAACTAACAGTTATTTTTTAAATCTATAAATGAGTAGAGTTTCGTGTTTAATCCGAAGAGGCGTGATTTTGGTGGAAGAAAAATATATAAGAGTCTAATAACTATTTTTTCCTATTATTCTGTTCTTTTCGTAGATTTTGTTTTGAAAGTTATAGTTATACTTTGATTCTTTTATAGTTTATAACTTTATTCATCTACTTTACTACTTTTGTTATTTATTTTTCTTTGTATTTTAATAATTTTCGATTTAAAACCGAATAAACTGAAAACCGAGAAGTATATAACCGAACCAAACCAAAGTAAGTATGAATTTAGTATGGTAGCTAAATTTCACTAACCGAAAAACCGAATAAACCGAACCGAAACCGAACCATATCCACATTGGATAGATTGGTATAGCCGGTTATCAAGTTAAACCAAATTCATCCGTGTGTCAATTTAACACGTGTGAACGGTGTGAGATATGTAAAGTGACGAGATATATGTGTTGTTTCTATTCACCTAATTAAAAACCCTTACCGGATTAGCTTAATATATCATGGTGTTTTTGCTGTAAAAAGAAAAAAAAAATTAAAAACCCTTATCAATCCAAGCTTTTTTGCGACAGATTAAAGAAAAGAAAGTCACTGTTGGTAGAGAACCTTGAGCTCAGTGTTGTAGAGCAATACTGGTGGTGGATCCAGCTCCAAAGAAACCAACAGGTCCATTGTAGATGGTCTAGTGATTATGATGGGCTAGTTGGGCCTTGGTTGGAAGTATATGCCGATGTTAGATTGATATGATCAAATGGGGAAATAAAAGTTAACTCTCTCTTCAGCCCCCGATCCATGGGTGATAATTATGTTCTTCTTGGGTTCTTGGTTGATGAAAATTTTATTTGGGTCGTTTTCTTCATAGATAGTTTCTTTGGTTGTATCATCTTTCTCTAGCAACTCTTTTATGAACGTACTGAACCTTTGTTGGAGTAATCTGCACCACCTTCGTGTTTTTTTTTTTGGTTTTAACCCCACCACCTTCGTGTTATGACACCTTTGGTTATGGTTGGCTCTTGCACTTCATTGTCTTGATTTGATGTTGGGTTGGTTTAGTTCAGTTTGAGTTGTATGTCTTCTTCAACTGGAGATTTTGAGATATTTTCTATTTTTTTATTATATATAACTATTTTGGAGTAAAACTTTCTAATTGAAAACAAAATTAAAAATTTACTAATAATGATACTTAATTTTAATAACCTTAATTCGTTAATGATATTTTTTTTTTGAATGAAATCCTTTAATGATATTTATGTAAGTGATTTAGGTAAGAATTAATGTGAATGAGATAAATGAAATTGATTTCTAAAAATATTATATCATTTTTTTCATGAAACACATATTTTGATATTCATATAACTTCAAATATACGTGATATACTGCTAACGTCAATTCTGTTTGTAGCAATTTCAAACTCAGGCCTTTTTTTAGTTCATAAAAAAATATTCCAAATTGAGTAAAAAAATAAAAATTAACAATTGATAGAGTTGCCTAGACAACGTGTAAAGTGCAAAAGGCTTACATATATCTCCATGTAAATCGATATCCCTGCAGTATGAAGCTAAGCTATTACAAACAGAAAACACATTACTAGCATGCAAAACACACTATTAACAAGTATATGAACCAGAACCATATATACAAATGCATAGATAACACAAACATATATATGTATATTACCTGCAAGCATGATCAATGTCCACTAGCAACCCACGGGAGATAGTTTGAGAAGAGAGACCCGTGAAATATTGTTCGTCGTAAGACATAAATTCGAAGTGAGTGTTGACAACATTTCTTAATTATTACCAAGAGAAAGGAATTTATGGAATCATATAACAACAATTTTTCTTTTCAGTTCAGAGAATATTAAACTAACTAATTAAATAGTATAGTAAAAGGATCTTCAAAATCTAGAGGAATCAAAAGATTGAAAATTCAAAAGAAAAAATGGGGGAAAGCAGAATAGAAATATACCGATGACATAAATAGGAAGGAATGTTGGTGGGGAGAAGGTATTAGGGAGAAGCTTCTGAAAAAGATAAATAATGAAGAAAACTAAGAAACTACAGGTCGATGAGGAAGAAAAAACACAGGAAGTTAAGTGTAAGGAACCGGGGGAAAAAACAACAAACGAGACGAACAAAAAATAATTTCATACGACAATCCAGATACGAATTGATTTATTGGCCTAAATCAACAAAAAAATTATAATAAAGGTCCAAACATACAACTTAGTCGGAAAAACATATCAAACACTTATTTTGAAAACAAAAAAAACATCGAACTACTATTACAAGGGTACAACCATACAAAAACAACAGAGAAACCATTATAAAATAAATAAATAATAAAAGTATATGACAAAAAATTAAAGACAATTATTTTTTTACAAAGTGGAAATTAAAAAATAGATGAAACAAACTATCAACAATAGAGAGAAAAAAAAATGTGCATCATTATTAAATTTCTTTTTCATTTTTTTGAAAAATAACCTCTCCAATTTAAAATTTTAAAACTAACTTACTCAAAATCAAAAGTAATAAAATATCATTTATTGATCAACTTTATAAAATTTAAATATATATATTTGTATTAATTTTCTTTTACCATTTGAAATGGACATACATTTCACTATATATAAAGTTAAGAAAAGAATTCCACCAAAATCGGTGGTAAAAATGAAAAGAATAAAATTGAAAATAATAAAGTGTGGAAATTCTATGAGTTGTTAGCTATATGTGTTCAAAGCTTCTAAGTTATAATGGTGACATGGAAACAACCATATATCTATATGTATATCTAATATTTTCCATATCTAAAAATTAATTATTATTAACATATAATTATTTTCATAATTTTCATTATATCTAAAGTATAACTATCTTTAAATTAATGTTTAAGATAAATTTGAAGGGAATTAAAAAAATAAATATTTATAATCTCAGAATTAATGATGATACAAATGTTTTCTTACTTAATAAAAAGTTATTTTTCAAAATTTTAATAACATAGGTTTAAATTTATATATATTTTAAGGAATATTTTACCAAAAAAACGCAAAAAAGAAACAGTAATAAGATAAATATCAACAAGGACAAATAATTAAACTTATGAAAGAAAAAAAAGACAACATAACTATATCCAAGATCCTAGCTAAAAAAATTAGAAATACAAAAAACACAAGTACATCCCCGCGCATGCGCGGAGGTGGAAGGTGATTTCTAGTATATATTAATCTTAGACAAAAAAAAAGTCTGGTTATTATTTAGAGCAATAATGTCTGAATAAAAAACCAAAAAAACATCAACTATTTTTTTAACATATGGACTTAAATCTGAAATGTCCTTCCGTACAAGACACTAAATCTAACTACTCTCTCTAAATCTAACTGTCTATCTTTCATTTGATTTTTCTATTATGACCGTGAGTTTAATAAAAGAAAATAATGAAAAGAAAAACCAAAAAGAAAATTTGTGGTGGTCAGTTGAGATAATTTAATTCAAACCAAGCCCAGAAAATTAATTGTACAAACCAACCAAAACCAACAAAATTTAAATTCCTCAATTGAAAAAAAACATGTGTTCCCCTCTATTCCTTTCGTCGCGTCTTCTTCCTCTCTCTCGTTTCCACCATTAGCGAAATCAGTGACGTAAATTCAAGGTTAGTTGTTTCTGTTTTTTATGCTATTTTCGATTTCATGAGTGAATTAGCTAGTTTATGTCGTAGGCAAAACAATTAATACATATTCTCAATTAGAGAATTTCATAGTAAAAAAAAATTTGATTTGTGTTGGCTCATTGGAGTCACTGAGCTTGTTAGATAATGCTACTAAAAATTGATATTATTAATTATATAAGATATCCTGATTAATATGAATCGTAATAAATCGTGATGATTCGTATTAAAAATCAAACTTCTGGGTACGGCTGGGTACGGCTGGGTACAACTACATGATTGGCACTATTAGGTGATTAGGAAAAGTGGTATAATTAGAACAACTAGAATAAGTTATACCGTATAACGATTGTTTTGTTCTTTTCATGGGAAAATGTGTAAAAGTTGAACAGTCATATGTTTTGATTATGGGGGAGATTCTATTCAAAAGATGGTGATCAAATTATATGAAATCTGGAGAAGATGAGATTCATACTTCAGTGATGAAGAAATCATTGGAAGATGTCACTTAGGTTGAATTAGTAGAGGGAATTTGCAGAAAGGTTTTGATAGATGCAGCTATTTCTCAGCTGAAAATTAGTTAATATCTACTGTAGTTAATATCCATGCAAATACAATGTAGTCGTACTCATGTCCAAGTGGGAAAACTAGTACGACTATTCTTTCTACAAATATGTAAATAACACCATTTACTAACGTATTTCCATATAAAATAGGTCATACAATATGTGCAGATCTATTTGAAAATTGCATAGTTAAAGAAATTTGATATTAAAAAAGTCTGATCCATGAACATATGATGTCTACACAATTTACCTTATATTTCTAAGGTTACTTTGAAAAGCTTAACCACACAAACATGAAAACCGTAAAAATTTGTATTTTTATACAAGTTATAGCATTAGAATATGTTAAATGTAGTTTATTTACTCAATTTCATAATTAAGTACAACTGCAAAAGTTTGTTTTAGGTTATGGTACGACTGATTACATAATTTTACCATCAAAATCCAAATTTTTGGACAATGGGTACAACTAGAAAACTAGTACGACTCTGTTATAAAAAGGTTTTTCTGACGGTGCAAGTGGACATTTTTTATTTATTTTCTCTTCTGACGGCGCAAGTGGACATTTTTATTCATTTTCTCATTTTGTCTATTTTTAGTTCAAAAAATAAATATTTATAATCTCAGAATTAGTGATGAGAAAAATATTTTCTCACTTAATAAAAAGTTATTTTTCAAAATTTTAATTACGTAGATTTAAATTTATAGATGTTTTAAGGAATATTTTACCAAAAAAACGCAAAAAAGAAACAGTAATAAGATAAATATCAACAAGAACAAATAATCAAACTTAAGAAAAAAAAAAAAGACAACATAACTATATCCAAGACCCTAGCTAAAAAAAATTAGAAATACGAAAAACGCAAGTACATGTGCGCGGGGGGTGGAAGATGATTTCTAGTATTTATTAATCTTAGACATAAAAGGCAAAAAAAAAAGTCTGATTATTATTTAGAGCAATAAAGTCTGAATAAAAAAACCAAAAAAACGCCAACCATTTTTTTGTGTCTACAAATTATTAGTTTATTACACATCTATCAATAGCCGACAAACCCTTTATTTCGGAATTGTCTGTATCTTGAAACTATCAAAGAAGTCAAAAGGCAAGCGATCTTCGTGAAGATTCTGTGACTTGGCAGGCGAATTGAAGCTTGTTTCTCCGGCTAATCGAACGGTACGTAATTTCAATGGCTTATTTTTGTTTATTTTATTTCTAGAGATCTTTAGCTGACTTTTGTCTAACGTTTTGCATCCAAACTGGTATTTCGATTTGCATTTTGAATCTCAGAGTAACTTCATTTCAGTTTTAGTTGACTTTTAGCTTATGTTGAATCTTCAGACTAACCTATGGACGATAGAACCTGCTGCAAAGAGAAGCAAAAGCAATCCGATGGCGATAAGTTAAGCAATTTACCTGATTCCTTGTTATGTAAGATACTCTCTGACCTCTCCACCAAGGAATCGGTTAGCACCAGCGTTTTATCAACACGTTGGAGAAATCTCTGGTCACATGTGCCTGCATTGGACTTGGATTCCAATAATTTCCATGATGATGCAGTCTTTGTGAGTTTCCTAGATATGTTTTTGGGGTCTGAAAAGGAGCAACACTTGAAGAAATTCAAGTTGATTTATGCGGTTCTTGAGCATGATGCATCTCGTTTCATGTCTTGGACTAATGCTGTTATTAAGCGTAGAATTTATCATCTTGATGTTCGTAGTGAGGTGAATGATGATGATGATGATGATGATGTTGATGATGATGGAGTGGATATTAAGCAGTTAGTTAAGATGCCTCTATCTCTCTATTTATGTGAGACTTTGGTGAACTTAAATCTCTACCGCATTTTCTTGGAACATCCTGAATCTTTTTTGTTGCCATGTGTCAAGATTATGCATCTAGATAAGGTAAAATACGATGGTGATTCGACCTTGAAGACCTTAATATCAAGTTGTCCCGTTCTCGAAGACTTAACCATAACCCGTTATCCCAATGATTCCCTAAAAGTTGTATATGTTTGTTCCCAGTCACTAAAAAGCTTCAAATGGGAATCTGAGCTTGAGCCTTACGGTAGTGTAGATGAAGTCGTTGCAATCGATGCTCCAAGACTAGAGTGTTTAACTCTCAGCGATCACCGATCTGAAAGTTTCATAATACACAATATTAGTCTCTCTGCAGAGGTGGACATTGATATTATCTTTAATCTGTCAGCTGGTTCCAACCTGGTCGAAGATGATTTTCCCAAGATCAATAAATTTTTCACTGGGTTATCTGTAGTCAGTGCCTTGACCATTTCTGCTGAAACTCTAGAGGTATATATATATATATGTACATGGGTTTTTAGTTAAATAACAAAATTTCCTTATAACATTGTCTTTCTTTTATTTTTTGTTGCACAGGTTATTGAACAGTACTGCGAAAGTGAACAACTACCTCAATTTTCTAATTTGTCTCACTTGCAAACTGGCTTCCAATATTGTTCGGGGGAAATGCTACCAACTCTCCTTGAGAGCTGCCCAAATCTACACTCTCTTGTCTTGGTGCGTCACCTTTGCTTTATCACATTCTCAAGCACATTGAAATTTTTAATGATGAAAAATTCAAATTTCCATCGTTTATATTTACTATCAGGAATTTCATCATCCAGAGGAAATTGATCTTTCATTGGTGCCACAATGTTTCCGATCATCTCTTGAGTTTGTTCACCTGAAAGTGGTTGAAAGACAAAGCATGCAAGACTGGTTGATATTAGCAAAGTATTTTCTCAAGAATTGTGCAGTTCTCAAGAAACTGACATTAAGTTCGAGTTTCCGTAACATCATCAAGAAAATCAAAGCGATCCGAAGAAGCTCTATTGAGTGTCAAATTGTCATCGATTAATTGAGCCAGGTTACAAGGTCTTCTCTGAGAAAAGCCAATCTTTATATCGTGAATTTTTTTATTGCTTTAAGGTTTCAATAAAATAAAAGAGAGAAAAAGAGAGATTTAGTCTTCCCTCTCCGGTGTCCGACCTGTTTCGTCGGTGCCGTGAGAGAGAGTGTAGTGTCGTCTTGTTGTCTGTGTTGTCTTAATCTGTGGTTCTTTGATGGTTTGGGATGTTTCTGAGTTTTAGCTTTTGATCTTCTTTGTTTCTCTGCTTGATTTTGGTTGCTCGTGAGGAATCGTATATGTGGTCTGGTTTGCGGTGAAGGACTTAGCCGTTCAGATAGTGGGCTTAATTGGTTTTACGGATCTGATCAGGTGGCCCTTCAGGCAAGACAAAGGAAGTTCTTGGTTTCAATTTGTTTATCCCGTTGTGTCTCTTTGATGAGGTTTTCACGATTTCTAGTGTTGCCTTTTAATTTATGTAACGGTCGAGTTTGGAAGGCGGAAGTATTTTGGTTTCCGTAAGAAGAAGTAAGTTTCAGTTGGTCCTTCCTCTATCCCTATGTATCCATGATAGCTTCTCGTGTGTTTAAAGCGTTTCAGTTGGTCCTTCCTCTATCCCTATGTATCCATGATAGCTTCTCGTGTGTTTAAAGCGATTCTAGCGACATTTGTTTAACTTCTTCAATCGGTAAGAGGTTTGTTTGAGTTTATGATGTTGTCTTCTGTTCTGAGGTTTGGGGTCTCCAAAAAGCTGGGAGACAGACAGGCTAAAACAAAGAAAATGAAAAAAAAAAAGGCAGAGTTGCACCGAAAGGAAGAATAAAGGGAATCAAAGGCACTCAATTAAAGTCTCCCTTTCTCATTACAAGTATGTACCTCATTAGAATAATTATGGAATATGCTATATTTTATATTGTATCACCCTAAATTTAGGGTCATCCCTTACCCTTTATATAAGACTGGACATTGTTCATCATCTTACATTGCAAATGGTGTATTTGCTCTTTATATTTGGATTTTAAATTTAAATTACGTTACTTTTTTTTATGTTCTTGGATTAATTTTTGATTGCCTATTTGAATATTGGTTATTGCAAATGTTAATTTCAAATTTTAGTTTGGATGATCGTGACTATTTTCAATTGTTGATTGTTGACCAATTGTTCATCGTTGACCATGAAGAATTATAAACTTTTTATGATTGTCTTAAAAGCATATATATTACCAGAACAAACAAATATAAGAGAGTTAAAAGCTCTCTACACAAATTTTTTTTGAAAGGGTTCTCGAGAGTTCCTTCTGAGGGGATAGATTTACTGTTCATCTACAGTACTCTTTGCTTGATCTCAATCTTCGCTGTCGAGCGATTTAATCTCCAATCTATTCAGTTTTCGATCCTTCGTCGTTGACGATCTTTCCTTTCCGATTCCCGGAATCTCTTCCCTTCTTCTCAATCATGGATAAAGAGCTTTGGTTATCCTTGCAAAACTTCAACTTGGGCTCTGAACGAGCTCCTCTCAAGCTTTCATCGGAAGCCAAGAAGAAAAGAGATGATAATCACCGACTCAGCCTAATAGTCAAGGCCCTTAATCCTCAACACCAAAACCCTGCCGGAATCCGAGTGGTTATGCCAAAAGCGTGGCAACTTGAAGGCAGAATCACTAGCAGAATCAATGAAGATGAGACGGTTCAATTTTTCTTTCGACAAGACCATCAGCTTCTTACCGTTTTAGACAAGGGTCCATGGAATTATCGAGACTGGATGGTCATCACAGATCAATGGATGAGACGCCACTATCCTGATTATCTTCAAGTAATCACCTTCTGGGTTCAGATCCATAACATCCCAGACGATCTAAGAGAGGAAAGAGCTGTCCAAGAAATTGGTGGAGTTCTGGGATTTGTAGAAGAAGTCAATATAGTTCAACCGAATAGAGAGCAACGAGGAGAGGTTTGGATTAGAGTAGATATGAATCCTTATGGAAGACTAATCTTCTCTAGATACTTTCACTTCGATGATAGGGAAGAACCAACCCTCATTCGTTTCACATATGAGAAGCACAAGCGCTTTTGCACAGCCTGTGGTGCTTTAACTCATGCGACTGAAGATTGTGATTACCAACCTCAACCACAAGGTGAGGCACTTCAACGGTTAATGGCTCCTCCTCCACCTCCTTTCAACTCAGACGTTAATCGTCATGATACAATGGGTGAGAAAGTAAGTTCAAATATCAACATGACTGAGAACTCTGGGAATGTTATGGGCACTGGATCTGTGGGTGATTATATGCACGTCCTTGACTCTAATGGAGCTGGCCCATCTACAATTCCCTACTTGAAGGATATCAATAGTAAATATAAGATTGATATTCTGTTCCTCGTAGAAACTAAGAATAAGGATAGTTTTGTAAGTCATCTCGGTGAAGAACTCCAATTTTCCCATCAAATTTTGGTATCTCCTGATGGGCTTAGTGGAGGCTTAGCTATCTTTTGGCGTGATTCGGTGAAGTGTAATTTTGTCTGTCCTCCAACACTTCATCATACGGATATCTGCATCTCGGAAGGTTCAAGAAGCTTCTTCTTAACCTATGTTTATGGTCATCCTCATAAAGCAATTCGTCATCAACAATGGAACCACATGCTGAATCTCGTTCATACTGGTCATTATCGAGGTAAACCAAGAATTGTCCTTGGTGATTTCAATGACATAAAGGATAATTCGGAAAAATTTGGTGGTTCCATAAAGTCTGAATCATGTTTTGCGCATTTTAGAAGAATGCTTATTTCTTCAGGGCTTCATCAAGTTAGAACGTATGCGGGTCTTTATACATGGATGGGAGTTAGAAAAAATGGATTAGTTAAATCAAAGATTGATAGGGTGGTTGCAACAGCTGACTGGTTAGATCAATATCCTGCTGCAAGAGCTCAACTCTTGAACTGGTTAGGCTCTGATCATCGTCCTTTGCTTGTAGAAACCAATGATATAGCATGGAGAAGACACAAATCCTTTCGATACGATAACCGATGGAAGCATCTAGTGGAAGTTAATAATCTCATAAAGGAGACATGGGACACAAAGTGCAGAAATCTCCCTCCTCAAGCTTTTCATGAAGCTCTTTGTATATGTAGAAGAAGATTATCTCATTGGAGAGCAAAAAACAACCATAATTCAGCAAAGAGGATCCACCCGCTTCAAGCAGCAATTCAAAAAGTGTATGATTCTCACCCTATCGATTTTACTTTAGCAGCAAATCTTAAATACCAACTTAGGAATGAGTACCGTCTAGAAGAGGACTATTGGAGATTAAAAAGCCGGATTCAGTGGCTTCAGGCTGGTGATAAAAATACGAAATTTTTCCGTGCCAAAACAAAGCAACGGAGAAATCATAACAGAATTACCTCTATCCAAGATGACAATGGAGATCTTAAAACAATTGAGCATGAGATTCACCAAACTATAAACTCTTACTTCTCTAATTTATTTTCTACTGTTGGCAGATCCTCCATTGATGACGTTCTTAAGCATCTTCAACCCCGGGTGACTCCAGCTATGAATCAAGCTCTTACCCGACCACTTACAGAGAAAGAAATTGTCCATGCTCTCTCTCAAATGAATGCTGATAAATCTCCCGGGCATGATGGTTTCACTGCTGGTTTCTACCAGCACCATTGGTCTGCTATCAAAACAGGAGTCATTGCCTATATCAACCATTTCTTTCAGAACTGTGAGTTAGACCCTGTTCTTAACTACACTCAGATTTGTCTAATCCCTAAAATAGAATCCCCTACTCATGTCAAAGACTATCGCCCTATTAGCTTATGCAATATTGCATACAAGCTTATCTCCAAGATATTAGCTGAACGACTTAAGCCTTGGTTGCATAATCTTATTTCTCAATATCAAACTGCTTTTATTCCAGGAAGGCTTATAACAGACAATGTTTTTATAACTCATGAACTCCTTCACTCCCTCCGTACCAAAAAAAATAAAACTCCCTATACGGCTCTTGAGCTTGACATAGCTAAAGCTTTTGATAAGGTTAATTGGGATTACATAGAAGCTATCCTCAAGAAGCTTGGTTTTGCAGATCGTTGGTGCCAATGGATCATGAAGTGTATAACATCTGTAACCTATTCGGTCCTTATCAATGGTTCTCCGGCAGATAAAATCATTCCTCAAAAAGGAATAATACAAGGTGACCCTCTCTCACCATATCTCTATCTGCTTTGTACTGGAGGCTTATCTGCTTTACTTATGAATGCAATAGAAAATAAGGAAATTCATGGTTTTAAAGCTAGCAGAGGTGGTCCTTCAATTTCTCATATGTTATTTGCTGATGATTCTCTTATTTTTTGTCAAGCCTCACCAACTGAATGCCATAATCTCCTATGAATTCTTCATCAATATGCTGAAGCGTCGGGGCAATACATCAATTTCCAGAAATCAGCTATACTTTTTTTGGTAAATCTGTATCCCCTACTCTTCAGCATCAGATCATTAGCTTAACTGGAATAAAAAAAGTCGGAGGATTCGGCAAATATCTTGGTTTGCCTGAAACAATAGGAAGAAATAAAAATGATTGCTTTGCTTATATAAAGCAAAGGATTCAAAGTAAAGTGGATAGTTGGTACTCTAGATTATTGTCCCAGGCAGGGAAGGAAATTCTTTTAAAATCTGTGGCTACAGCTCTTCCAACTTATATAATGTCCTGTTTCCTTCTTCCTAAAAAACTAATTTCACAAATCACAGGACTCATGAGTAACTTCTGGTGGGGATCCTCTAAAGAAAATCGCAGAATTCATTGGAAGTCTTGGTCACAATTAACGCAGCTCAAGCAGCATGGAGGATTGGGCTTTATTGCTTTAAAGATATCTACAAATTCAACATTGCTCTTTTAGCCAAGCAGAGTTGGAGATTGTTAAAGAATCCAGACTCACTCCTTTCCAAAGTCCTTAAGGCGAAATACTATAATAATCCTCCCTTATGGATGCAGTTATCAGGTCTCACCCGAGCCATGCATGGAGGAGTATATACCAAGGTAATCAACTTATTAAACAGGGACTTAAATGGAAAATAGGGAATGGTACCACAATTCGTATATGGCATGACCATTGGCTGGATAATCCTCCAAGACCGGCTAAAAAAGTAACAGGTTTAGAAGATAACAATCAAACTGTTTCAACTCTTCTCTACCCATCCTCTAGTCAATGGAATGATAATATTGTTTCCATCATTATTCATCCAGATGATATTCCTCTTGTGAAGAAAATCAGACCTCCTATGAGCTCGATTGAAGATACTCCAAGATGGATTTATACAAAAGATGGGGAGTACTCGGTTAAATCGGGATACCATCAACTGACAAAACCAAACTCCCAACAATCCTCTACTACGCCTCTTCGTAATGAAGAGTGTAAGTCTCTATGGTCTCTTCACTTACCATCTAAAATTCAGCACTTTTGGTGCAAACTTCTTCAAGATGCATTACTTTGGCTGGCTCTTTAATGAGAAGAAAAATTAACATTTCCACAGATTGTGCCTTATGTGGTGAAGCTGCAGAGACTGTTACTCACCTTTTCTTCCAATGCCGTGTTGCAAAAGAAGTTTGGGAACTGTCCCCGGTAAATATACCACAAGGTCAGTTCAATCCAAACACTCTCAATAGAATGTTTCCAGATTTTGCTTGAATCAAATAAAATCATATGTGGAAAGGAGCAACTCTTTCTATATATAGGATGGCGAATATGGAAATCTCGAAATGCTCTTCTCTTTCAAAATCAAAGATTCCATATCAGAGATATTATCCATCAAGCCATCTTAGATCATAAAATGTGGCATGAAGCTCATATTGCTTCCGACCATAATAATGTGCAACACTTGCAGGAAAAAAGGAATGTAACAAAAAGCTTCGAAGAGATCTTAAATTCGTTAACTAGTTATTGTTGTTTTACAGATGCCTCCTGGATAGATCCCTCACTCACGAGCTGGTATAGGATGGATTCTTTATACTTCATCTAAGCAGCAGGTTCTTAAGGGTTATGCATCTATAGACCCAGTGGATACTCCTTTAGAAGCGGAAGCCATGGCTCTTCGAGAAGCGGTGATACAATTAAAAGGCCTTGGCTACAAATGCATAACATTTTGTGGAGATTCCAGTCAACTTTATGCTTCTCTTCGTACAAATGATGAAGTTCCTTTAAAAAACCAAATCATTGATCATTACATTACTGATATAAGGAACTTGGCCCTTGCATCATACGTCTTTGAAGCAATCAATAGGAAGCACAATGTTCAAGCAGACAGAATAGCAAAAGAAGCTAGACTAAAGAGCTTTCCGATGACCATCTCTTGGTTCACTTAATCCTTTTCTTGTATAACTATACTATATCTCCTTGTATAATATATTTTCTTCTCGTAATATTGACTTTTATAGTTTCTTAATAAAATAAGTTGACAAAAAAAATAAAAGCTCTCTACACATCAAAAAACAATTTCTCTCTCTTCTTCTCTGTTCATTTCTCTCTCTAGAACCCAGATCCAGTTTTCTTCTTAGCGTTCTTGCTTTTCTTTCTACCGTCCGTCTCCGACGGCGATTTTTGTCCGGCTTGTCCGGTTGTAATTATCCAAGATCTTCGGCTTTATTTTATTTTGTTATGTTTGGTTTTTAAGTTTTCTTCCATCTTTGTGTCAAATTTAATCCCGAATGTGTAGTATGTTTCCTAAAGCGGTGGTTGAAATTGTTTCACTTGGTTCTTGCTTTGTTTGAAGTTATCTTCACTGTCGTAGGCCTTGTCTGCCATGGAAGACGGTTCTCTCCTTTTGGAGAGCGAAGCTGAGAGGAGTGAACAAGATTAGATCAATGGCTAAGGAATCATCTTATGCATCGGCGAAGAAAGAAGGAAGATCTCAAGCGGTGGTGTTTGTTGAAGTCCGGCGACGGAGCTATGTTAGATCGTGGATCTGCCGGTGCCGCTCGTTTCTTTTGCTCCTTCTCATGTGTTCTTGAATTACACGTGGCAATTTTTGTTCTTATCCTTATCTTTAGATTTGGGTGGGATAAGCTGTTTTTAATTTTAATCAAATTGCAAATGTGGGAGTTTTGGGCTTCTCAGCATCATCACTGTAATGCCCATCTGGGCCTTTTCATTATGAAATGAAAAATTGTCGGAAAAAAAAAAGAAGCTCTCTACACTTTACAGCTGTGAAAGTTTTTTTAGAGGGAACAAACATATATGTTTTTTTTTTTTTATGGTCAAATCAAACATATATGTTTTCTATACTTTACAGCTAGAGAGTTAAAAGTTTTTTAGAGGGAATTATATGTTTTCTAGACTTTACATATGTGGAGATATCATTATTATGTTTAATTCATTTATAGCAAATGGTGTATTTGCTCTTTATTTTTGGAGTTTAAATTTAAATTACGTTAGTGGAAGCCCCTTTAGTCTAGTGGTCTTTCCACACATTCATTATCAATCCACAATCATGCTTTTAAATATTAAATTTGATGAGAATCGACAAATCAGATGTAAATAATTTGATGAGAATTTGATGAGAATCGACAAATTAGATGTAAATAATTTGTATAAAAAGATATTAATGTTTGTCATGATAATAATATATTAATCTGAGTTGACAATACTCATCAAAATATTGGGTTTATCGGGTCCAGGATCCAGGTCGGGACTCGAAACTTCAGTTAATATTTTATAAGACATTTTTTTATGAGAATTGAGTCGACATCCGGATTTATAAAGCTATTTTTATTTCATTAATTCATTAATCTACCTGATTCTAATTGGTCGATACTCATTTAAATCGGGTTATCGGGGGTGCGGAACTTTAGGATAAATCTGAATTTTTGTTTTCAATGAATTTTTCACTAATCTACTATATGAAAGTAGAAGTGTCTCTCCAGAAGCTGCCACATCAGCATGAGAGAGTAAGCCACCTATTTTCCTAATTTTAGCTTCTTTTAAAATTGTAATTGCAATTTCTGGTCAGCTACTTACGGAAGCACAGAAGTCCAATACATGATTTCTTATTCGACCTAATATTTTAATAAGAAGAAAAACTAGATATGAGGTTATCGTTCACGTGTTTCTTTTAGTGTATACGTTAGGCCACGACCAACACTTTCTGCTATCTTGAGCCAAGCTAACCAAAATAAATGATTAAAGTAGGATCCCACGAGAAAAAAATGACACATTTTGTGTAAATCTAACAATCGGCAAAAATCTATTATTAAAAATTATCAAGTAAAAATAAAGGAAAATTGGTGAAATACTAAAATGAAAAAAATATTAAATTTATAGAAAAAGGGTGAAGATATAAGAAAAGAAAAAAAAAGGGAAGTTTGGCTACTTTTAAAAATTTATAGTTTCTTTTTGTTATTATAGTGCAAATTCTCTAAAAATTACACCAACACATTAATTTGGAGTCTTTTTTTGTTATTAGAGTGCAAATTCCCTAAAAATTACACCAACACAACAACAAACTAACAACAATTTTTTTATTTTTTTTTAAATAAAGATAATATGACAAAAAGTGAAACAAAATATTATTTTTTTCCGTGTGTATAGCGCGGATGTTCATCTAGTGATAATAATTCTAGAATCTGATTTGTCAATTCTAATCAAAATATTCTGCTTATCTGGTCAAGGATCTGGGTAAAGACTCAGAACTTCCGTTAATATACTATAAGACATTTTTTTGTTAATTTGTCAGCCCCAAGAGTTTTGAAGCTATTTTAGATTTAATTAATTCATTACTTTACTTGCTTCTGATTGTCATTTTTGATTTAATTAATTCGTTAATTTTCAAGACATTTTAGAATTTTGAAGCCATTTTTGATTTAATTAATTCATTAATTTACTTGATTCTGATTCAACGTTATAATTGTATACATAATTTAATAATTTTTAATAATCATAAATTTAGGAAAAAATTCTAAAATACACATCTAATCTTAAATTAGATATTGCGGTAATAAAATAAATATGCTTATTAAATCACATTAGGCACCGAAATAAATATCGAGAGATAAAGAAATACAAATGCATAAAAATTCAAAATAAAAATATTTACATATTCTTTAGGTGAAAATCTCTAACGAGTGAACCATAAAAACAAACAATTATTAAACCCGTTACAAAAATTTAAAATATATAAGCCATTATTACTCTTCTTCTTCTTAGAGAAAATATATATTTATAATGATGCGATTAGGTGAAAAGAAGGAAGGGAATATGATGAAAATTACTTTTCATAGCCGTTTTAAAAAGTTGAAAGTTTTTGAAATTTTTTTTTTAAGACCGTTGGAGGTAAAACAAAAGTCGATTTTAACAATATAATGAAATTTTATACCATTTAAATTCAAATCTATAAAATTATAATCTTAACATAATATTAACAGAAATATAATGATAATGGTATGGTGACTAAATCATCCATATTAAGGAATAAATTATGGTGACGGTGTCATCCATTTTAAACATTAAATTAATTATGGTGACTAATTAAAGTCATCCAAATTAAAACATTTAATAAATTATGGTGGCTAATTAAAGTCATCCATAATAAAACATCAAATAAATTATAGTGACTAATTAAAGTCATCCATAATAAAACATAAAAATAAATTAAGTATTAAATAAATTATGGTTCATTAAGCAACCATTAAAAATGGTTAATTGAAACATTACATAAATTATGACCAGCGGCTCAACCGTTCGTGATATAACAATAAATAAATATACTATAAGACATTGTTTTTGGTGACATGTGACTCACTATTGGGAGGCAGCCATTGAAATACCATATTCAAGACGTAAATCACTCGTCTTAAATGTAGAGGTGTCAAAATCTATGGATTAATCCAAATCATTTTATCCATTAATCCAAATAAAACATTAAATTTGATCCAAATGGTTTGATGGTTAAATGGATTAATGGATTAATGGATCAAATGGTTTGGATCAAATTGGATTGGTTTCAAAAATGGTTTGGGTCAAAAATGGTTTACCCAATTAATTTCACTCTTTTCTTCTTTTGCCCAAAAAAATATAAAATAAATTGTCTCTTCTCTCTCGTCGCTTCACGGCGACTCACTGAACTTTCATTGCTCATAGTTTCTCCGGCGATTCTCGATTTTCTCCGGCAAACAGGTGAGCTTCTCCTCTATCACTCCAAAATAGCTAGCTTTTTTTGGGTCTGTCTGCTTAATTTGAGTTTGATTTGTGTATTTGCTTGATTTGAGTTTTCAGGGTTTGTGAATGGTCATGAGTTTTGAGGTTTATTGTTTCTGGATTTGTGAATGGTCATGCGTTTTGAGGTTTATCTGCTTGATTTGAGCTTGATTTGTGCTTGATTTGTGTTTATATAATTCCATTTTTTCCTTTTTCTGAATCGTCTTTGTTATCACACGACATGACTAAAGACTTGCTGATGCTCATTCTCACTGGTGACAGATTTAAGTAGAGAGTCTACAGGATTCTGATAGAAGAATTCTAATAGAGAGTCCTTCCTTGCCTTCGCTTACACTATTCACACAAGCGAATTTGATTCCTTTCTTGTTCATGCTTGCAAGTTTCATCTCTGGGTAGAGACTAGAGACTAGCGTTTAAGATCAACCTGTAGGTTCTTTAGCTCTCCTAACTAGCCTTGCTTTACCACCTTCTTGGTTACCAACCTGTAGCTACATCGGGGTTTCACGTCTTCTGATCCCAATAGCGAGTGAAACACAAAAAAAAAAAAACAACATTTTTGTCACTTCTTCAAGATACGCTTGGAGAATATCTTCTTGCAATAAGGGCTAGACTTTAGCATCCCATACCTATGAACTTGCTCCACCAACCGCGCATGAACACGACCCTGTTTCAGTTGTCATCGTCTAGATTTTTCTGCAGTTCATGTTAGACTTTAGATCTTGTTGCGAGTACACTCCTGGCTACAAAGTGTTGTAGTTCAATTGAGATCATATTTTGAGTGTATCTCTGCAGTCTAAGAACCAGTTTTATCACATCTTCCTATCTTTGAATGATGTGAAACTTGCAATGTAGCCATTCTGTCAGTCATATTGTTAATTACGGTACATGGAAAAGACGAGCAACGTAGCTAAAATTATCATATCTTGATCACAGTCATAAACGTTAGGCGAGCTTACAGCTTTTCAATTTACTCAAATATACTATCTTAGTAGTCTACTCCTGATTCAGAAAGTGATATCAACTCGCGCTCTTATACTCTTGAAGTACTAACAATCTTTCTTCATTCTAGTACCGTCTTTTCTACTTGAAGAGAGACACATCATCCACCTATCTGTTTTTTTTTCTTTACAATTGTTCAGTGATAGATGCTGTATATACATTTGATTTAGGTTCTCATATTGACACAATACTTGCTATTAACATAGTTCCTCAAGACAAAGCTAAGCTATATGTTCAATTCCTATAGGGAGAGTAGAAATATTGACACAATACTTGCTATTAACATAGTTACTCTCATATGTTGGGAGATTCTCCCCGGAAAATCTAAATTTTTGGGATTTATCAGATTGATACAGGAGAGAGATGAGTGATGAACCAGTGAAGCTCAGTGAAGAAGAGGACGAATATGTTTTGATTGATCTCGACGATGTTGCTAGGCACATTGACATTCCGTCAGACGCTCCATATACTTTATCAGTTAATCCCATTTAGCTTTTTTCTTTTGTTTTGTTGCTCTTCTTCTTGTTTTTAGGCTTTGTATGTTTTAAGTTTCGTCTTGTTTTATTCTCAGGGTTTGGATACTTTGAATCCGGTATTGACCATTGATGGCAAAATCAAGCTGGTTAGTCTTGAGTTGCAACTTAATATTCTTTTCATTCAGTTTAGATTTGATCTCTTCTTTTGGTTTGTTTATAAAAAGGTTGGAGAATACTTGGAGACGATTGGTACATGTCTTGCTTTCGCTGACAAGGGTATGTTCACTTTCTCCCACAAACATTAACCATCTTATTGTCTCACCTTGTGGACCTACAGAAACATTATTGATTGGAACATTTGTTTCAAGTACTACTTCCTTGTCTCTTTCGATCTCCTTGTGTGCTGATTTCGGTTCGGTTTACCTTTTTTTTTTGCAGAAGTTGTCGCAGCTGAAAACCAGACACCACACAAGACAGTCGAACCTGTTGCCAAGCTCCACAAGATTCTTAAGTTTAGGGTAACATTAGACAATGAGGATGGACAAACATAAACAAACAATTTGTAAAAGAACATCTTTCGAGTTTTATTACCATGTTAATGAATAATTTATCGACCACTTACAAGTGAGACAAGGCCACGGAAATGGAATATGTTTTGAGTTTTTTTCTTTAATTCACTCATTGAATCATAATCAATAGAACAAAAGCGACATGTGTTGTTAGTTTCTTAAGAATCCATCCATCTGTAAATTTCATCTGTAATTCTATATAATCGCTAACGAGAATGAATCGTATTAATCAAATCTGAAATATTTTAAAAGTGTCTTGTTTTATATATATATAAATAAGAAAAATATCCTCAAATACCACACTTCAAAAGTCATTAATTATGGTTTAGATTTTGGGTTTTAGGGTTTAGGTTTAAGAGATTCGGAAGAAACATATGAAAATAAATGTATATAGTTTTTTTCTCTTCAAGAAATGTTATTTTTGTCACTTTCACCTTGATATGGTATTTTTGTCACAAAAACATGAAAGTGTGGTATTTTTGAGAATTGCCCGAAAATTTAAAATTTTGATATATTATCTATTTTTGATATTTATATAAAAATATTTTGGAATACAAGTTTCTAAATGAAAAAAAATTAAAAATGTTATTAATAATAATTAGAATAATCTTAATTCATTAATAATATTGATTAATTGATTTAGGTTAAAATTAGTGTAAACGAGATCAATGAAACTGATTTCTAAAGTAATATTATGTTTTTCTTTTCAAATGAATAAACACATATTTTGATATTCATATAAATTTTACAAATACAAGTGTTGTTATACTGCTAGTTATTTCGTTGATGGAAACTGTGTAAGTCATGACAGTAAGTGTGTATACGAATAATATACTTATATACCATTTTACCTGCTTTAATGGATTGTAGTAATGAGATTTTTTTGTTGTCAACAGTGTTATAAAGAAATTCCCTATATATTGATTGAGAAGACGGAGAGAGAAAATTCAGACACGTGTCTCACTCAGAGTAACTTAAGGGGAAGTTAACCAATGAAATAGTTACATTCAGACATGTCAACAAAAATTAATATACTTTTTAATATATGGAAATATATGATTCCATTAGATTTTCTCTCTTTTTATGGTATCATTAAATTCAAACATTTGGAAGCATATAATTAAGAGATTTAATGGCTTATATGATACTTAAATTTTAGAAATTATATAAATGCAAATTTTTATCCCACATGGACTACAAAATAAAAGGGATGACATGCATATTGCTTATAAATAATTAAATTTACTCAGAATTTTGAATTACGTATATGAAGTATTTAATAAACGCAGAAATTTGTAAGATTTTATTTGATTTAATCAAGTTTTATTTGAATTATGTTATTAAATTGAATTTAAAAATATTTATATATTTTTGTTTGATAGAAATTTAAATATTAGAAACTTCCTAAATTGTGAAAATATTAGAATTATTTTAAATTTATCAAAATTATAATATTATAAATATTTTTATGTTAATAAAGTTTATATTATGTTTGATGATATATTGCTATTGTTTATTAGATTAAATATTCTACTGAATATTATATTTATAAATAGTATATTAGCCATAAAAACTTTGACTACTATGATACTATGATAACAGTTTAACTAATAATCAAATATAAATCATATATTTTATCCGCGTGCGGAATATCATCTAGTTAATTAAGAATAAAAAGGATTATAGTAAGAGTAGTTATGTTTTTAGAAAATGACGGTGCTAATTTTTTTAATCTGACCTTTACCCCGAGAAGATACGCGTTAAAGAGACCGGTTTCCCAAATTGGTTCATTTATGCTCACAAAATCAGATACCCAAACGAAGAAGCAATTGGTTGGTCTGTTGCGCTGTTCTTCAAATAACTAGAACGCATTTGAACCATACCGAATTTCGGTTTAACACGTACCGGTATGGTTATGTAACCCATTTCATTGATCTCTATCTTCCCTTAAAGTTCTTCCTCTAAATATAAATTAAAAACCTCTTCCTCGCACGCTCGCTCTCTCATTTCGATTTGGATCAGAAAGAAATAGAAAATTTCTTCGGAAATTACAATACTAATCTCTGCTTCTTCGATCGAAATTTGACTTTCTTTTTCGAGTGACTTTGAGTTTTTTTCTTCTTTTCGAATTCGATTTTTTTGTTTATCTCTTTGGTTGGATCATCAAATGGCGACCGCTTCCTCTCCTCCTCCGCCTTCAGACTCTCCAAGCGAAGAGACAACACCGACGATTCAAGAAGCGACTCAGCAAGATGTGCTAAACGAAACGAAGGAGGAGGTCACTTACAAGACGAAATCGATTCAGTTCCTTGGACGAAACACGCCTATCATCCTCCAAAACGAAAATGGACCTTGCCCTCTATTAGCCATTTGTATGTTCTTCTTCCTTCGCCTTAGGGTTGGTTAAGACCATCGAATTAGGGTTCGGAAAGTGTAACCTAGGTGTCTATATCATGGATTGTTTAGGTTTCCGTTACTGATTTTGTCTGGAATCGGAACACTGGTTGAAGAATCAGTGCTATGTTTTGCTGGTTTTGGTAATAATGTGATGAAATGTTTCTCTTATCATCAGAATGAGACAAGTTTTCTATATTCATTTGTTTGGTGATTTAATTGAAGTCTGAAGCTTATAAATTCTCTTGTGCTTGTTGTTGTTATTGATTTTGGGATGTAACAGGTAATGTTCTTCTCTTGAGAAACAACTTGAAGCTAAATCCTGACTGTTATGAGGTTTCTCAAGAGAGATTGCTGTCCCTCGTTGTCGACAGATTGATTGATTCCAATAGTAAAGTCAATGTAATAAACCTGCTGGCTTCTTCTTGCTTGTTCTTTATATATCGTGAAAGCCATAATCTCGTGGATAACCTTATTTTATATTTTTCTCATGGTAGGACAAAGAGGAAGAATATATCAAGAATCAGCAACAGAACATTGCTGATGCAATTGATCTTCTTCCACGCCTAACCACTGGAATCGATGTCAATATTAAATTCAGGAGGTTTGATGCTTTTTGTGATCTGTCTCCGTTTCTACTATGTAGAAAGTCCAATCATGACCATTAAATCTTTACTTGGTTGCAGGATTGATGATTTCGAGTTCACACCTGAGTGTGCAATATTTGATTTACTTGACATTCCCTTGTATCATGGATGGATAGTTGATCCCCAGGTACATTATTTTGTTTCATACTTTTGTCTGAATGGCTTCGTCTACCTTGATTTAATTTCGATAGTATAGGCCGTTGACAGTTTGTTAATTGCTGTCTTGTCTATTGTGCTTTGTGTGTTGATGTTTGGGATGTGGGGCCAATTTTCTATTCTTTCCCTTTTCATTGTTTGGCAGCCAAACTTTGGCTCGTTATGGATAGGAACAGTGATCAAGAGCACTTTCTTTTGAGATGGTATCTTGATCAATTCTGGCTATGTAGTAAAAGGCTTGATTTCAATGTTTTCTATTTGTCTACCTCCAGGATGTTGAAGCAGCTAATGCAATTGGAAGCAAGTCCTATAATGCTCTAATGGGTGAGCTCGTTGCACTGGAGACGCAGAATTTTGAGGCTCGAGGCGATGAAAATCCCGGAGATGATTCTGTTGATTTTGCTGCGGCAACCACTGCGGCTCTAGGGGTTCCTTCACCATGTCTTTCGAAAACAAGATCTTTTGATGATTCTCCACCTGCAGCTGCAGAGCTTCGTAGACTGAGAAAGGGAGACCTTGAAGAAGAAACAGAGTTATTGCAAGCCTTACAATTATCACAGGGGAACGATTCAGCACCAAACACTCACGGAGACTCAGCCAATCTGGACTCTGCATTCACATTTTCAGATGCAAGTCCAACTAGCACCCATGATGAGAGTATCTGTCACCTAGACCTAGAACAGTTCAAATCTGATGGCGATAAAGCATCAGAAAATGACAGGAATATGATGGAAGTTGGAAAACTCCCTACTTCGATTATAATTAAAAGTGGGGATCTTGACCATGATCAGTTATCTCCTAAGGAATCTGGAGATGAGAACAGTAACGAAAAGGCTACCGCGGAGGTAACTTCGTCTGAGGCGCTTTCAGTGGAGAAGACTGATCTGGAGTCGAACAAAATTGAATGCACTTCTGAGAGTCTGCTCCAGTCTGGTGCAACTTCTGTTAATCCAGGTAGTCTTTATTCATCCTTAGATGGCCCGTAACCTCGTTAGTGACGCTTTACATAATTATCTACTTCTGCATATATATCCTTGTACATCTGAAGATATTGGATTATGAAAATTCTTATTCATATTCCCACTCCATCTCCAGATCTTACTTGCAGATCCCAGCATGACGATGTACCCGATGCTTTTACCTCACCCGTATCTACTGATGAACCCATGTATGAAGGTGAGGAATGTGTAAACGCTGTGGCTCCAGTTTGTGCAGACAAAGAACCCGTCTATGAAGGTGAGTCACTTCTTGGTAAAAGGGCTGAGAAGAATGTTGATGATTGTTCTTCTGAAGGGAAGGTGACGGATGGGCTCACAGCAAAAGAAGGTAAATTATACTTGTCACACGTTTTGGTAAACTCATACAATGTACCCTTGTGCATGGAGACATTCTCTACGCACAAATTCATATGCTCCCTTATATATGTATTAATACATTATCGTTGTGTTTTGTCAGGTGAACTAATCAGGAATTTCATGAAGAATAGTGCCAGTCAATTGACCTTCTGCGGGTGCGTGATATTATCCATGGTTTGGAAGTTATATTCTCTAATTGACGGCATTGGGATTATCTTACATATGGATTGCTTCTTGCAGACTCTTTCGCTTGCAAGAAGGCCTTAAAGAACGTGAACTCTGTGTTTTTTTCCGCAACAATCATTTCTGCACCATGTTCAAGGTTAGTGTAATTTGTAGATATTTCCATCTTTGGATTGTAACAGGTCAGATTCTGATTTAAAACTTCTTGTTGCTGTCATTTTTGCAGTATGAAGGTGAACTTTATCTTTTGGCTACAGATCAAGGTTACCTGAATCAGCCTGACTTGGTTTGGGAAAAGCTAAACGAGGTATCAACAAAGTTATTACTCGTTATTGGTATTAGTTGCTTATTTTATAACTCTCAAGGATATATCATTATATCCACAGTCTCTTTCCGTCTTTCGTGCTATGGCTTCTTGTGACGACTATTGACATGCAATCTGGTTTCAGGTCAATGGTGACACTGCGTTCATGACTGCTACTTTCAAGGACTTCAAGATCGACAGCAGCACAACTGGCGCAAGCGGCACATGGGATGAACAAAACGCAGTCACAAATACTGCCGTATGCTGTCCTTGTAACATAGTCACTATACAGGATCTTCTGCTTTTACATTTTTAATCATTTTTTTTGTTGCTTTTGATTTTTCCTCACAGGATTATCTTGCAAGCATCAACAATGTGCCAGACACAGGCATGGATGTCAAGTAATTATCTCCTCCTTGTCGCCACTGATAAATTCATCCCCGTTGTTTCAAAACTTCACTGTTTCTACTAAAACCCAACCCCACTAAACCCTTGTCACAAGCAGATGATAAGACACATTTTTAAAATTGTTTTCTTTTGAAACATGTTTATGATTTGTTTGATTTCATGGTACTATGCAGCTCTGATCTACAACTGGCGATAGCTTTGCAACAACAAGAGTTTGAGGACCAGAGCCCACGCAGTAACCCTACTCCACAACCAACAAGTGTTGGTGCGTCCCGACTGATCACTGGTCCTCAGGTATTTGATTCATACTCATTACTCTATAATTAGATAGGAAAAGATATAACAATCAATATTCTAGAAAAGCAGGAATGAACAAAAAAATCGGTTTAGCTTTTGCATGAGTAAATTACATTGCAATATCAGACAACAAGTGCTTATGAGAAAAGGATAGAGAGTGTAGAGCCTTAAAAACCGAATTTGTAAGTTATGTTCGGTACGTCTTTATTGTATATTTACTTCACATATTTTGGGAATTTATGTATAAATTGTGATTGTGCAACATCACACGATAATGAGCATTAACGTAATCAGAATCCAATTGCTTTTTTTAATGTTAATTAGCATTAACATCACACGATAATGAACATTGCAGCTTCCAAGGAGCAGCCACAGGCCATCATCAGCTGCATCATCTGCGTCTTCAAGACACGATGGCAAATCCTCTAAAGATAGCAAATGTAGAATCATGTAAATCCTCGTGTCACTTCTGTAAATTTCCAACCTTTTTTTCCTAACTTTTTTTTCTTTTTGCCTTTTTATCTGGCTTCAAGTAACAACAAGAAAAAAAAAAAACGTAATAAACTGTAATTGCGCTTTGCTAAAAAATACTAATATTTTTGTTGCTCATAAATCAGAGCTTCTTTATCCTTACGGTTATGGGAAAAGAATTAATGTTTTGAGTACGTTGTGTTCTTTGGCTTTACTTCTGCTATGTTTGATGTTTTTTTAACTTTGATCCGTACAGCGTGTTGGACTATCTTCCGAGTCACTAACCCAGTCGGATTGATCTAAGACTAGTAGAATAAAATTTAAAAATCATATATTGGAAAAAGTTTTAAAATTATTATGTGATTGAACTTGTAAGTTTGTAACTAAGTTGGAGGAGACAAAAAAATCCATCACTTGAAGATAAATATATTAGTTATTTTTTTTATATATTATGTCATTTTAAAAACATTATTTATGTCAAATAAAGTTAATTTAACCAATTATAGAAATATTATAAAATACAAATGATCACAAAATCAAAAACTTATTTTAATCTTGAATGCTGATATAGAATGATACTATTGATTTATTTAAAATCCTATATAAATAGTCTTAGATATGCATACTCTCAGCTAGTCCTGGGCATTTTAACTGGAACCGAAACCGAACCGAAATAACCGAAACCTAACTGAATTTTATGAAACACCTATTGGATATTGAATTGAGAATTTATGGATAACCGAACCGAACCGAAACCAAACCATAAACCGAACAGATAATTGAATATCCGAAACACAAATCCATATACCTAAAAATATTATTTATATCTATATTTAAAATAACTAAATAATTAAAATTAACCAAATATTACTAAAAAGACTGAATTATCCAAAATTATCCAAATTTTTTTATCCAAAATATTCGACATTATCCGAATTATCTGATATTATCTAAAATTATTCGGTTTTTTATCCAAATTATCTGAAAAATATAAGAAAAACCGGAACCGAAACCAAAAAACCGAACCAAAATTTGTGATTAACCGAATGGTTACTAAATCTCTATAACCGAAAAGCTGAAAACCAAAAACCGAACCAAAACTGAACCGAATTTTATGATTAACCGAATGGTTACTAAATCTCTATAACCGAAAAAAACCAAAAACAAAAAAAAAACTAACCGAAAAACCGAACGCCCAGGACTACTCTCAACTATTATTATTAGTATAATATATCAATATTTTGTTTATTGAAAAATTAGTATCTTATGAATAAAAATTCTCTAACTACTCTTTCTTTTACTAAATAGTTTGTATCTATCTTATTTATAGGGAAAAAACAAGAGATTGAAATTGAGAGAAATATACAATAAATATATAGACTATTCAAAATGTACTTCTGTTTGATTTAGACTAGCATCAAGTTCTTCATAAAATTCTTTTTTGTGTTTTATTTTCGTTCATAATTTTTTTGCAGCTTTTTAACTTTTTTTTTCTTTTCACTTTTTAGGATCTGAAGGATCACTTTACTCTCTTTTCAAAAACAAAGGATGGATTACTAGCCTAGAGGTTTTCGTTGAAGATTCTCAATTATCGATTGATAGGACTTTAGAGCATTTCTAACTCATATTATATATCTTCAAATTTGAAGTATCATATTTTTTATTGCACTGCAGTCTTTACAAATTATATATTATATAAATAATTTTTCTAAATTTAGATTTTATCAATTTAATCTAAGTTGATTTATCTCATAAATATTTAAATACATATACCTGTAAATATAATTTTGTATATATTTATATGAACACTTTTTAAAATAAAAATGAAAAACATTAATATAAAATAAATATTGCATAATTTTACATTACATTAACCAAATTTCATACAAAAAAACAAAACTACATAAATATTTCACAAATTAAAATACAATAACAATACTAACATTCAGGTAAATTTGATCATGAACCTCCAAGATCATTTAAAATATCGTCCAAACGAATTTGGTGGAGTTGAAGGTTCTTGCTCTAGAGTTCTTTTTTTGTATGAGTCTTGCTTGTTCAGATCGAATAAACTCGCGGGTATTAAGATCACTGATTGAATCTAAATATGTTAGCAATATTCTATTTTCCTATTGCATTTCTTTGAATGCCATTTTTTTTTTTTGCTTGATTTTGCATACGCAATTGAGCTATTTCATAACTATTGACTCTAGTTGCTGCATTTTCTTTGAAAAAAATCAAGATTTTGTTCATTTGATGAAACTAAAGTGTCAACAGATGAATTGTTATCTTCACCAATTAAATAATATTTTTTGTAATATGTTTTATATATGTTTTGAAGTTTTATGCTTTATATTTTAATGTAATATTTTATTAAATGATAAATTTGTAATATGTTTTTTATTTGTTTTGAAGTTTTATGTTTTAAAATTATTACGATAATAATTAAAGAACTATACTGCAAAATGTAAAAAAAAATGAAGTTAAATATAGAGTATTAGCATTGGAGAATAACACCTCTAAACTTCAAATATAAAGCAACTCATACTCTAAAAGTGACATATGGGTTGGAGTCAGATCATTCACTGGTTGACAGAAAAAGGCAGATTATTCACTCTCTCTCTTAATCTCAAAGACAACATCACTCCCATTGAGGTACTATTCTATTATTTACTCTTTCAATTCAATTAGTTTATTTATTTACCTTTCGCCTATGTGTATAAGTTTCTTAGTTTTCTAACTCTCGAAGAACCTCTTTGGAATTTTTTTTACAGATATGTGACATCGTCACCTATGTGTATAAGTTTCTTAGTTTTGTAACTTGTGAAGAAGCTCATTCATGGATCATGAAATAATATTTTGAGATGAATAAAAAAACTCTTTGAATCAGTTGATGATAATTATGATGACCTTGGTTCACAGTCTTTGTCTTTAATTCAAAGAATTGCAGGTTGGTTTTTGCTCTTTTTATACTTCTTTGTTTTACCACCAATTTTATTTAATTTCTAATCAAATTTTGTCCTCTACAGCTAACATGCTTCATTATCCATTAAAGCATGTTATTTTTGGGGATTATTAACCTTCTACACAGCAAATAATCAGTTATAGAACTCATGCGTTATTTTGATAGCTCGAATATGAGGTTTGGTTTAGTTGATAAATCACTTGATAAAGCAGGTATAAAGAAATCAAATCTCATTGGATTTTCCCTTCTTTTTTTTTTAGTTTGAACCATGTGTATGTCTTAACTTTTATTCTTGTATACAGGTTTCGAAGTTGAACCGTGGTACAACTTTTTTTACAAAGAAGTGGACATTCCATCTTCTATTACACAAGGATGGCAGCGTGATAATTTTGAAGGAGATCATCATTTTCGATTCCCCTCCAAGAACAGGTTCCTTATCTTTCTCTCCAACAGATGAGATGATCCAGAGGTTAATGAGGATGATGCAATGGATGAGGATCCTAATGATGAAGGTGATGCTATATATTTTAATCCTAATGATGACGATTTTATGGATGAGGATGAACTTCCACATAAGTTTGTGCAAAACTTGTACATAAATTTGTGGCGTTCAAGTGAAGAGGGGCCGCCAACAATCAATTTTTGTGTCCACCATGATCTCGATTCTGACTTGAAGTATCAACTTTACATAAAATTGTATTTTGATCTCCTAAAAGATTCTCTTGCAGACCTACTTTACCAAGTAAGTATCAAACTTTTCTTTACTTTTATATACAGAAAAAGTAGTATCATATAGAAAAATAAGTTTATATTTTCACAAGGGCGGAACCTTGTTTAGAGACATAAATAGAAATTTTAAGACACTCGATGTTGCCTTTGAAATAAGTGGTTTCAAAAAAAATTCTTAGATTACTTACATCTCTTAAATCTGGAACAAATTTATCACCTTCTCTCTAGGGGAAATTCAATTTTATAGGATGAAAGAACTGGTGGCAAATCATCTGAGTAACTGCAACAATGATATCAGAAAACATTCTGACAACCTCATGTTACAACACATAACAAAATCATGTTATGATGTTGATAACATGAGGAAAGCACTTTCGTCAATTTGTTATGAGAAATTTTGTCATTTCGTCCGTGTTATGCGTTCGAAGGTAATGGTTTTTCTTTTGGATTTATGTCATCCTTTAGTCAATTCATCTAATTATATGTTCGCCATTTTAACTAATTAACTCACTGTTAGATGTTCATTGAGGGAGTTATATATGGGGATTTATCGAAAGCTGAAGCTGTAGCTATCTCTACTTTATTTTGAAGTGTAAAAATTCTTCTTGATGATGAATGTGTCGGAATTCGTCGTGGCACCACCAGAATAGACTCCAAAGTTAAAATTAAGTCTGATCCTATTCTCATTTTCAAGGTTTAAATGATCTGCATTTTAAAATCTTTTAAGACATTCTCTATAAACAAAAACTTATAATGTTCGGCATTATTAATTCTTCTGGTTCTGGTTTTAGGTTTGCTTCCAAATCGGGAAAGAAAGCTGTTGTCCGTGGAAAATAGCAGTTGTAAAACTGTTAAAAATAATGGTAGCCAACAAATTATACCATCAACTTAGGTTAGTTTGCAGTTTGGATTATGGTAGAATATGTAGCAGTTTGCAGTTTGGATTATGATAGAATATGTTGCGCAAAACTTATACAACTAAATTGATTTCACTATGAATTTATATGGTACAAGAGATTATTGGGCATCAAAGATTGTTGGTTGTGAAGTTTATTTGATCCATGGAATGAACCGGTTCATCATTGATGTTAGTTCTTCGGAACACGACCCTCAACATTTGCTGGATCGAATATTCAACTATGTAGAGACCCTCGGTGTATTTTTGGTATGCTTTTTATTAAGATTTGAAATCTATTGTAAGTTGTTTTTTCATTAACCGGCGTTATTAAGATTCAAAATCTATTGAAATCTTATAGGAAGGTATTGATGATGTTACCTTTGAAACATAAAAAACCGTAGTGGGTGGTGCATTGCCAAGCGACGATGGATCTAATTTGTGGGATCAAATTGCTGAGAGAAGGTATGTTTTACATCTTTGAAATGATAATTGTTGTTGTTGTTGTTGTGTAAGTGTCCTTGACGTTGAAACTGATCTCTAAGTATTGGTTGATATGAAGATTCTATCTTGGTTTCGATGAGAAAGTTATCTCTGAACTATGACAGACAACGAAGACTGATGTTATCAACTTCTATGAAAAGTACTTCAAAGATGTAGGCTTGCCGTTTGCATTAGGAGGTGCAACACTACTTCTGCATCTTTTGTGTGAACAGTTTCCTGTGTTTTTTTTTATTATTAATGAACTATGTTGCTCTTTGATGTTAAATTATGCTAAATTTTATGGAATATATTCCGAGTCACTAGATCAACTCGGATTGTTGTAATACTAGTATAATAAAATTAACAAAATTATATGTAAGCTTTATAAATATAAAACTAGAAAACAATTTTAAAATTATTATGTGATTGAACATTCTAAATGGTTGTAACTAAGTTGGAGGAGACAAAAAAATCAACCACTTGAAGAGAAATATATTAATTATTTTTTATATATTATGTCATTTTGAAAACATTATTTATGTCTAATAAAGTTAATTTAACCAATTATAAAATACAAATGATCACAAAAATCAAATAAACTTATTTTAATCTTGAATGCTGATATAGAATGATACTATTGATTTATTTAAAATCCTATATAAATAGTCTTAGAAATGTTCCTCTCAGCTATTATTAGTATAATATATCAATATTTTGTATATTGAAAAATTAGTATCTTATGAATAAAAATGCTCTAACTACTCTTTCTTTACTAAATAGTTTGTATCTATCTTATTTAAAAGGAAAAAAATGATTGAAATTGAGAGAAATATACAATAAAATATACATAGACCATTCAAAATGTAGTTCTGTTTGATTTAGACTAGCTTTAACTTTTTCATGAAGTTCTTTTTTATTCGGACAACGATTGGCTAGGACCACAAGTGATTGGTTTGAATTTATTATAAATACATATCATCGTAATATCTTAGAACATGATTATTGGGAACTCTAGAAGAAAACTCTAAACTAAAAAGAAGCATTAAAATATATCAAAACAAGTAATCATTATAGAAACAGGTTCTAGCCACATTGAATTTGATTGGTTGAAAAAAAAACTAAATAAAAACTAATCAATTAAATAATGTTTCAGAACTTCTAGTGAGAGAATTCTAGTGGGATTCTCCCACTATAATCATGCTCTTAGAGCTGTTGAAAATTAGTTCGTAATTAAATAAGATTTCAACGATGAAAATTTCTTCTCCATTTAAAAAAAAACGTCAAGAATTGTTAATTACGGTCCTATATGATCTAATTAAATGATAATGTTTAGTTTTGTTGATATACAATAAAGTATCTTAGTAGAATCTTTAATAAATCAACTTTCACCATCAACGATTTTCGTGAGCAGCCAGCCGAACCAAAGTGGAAGTCTTCTTCGTCGTCACTTCAATTATTATTATTTTTTGATTAAGAGTAAATATTAGTGTTAAGTGGTCATTAATGGCTAAAGTAAGAACGGGTCAGCAACGGCAGCCAAATCTTAAATTCACACAGCTCACTTTTTCCGATTCTTCCGTTTCAAGTCAACGTTCCCTTCGTTTCCTCCTACCTTCTTCTCCCGAAAAATCATTTGAATTCCCCACATTTTAGATCTTCCTTATTCAAAGATTTGATCTTGAATCTCTATCTCAGAGTTCTCGATCTTGATTGCACGCCAAGCGTTCGATCTTTAGTCTCACTCAACCTTCTTGTGTTCTGCTTGAGATTTGATCCGACTTCTGAAAGTTTCCAGCTTTTTGGGTTAGTTACCTTCTTGATGGCGTATCATCCGGTTTATACAGAGACTATGTCAATGGGAGGAGGGTCAAGCCATGGGTTTGGCCAGCAATTCGTGCCGTTTGCTACGAGTAGCGGATCTTTGAGGGTGGAGTTGTTACATGGTAACTTAGACATTTGGGTTAAGGAAGCTAAACATCTTCCAAACATGGATGGCTTCCACAACAGACTCGGTGGGATGTTGTCTGGTTTAGGCAGGAGGAACAGTACCAAAGTGGAAGGTGAGAAGTCCTCCAAGATAACGAGTGATCCTTACGTGACTGTCTCTATCTCAGGTGCTGTGATTGGCAGAACTTTTGTGATCAGCAACAGTGAGAATCCTGTGTGGATGCAGCATTTCGATGTACCCGTGGCTCATAGTGCTGCTGAAGTTCACTTCGTGGTGAAAGACAGTGACATTATCGGATCACAGATCATAGGAGCTGTCGGAATCCCAACCGAACAGTTGTGTTCAGGGAATAGAATCGAAGGGTTTTTCCCGATACTTAACAGTAGTGGGAAGCCTTGTAAACAGGGTGCTGTCTTGAGTTTGTCTATTCAATACACTCCAATGGAAAGGATGAGACTTTACCAAATGGGTGTTGGTTTTGGTGATGAGTGCGTAGGAGTTCCTGGTACATACTTCCCTTTGAGGAAAGGTGGGAGGGTCACTCTGTATCAGGATGCTCATGTTGATGACGGTACACTTCCGAATGTGTATCTCGACGGTGGGATGCAGTATAGACATGGAAAGTGCTGGGAGGATATGGCTGATGCGATAAGACAGGCAAGGAGGTTGGTTTATATCACAGGTTGGTCAGTTTACCATCCGGTTAGGCTGGTTCGTCGTAATAATGATCCGACCGATGGTACATTAGGGGATTTGCTTAAAGCCAAGTCTCAAGAAGGTGTTAGAGTGTTGGTTCTGGTGTGGGATGATCCAACTTCAAGGAGCCTTCTCGGGTTCAAAACAGTAAGAATCTACATAACTCTGTTTTTGTTTCGGTTTTCAAAACATTCTATTTTTGTTTACCTATAATCAGATTTACAGAATATTCTCCTATGTGTGTCCTGTGTACTACATGCTAGTAGCTAGATTGGCACTTCGATAGGAAGAGAAAAAGTTTTAACAATGAGAACATGTTATAGTTTACTTTATATAATTTACATATGGAGTTATATATAGTTTTTTTTTCCGGATAGACACATTAGATTGCTCTGGTTTCTTTTTTATGCATATCCTTTAGCTTTCAACAGAAGCTCTCTGTTTATGTACAGTTGAATGGAAAGATATACAGGTCTTGCACAGAAAAGTCTTTTTAGTTTCATACTAAACTTTCTTCAGTGCTTTCTATTTAGCTTTCTGATACTTGCTTTGTTAATCCTGTTGGAGAGTATGATTTTTCTTTCATGATTTAACTATATCATTTTGACATGTTTGAGTGTTAAATTAAGCAACAATCCTTTTTTTTTTTTCAATGAAAGCTGGTGTTTTGTTGCATGTAGCAAGGAGTTATGAACACAAGCGATGAAGAGACTCGGCGGTTTTTTAAGCATTCCTCAGTGCAAGTTCTTCTTTGCCCCAGGTCTGGAGGGAAAGGTCACAGCTTCATAAAAAAATCTGTAAGATGCTCATTAATTACTGCTTAAACTCCTTTGTGTATAGATTTATCATCTGAACTCTGAGTATGATTGTGATGATCAGGAAGTTGGAACTATCTACACCCATCATCAGAAAACTGTGATTGTAGATGCTGATGCTGGTCAGAATCGAAGAAGGATCGTAGCGTTTGTTGGAGGGCTAGACGTTTGCAACGGACGTTTTGATACTCCCAAGCATCCCCTGTTTAGGACGCTAAAGACACTCCATAAAGATGACTTCCATAACCCAAATTTTTTGGTAACCATTCAAGAAAGATCATGATTGGTTGCAATGTTAGATTTAGATTCAACTATTCTTGATCCATGTAAATAACCTTTTGTTGTCTTAGACTACTGCGGATGATGGACCAAGAGAACCATGGCATGATCTGCACAGCAAGATTGATGGTCCAGCTGCATATGACGTGCTTGCTAATTTTGAGGAACGCTGGCGAAAGGCTTCAAAACCTCGCGGAATGGGGAAACTAAGGTCGTCTTCTGATGATTCGTTGCTTTTGATAGAAAGAATTCCCGACATCATGGGACTAGCTGAAGCTTCTTCTGCTAATGACAATGATCCAGAGTCTTGGCATGCTCAGGTAATTCAGCAAGCTTCATTTGTTCAAGTATGATGCATTATTGTTTATGTGCAAAAAAAATCTCATTTCTTTCCATGAATTGATCTTTAGGTTTTCCGTTCAATTGATTCAAGCTCAGTCAAAGGGTTTCCAAAGGACCCAAAGGAAGCTACTGGAAGAGTAAGCACAAACTCTGAACATTTTGTAACTTGTCTTCTCTAATCACCAACATGTTGCTACTTTCTACTGATTATATGTACGTGGTCAGAATCTTCTATGTGGGAAGAATATACTCATTGACATGAGCATACACGCGGCTTATGTTAAAGCCATACGATCTGCTCAGCATTTCATCTACATTGAGAACCAATACTTTCTTGGATCATCATTCAACTGGGATTCAAACAAGGACTTGGGTAAGGAGTAATTTAAAGGCAAGTTCAGTACAAAAATTTAATCAATAGTTGCTTTAATATGAAGGAGTTTTGGCATTGCAGGTGCTAATAATCTTATTCCAATTGAAATCGCGCTTAAGATTGCTAATAAGATTAGAGCAAGGGAGAAGTTTGCTGCTTATATTGTCATTCCAATGTGGCCAGAAGGTGCTCCAACAAGTAACCCTATTCAGAGAATTCTGTACTGGCAGGTAAATACTTTTTCCATTATCTGCTAAATGATCTATCTCGACGAACAGTCTCGCCTTTATACTGGAATTTTTCATGATCTCTGTAGCACAAAACCATGCAAATGATGTATCAAACCATCCACAAGGCACTTGTGGAAGTCGGACTTGATGGTCAGTATGAGCCACAAGACTTTTTGAACTTCTTCTGTCTCGGAACCAGAGAGGTTGCTGATGGAACAGTTAGCGTATATAGTCCTCGGAATACACCTCAGCCAAATGCAAATGCAAATGCTATACAGGTAATATATAAATATAGATACATGGATCACTCTTGTTGAGAACTTGGGATCGCTGGCTGACCTTTGAATGGCCTCGTTTTCTCACTGAAACAACAAACTAATCCAGGTGCAAGCTTTGAAGAGTCGGAGATTCATGATATATGTTCATTCCAAAGGTATGGTAGTGGATGACGAGTTTGTCTTGATTGGTTCCGCGAATATCAACCAGAGATCCTTGGAAGGAACTAGAGACACTGAAATCGCCATGGGAGGGTATCAACCACACCATTCTTGGGCTAAGAAAGGTTCTCGTCCTCGTGGTCAGGTAAAAACAAATCCAAAGACTTCTACTTTTCAGTCTGCATATGCAATCTATAACGCAAGATGCAGAAACCCACCAACAGCTATGTCCTGAAAACGTGTCTTAAACAAGGTTTTGTTGCAAATTCCGCAATTACTTGCAGATTTTTGGATACAGAATGTCGTTGTGGGCAGAGCATCTAGGGTTTCTAGAGCAAGGTTTCGAGGAACCAGAGAACATGGAATGCGTGAGACGAGTTAGGCAATTGAGTGAGCTGAATTGGAGACAGTATGCAGCAGAAGAGGTGACAGAGATGACAGGTCATCTTCTTAAGTATCCAGTTCAAGTGGATAGAACAGGGAAAGTAAGTTCTCTTCCTGGATGTGAGACATTCCCAGATCTCGGTGGCAAGATTATAGGCTCGTTCCTTGCGCTCCAAGAAAACCTCACCATCTGAAAGACTGTAACTTGCCTTCTAGTGCCACATTTGTTTCTTTCTTTTTTTAATTTCTTCCATGTCAAGAAATCTCTCCGAGTGTGATCTGAATGAAAGTTTCTTTCAGGTTCAATTGTGCTTTCTGAATTTGCGAGCTGTAAATTTATTCATTACAGTTACTTCAATGGGTCATAGACTCATAGTGTGCGTTTGGATTTCTTTACTCGTCCGTCCACCTTATCTCATAATATGTGGATATAACAAGTAATAATTAATAAAAAGGATCATTAAAACATAAAGGATCATTAAAACATCATATAATAACTGGATGTAATACATTTTGATTCTAATGACTTCAATTTATCAATTAGAGAGAGAATATTATAGTACTATTGATTCAAAACTGGAAATCAACATTATTTGTGAAAGGTAAAATATGAATTTTTTTTTTAGTTTCTGTATAAATGTATAAAACTGTATTGTATTGGAAATGGAAGAAGTATATTTATCCCCTTTTGAAAATAATATCAAGTACCTTTTTCGTATAACATCAATCATCAAGTACTTATACAACAATAACTATAGATTGTGATGTAGTATCGAACCTACCTACCCCCTCACGTGTATAAACCACAAGTCTTGTGTACTACAGATCGTGTTATTTAAGTTGGGTCCCACAAAATCCTGACGTCAGCGTGATACGACGATCTGTAATTGGTAGATAGTACATTCTTAATCATGTTCCGGCATTTTTGGTAATTGAATCGGACGATAGAAGATGATGATAGATCGTAATCGGACGGTGACGGAGATTCCAATGTTCAGGGAGATCGTTAGCTTTATAAAAACGACAATGTTTCACATACTTCGACAAGTCCAAACTCATTGAATCGCACCATGTTCTGTCTGATCTGGTAAACACCTAGTTATTCATAAAAAATTTTTTTTTTTGATTTTTTTTCGAAGCAAGTATTATTGTTAAACTATATTTATCAAAAATTGAGATGTTACACCATATTTATCAACTATTTCTGAAAACAGATATCTCCGACTAACATAAACACCATAATCCAAAAATGTGAAATATCCGACAATTTCATCCTTAACAGTTAACACTATCATATGAAAACCAAAAGCAAAACCAAATAGTCCAAAAAAATTAGCGAGTGGCAAAGATGTAAATAAGGAAGATTGAAAGGGGTAAAAAAGGAAGCACGAGGGAGCTAACTCACGAAGTCTGCGTTGTCCAGATTCCGGAGGAAACACCCTGCCCCAATCTCTCTCTCACGCACACAAACAAACACACTTTTTCTTATTTTCCAGGTAACTAATTTTGGTTGAATTTGTGGAATAAGCATAGAAAAGCAAAAAATTTTAAAAAACTAACCAAACTATTTAGTGAGAGATAGAAAGAAATAGAGAAGGAAAATTATTAGTTTATAAATTATGATTTTTTTTTGGTTATTCTTTAAAATATCTGATTAATTTTCAGTACATACATACATATTTCTTTTGTTTGACATGTAATTTGTCCCACACAGAGGGAAATATTTTGTTTTTAATATTATTTGCATTTATAGTGTAATTCTGAATAAAACCAACAAATTTGAAATTTTTGAACACAACTGTACAAGTATCTTTGTTGACAAAAACAAAAAAAAAAACACAACTAATTTTTATTTTTTTTTAGGGAAAAGAAAAAAGATTAATTCGCCTAATTTTTCTCCTGGACTTGTTTATTAAACAAATTGAGTTTTCTATGCTGTTTTCAACCGATTCATATCTTTCTTATACAGCTTCAAAGCTCTCTCTCTCTCTCTCTCTCTCTTTCTTCTCTTCTCTTTCTCTTCTCAAAGATCGAACCTTCGATTTCATTCTCTGGAGAAGAAAAGCTCTTTCGTTTTCGTTCAACAATGGCGAAGAACGTTGGGATTTTGGCTATGGACATCTATTTCCCTCCCACCTGTGTTCAACAGGTAAAGAGCCCAAAGTTTCAAACTTTTTTTCTGATTTCATCTATTTATTACGTTTCATCAAGAGATATTGCATCGATACTCTGTTTCTGTCCAAGTTTTTTTTTTGTGTGTGTGTGTGAGTTTATTTACATTCTCCCTTTGACATTTGATTTCGTAAATCTTCAGACTTTCATGAAAATCTCCGAACATGGTTTCAAAATCTTAAGACATACTCTAGAAATATCATAGATTTTAGACAGACTTATGGCTTGTTTCTTCGTCTCTGGGGTTTTGTAATGCGGCGGAGTTTGGTTCTACGATGAAGTCAGAAAATGCTAAAAGTCTTTTTTTTTTAATTTCAAAACATATTCAGGATTCTGATTAAAGTTCTCAAACTTGAGATCTCTGCGTCTATGTCTGAGATTTGGTGACTTGAGATTGATTTGATCAAAGGTTGTCTACTTGATCGGCATTAGGAGTTTGAAAGGGGTTTTAATAGTTCCTTTGATCCTGAGATTTCTCATTTGGTTTCTTATTCATCAGATGAGATTTTTTCCCATCTATCTTTTATTCATCAGTGGTCTACAACATTATGTTCAATCTCTCTTTTTCATCTTTTTTTTTCAGGTTTTTAATATTTGAAACTATAGTGTTTATGATTTTGATGAATTAGATCAATGTCTATTTTTGTTATATAGGAAGCTTTGGAAGCTCATGATGGAGCAAGCAAAGGCAAATACACGATTGGACTTGGCCAAGACTGCTTAGCATTTTGCACAGAGCTTGAAGATGTAATCTCAATGAGGTAATTGTTTTCGGTTTGACTACAGGTCATTGTTTGCATTGCAAAGACTGATTGTTGTATTTGATCTGTTCCTTAGTTTCAATGCGGTGACATCTCTTCTTGAAAAGTATAAGATTGACCCCAAGCAAATCGGGCGTCTTGAAGTAGGAAGTGAGACTGTCATAGACAAGAGCAAGTCTATCAAAACTTTCTTGATGCAACTCTTTGAGGTACTTATGCTTCCTTCAACCTCAATTTCACTTGAAAATCCGAGGACCGCTTCTTTGTGTGAAAATGAGAGTTAAAGTTTGTTTGTTTCTGTGAATGAACAGAAATGTGGAAACACTGATGTTGAAGGTGTTGACTCGACCAATGCTTGTTATGGTGGAACAGCGGCTTTGCTAAACTGTGTCAATTGGGTTGAGAGTAACTCGTGGGATGGACGCTATGGCCTTGTCATATGTACTGACAGTGCGGTATAACATCGACATAGACTTTTGCTTTTTGTGCCTAAGAGTCTTTGCATAAGTCTTCTTCACCTGTTTATATATTTGAATGCTCTCAGGTTTATGCAGAGGGACCCGCAAGGCCCACTGGAGGAGCAGCAGCAATTGCTATGTTGATAGGACCAAATGCTCCTATTGTCTTCGAAAGCAAATTGAGAGGAAGCCACATGGCTCATGTATATGACTTTTACAAGCCAAATCTTGCTAGCGAGTACCCGGTAATCTTCAATGCATAATCTCAAGTGTTTGGCACAGAGAATCACATTCTTATTGGTTAAACGTTTTCTCGTGTTCTTGTAGGTTGTTGATGGTAAGCTTTCGCAGACTTGCTACCTTATGGCACTGGACTCCTGCTATAAACATTTATGCAACAAGTTAGTATTTTGCTTTTGTACTGTTACAAAACTCAGTTTCTTTCTCCTGCTGTTCTGTGTAGCTCATTTCAGTTCTTTGGTTTTTACTAGGTTTGAGAAACTCGAGGGGAAAGAGTTCTCCATCAACGATGCAGACTACTTTGTCTTCCATTCTCCATACAACAAAGTAATTTTTGTAACCTCCAACAACAGTTTTGTTCTACTTGAATTGTCTCTTACCAGTCTTCTCGTCTTTGCTATTACAGCTTGTACAGAAAAGCTTTGCTCGTCTCTTGTACAACGACTTCTTGAGAAACGCAAGGTTTTAATCTTTCTTATGAATTTTTGAGACTTCTTTATATTTATGAGTAACATATTCTTTCCTCCATTGCAGCTCCATTGACGAGGCTGCCAAAGAAAAGTTCACTCCTTATTCGTCTTTGTCCCTAGACGAGAGTTACCAAAGCCGTGATCTTGAAAAGGTTTCCATCATTTCCTATTTCTTTTGCTTTTGATACCGACAAAAAACCCGAGTTATAGCTGAACTTTGCTGTCTCTTTTGCAGGTGTCACAACAACTTGCGAAAACGTCTTATGATGCTAAAGTGCAACCAACGACTTTAGTACCAAAAGAAGTCGGTAACATGTACACTGCTTCTCTCTACGCAGCATTTGCTTCCCTCATCCACAATAAACACAGCGATTTGGTAACTAACGAAAACAAACTTCTCTTCTTCTGACTCTATTGTTATCCATTATTAACGTTTAGTTTGAAGTTTCTTACATTTGTGTTTTGTGTTTTGTTGTATAGGCGGGAAAGCGGGTGGTTATGTTCTCATATGGAAGTGGTTCAACCGCAACAATGTTCTCATTGCGTCTCTGCGAAAACCAGTCTCCTTTCAGCTTGTCGAACATCGCGTCTGTCATGGACGTTGGCGGTAAATTGAAGGCTAGACATGAGGTAACAAAACAAAGCTTGCACAATCCTGTTTTTTGGATTGGCTAAACCGGGATCCGTTAAACCGGGACTGAACATCCCCATTTACCTTGTTTGTTGCAGTACGCACCTGAGAAGTTTGTGGAGACAATGAAGCTAATGGAACATAGGTACGGAGCAAAGGACTTTGTGACGAGCAAGGAGGGTATATTAGACCTTTTGGCTCCGGGAACTTTTTATCTGAAAGAGGTTGATTCCTTGTACCGGAGATTCTATGGCAAGAAAGGAGACGATGGATCCATAGCCAATGGACACTGAATCTTTAAAGGGAAAGATGCATAAGTCACCTGAAAGATTGGTCTCTACTCTCTACTCATTACTTTTATGTTACTTTCCAACATTTTAAACGTTTTTATAAGTTTGTTGTTTATTTTGATCTAGGGACAAAGTTTGTATGCTCTGTTTTTATTTATTTACTATTGATTCTCTCAAGCTTTTTTTGTCCGTTTGTTCAATCAAGTCAAACTGTAGGAATTATTAAGAATTTATTATGTTAGAACAAACCTTGAAAATAAAACTATTCATGTGGGTTATTATACGGCTTTCTTAACTCTCTTTTTTTTGTCTAATTATTATCTGAAGACGTGTAAATTTAAGATTGTTTTTTTTAACAATAGTAAATCTATTGTTATATCCTTTTTAATTCGTATTCATTTAACAAAAATATAATATACAGATCACATTTTAAACTACAAATTTATTTTTCATGTACTATACATAAACTAATCAAAAAGTTGAGAATTTTTATTGGTAAATTTCCAGTCATATAATGATTCTAAATTTTTATTTGTGGGTTAGAATTCAAATTTGAATCAATGCTGTAAATTTGATTATATTGTGAAAAATATAAATTGAAGATCTATAATTACACACTACTTTAAATAAAAATGCTTGATATTTTTTAAATAAAATCATAATAATGTTTGGAAATTTGACAGCTTCCTGAATATATTTTGCTTCAAGTCATTTTCTTATTATTTGTGGTAGCAGCCGGGACACCGTAACACACCGGCGCAGCCCCTGCCAAGAACTGCATAGTATGTATGCAACGATCCAACTCTCTCTGAGGTATTATCATCACTCCTACACGCATTTATACAATAAATTATTTAATAGATCATATTAAACAACTCAATAGTATATAACAAAATGAAGTTTTCCTTCTTTCAAATTTATCTTTTATCTTCTTTAGCATTTTTCAAGCTCATTCAAAGCTCAAATGAGCGCACATTTTGTATATGACCACGATCTTACATTTTTCAATCAATTTCAAATTTCATCAAAAAAAAAAAAGATCATAATTAAACTTATATATCTGCAAGAAAGAAGAATAAGTGAACTATGTATTTTTTCGATAAAAAGGATTTTTTCTTTGGTCAAAAGAAAAGTTCATGAAAAGAAAAGAAAAAAAAATCGAAAATTAAAGAAAATAGCTTTAACGATTCATATATTTCAATTTGTTTTATTCCACACATAGCAATCTCTAACTTCAGTGTTACCAGCATACCAATTAAAGTTATACTATCAATGCAAAAAATTTTTTGTCTTTTTTTATTTTTATTTTATAAACAGTTTATAGAGTTGGATTATCTTATGAAACTTTAACATATTTTCCTATATTATTATCATTTTATTATTTTTATAAAAATGAACAAATTTTGTACATGTTTAGGACATTCCAAAACGTTACATCGATATTATATATATATATATATATTATTCCATATAATTTAAGGGTTTATATATCTATGGGAATAAAAAAATTTATATACGTAAGAATATTAATGCTTGAGGAGAAACTACAATAAATATGGATTGCTAAGTAGTAAAATTATAAAACATAAAAAATAAAATAATGCACTAAATATGTATATTTCATTTGTAAAGGGAGAAGGTTACCAGGCCGTTTTACCCATGGCCGGACGACCCGATAAAGGAAAAAACGGGTACAGTTTAAATAAATTTCATATATACAACTGTTAGTATTTAATAAAAATAAAGACAGAGAGAGAATACAGATACATTTCAGAAAACAAGAAGCAGGAGAAGAAGAAGAGGAAAATCTGGGCTGTACCTGAATACCCATCTCTCCACTCGGGCCGCATCTCGACTGGAGGTTCAGCGTCAGTGACGTTTCATGCTGGGCCCTGATTTCTATGACCAGAGCTTCAGGTATTGCTCCTCGGAAGACGAGAATGTGCAGGACTCAGCTTCTCCGTCGTATGATCAGTATTCTACTGTCTCGAGGAGTGCGTCTTTTGTGACAGACGAGAGAGACAAAGGAAGGGACAAGTCTAAGTATTGCTTGGTGGCTAGCAAGCAGATGGTTGGGATATTCTTAACCGTTTGGGTCAAGAGTGACCTAAGGGACAGTGTCAAGGACCTCAAAGTGTCTTGCGTAAGGAGAGGCCAGGGTTATCTCGGGAACAAGGTATCATCGAGATTATTCTCCAAATATTGAGTTTGCATTTTCATCTTCTTTGGAGGAAGAGGTTGTCAAAGATCTTTTTTTATATTATTATGCAGGGCTTGATTTCGATCAGCATGTCGGTGCACCAGACGAGCATCTTTGTCTGCACACACTTGACGTCTGGACAGAAAGAAGGGGACGAGCTGAGAAGAAACTCCGACGTTTTAGAGATCCTAAGGAAGACCAGATTCCCTAGAGTGAACAACGCAGGGGACGACAAGTCTCCTCAGATGATTTTAAAACACGAGTGAGTCAGCTGTTGCAGGAATGTTGGTTGGTCACTTGTTGAATCTTTGATCATTTGCAATAAGCCAGCGAAACCTTCTTTTCGTTATATTTTTCAGTCGGGTAATCTGGCTTGGAGACTTGAACTACCGTATAGCTCTCTCTTACAGGTCTGCAAAGGCCCTTGTCGAGATGAGTAATTGGAGTGCCTTGCTTAAGAAAGACCAGGTAAAAACGAGCGTTTTTCAATCTATCTTTGAAAGATTGGAGAAATCTCGGCCAAAGTAAACAATCGCTTTGATTTTGTTACAGATGCGGTTAGAACAAGGCAAAGGTTGTGTCTTTGAACGATGGAATGAAAGGACCATCTATTTCCCACCCACTCACAAATACTCTAACAACTCAGATGTATATGCTGGCGATGATCGCCTCCCCAAGTCCAAAAGATGCACCCCAGTAAGAATAATTATTGGTGACATACCCTTCCCCATATCCTTCCCACCCCGAGTTCAAACCCAAGGTGTTACCCGTTTTTATTTTAATAAAAGTATAATTAGATTGGTTTAAATAAAATTTAATAAGAGCATATAGTGATTAAATGCTACTACCAAAATGGTTACATATTTCTTCTACTTTGTATGCGGACCCAGGCTCGAGCCCTTATATAGAAAATTTTAGTATTTTCTCCAATTTTTTAAAACGACGTCGTATAATACTTAAACGACATTTTTAACGGATTGTATCCATTTGCAATCTCTATGTTCCACTAAAAAAAACATCTATTTATTATTCTAATATTTATAAATTAAAAATTTGTTCATTAAAAGTAAATTAAGATAACAAATTTAAATTAACCAAAAATCATAAAACTATAATTTACAAAAATCAATATATAAACTTTATAGTAGAGATTTAGAATTATATTTTCAAATTTTTAATAAAAATTCAATAAAGAAATTAATGTACAAGATGTCATTAATATAGAAGATTATTTTTTCTAACATAATCAGAATATTACGATAAAAAAATATAGAAACAGTAAATAGAATAGCATAAATTAAAAATTTAAAAGTACCTATATATTATGGTTTATGGTTACTAATTTTAAAAAATATTTAATAATCATATCAATTTTAAGAATTCAAAATATATAATAATAATTTCACGCATAAAAACAAAATAAATTCTAAAATATTATTAAAAACAATAAAACACACCATCTAAAAGTCATCTAAAAGTAAGCTAAATAATTTTAAATATATATTAAAATTTAAGATGTGATTCTAAATTAATCACCTTTGTATTATTCATTTATTTGGTCAACCATTCGTTCAAAAGGCTGTATATATGCTCACAAGGTTGAGCTTGCTTGGGGGTCTTCCTTTGAAGATAAGCTGGTATGTTCTTTCTTTAAGTTTGTAGTGCTCTCTTGCCCTTATTGATTTTCCTAGTTTAATTGCAGAACTATCGAATTATTTGGGCAAGCTTTGGGGATACATCAAGATGTGATGTATCGAAAGGACCAATTAACTATAGAATAAAGTCTTCATGCTTTCAAATTTATTTTGTATTAAGAAGATCATTACGAAACTTAAATCTCTGGTAGAAAGAATAGTAAGTGAACTATGTGGGTTTCCAACAAAGAGAAGTTTATGGGTTTTCTTTGGTAAAAATTCATGCGAAAAAAATAAAAGAAATTGAAATTGAAGAAAATACTTCTAACGATTTGCATATTTCGATTTTACCTTATCTCATTCATTGCAATCTCTAGCTATAATATTATCCGGCTCAAAGTTGCATGCACCCATTGGACAAAAGAAATTTACTAATTTTGGGCATTTTAGTTTTTTTTCTTGAATTTACTTGATTTTTATATTCTTACACAGATTCATATGCTAAAAACACATTTTTTTAGGAAGAGAAAAACTTAAAAACCACAAAACAAAAATTGTAGACCTTTTTTATTTCACATTTTTTGAACCTTGGACGGTCACACCGCCCGCCCTCTCACATAAACCACCTAATCTTGCATTATATACCAAAAGCTTGAGCTTGATTCAACAATTCCTTTTAAGGATTCTAGAAAGCCATATATACTGAAAGCTCTTGAGGACAACAATATTCTTTATCTTTTTAAAGGAGGTTTTTCAAGAGTTACAAAACTGTGAAACTTATACACATATGTGAAAAAGTAAATAATAAACCAATTGAATTGAAAAAATAAATAATAGAATAATACCTCAGTGACAGTGATGCTGGCCTTTAGATAGAGAGAGAGAGAGTGAATAATCTGCCTACTGAAGTACTATCAATCGATAAATGGGAATCTTCATCACCATTACAAGCCCAAACAAAAACCTCTAGGCTAGTAATCCATCATTTCTTTTTGAAAAGAGAGTAGAGTAATCTTTCAGATCCTAAAAAATTGGAAAAAAAAACAGTCAAAAAGCTGCAAAAAATTATGAACAAAAATAAAACACAAAAAGAAATACTTACGAAGTTACGATGGCCTAAGACTTTTAAAAGAAAAATTTCTGGCATGTATAAATGAGAAACTGAGTCTGCAGAGATCTGTGAAACTGAATATAAAGGAATCTGGGGAGAAATCCTCCAAGTAAGAATGTAAGATGAACAATATTGTTGTCCTCAAGCTTTCTAGAATCCCAAAAATGAATTGTTGAAATCAAGCTTAACACTACAAGAAAACATCGATATTCTGAGGGATATTCCGAGGGAAAATGATTTCCTCAGAATTTTCTGACGAGAAACCGAGGAAACTCTGAGAAAAGGGAGATCCTCGGAATTTCCTCGGAAGTTTCCGAGGATCCCATGTTTCCTCGGAATTTTCCGAGGAAATTCCGAGGAAACAGGGTCCGTCGGAAAAAACCGACGGATATTTCTAAAATACCGAGGAAAGTTTGTAGCCGTTGGGAGAGCCGTTGGGCGATTTCAAGAATTCCGAGGAAATACCGAGGAAGGGTGGTTTCTCCTCGGAATTTCCTCGGAATTTTCTCAGTATGTCGGCATGATTCAATCTATAAATACAACCACCCCTCTTCCTCTTCATTCACTCCATTTCTTCTTCTTTCCTTCCACTATTTGTACACACGATTTTGCTTTCAAAAAAACATGTCTTCTTCAAATTATTATCGTTCTTGGATGGATCGACCTCATTTGGATCCGAACACGAAATTGCTTACGAAAGAATACGAACAAGGTCTAAAGGAATTCATGGGGTTAGTTCAACGACAACCGGAAGGCGAAACAGGTAAGTTAAGATGTCCTTGCTCTAATTGTAAAAATAGAAAGGTTATTAAAGAGTTGGATGTTTGGACACATATTTTTTAAATGGGTTTACACGAAGTTACAAAATTTGGTATCATCATGGGGAAACTGATTATGAACCTGGTAGTACTAGCGAACCTCGGCCGGCGGTTAGATTAGAAGAACCAATTAGAACGGTTTTAGATTATGGTGTAGGTATTGAGCAGATGGTAAATGATCATTTTAGAGGGGAAGATTTACCCAATGCAGAAGCTAGGAGATTTTATGATATGTTGGATGCTGGAAAGCAACCTTTGTATGAAGGTTGCAGAGATGGTCATTCAGCTTTATCATATGCTACAAGACTGATGGGCATTAAAACAGATTATAACTTGGCTGAAGACTGTGTGGATGCGATAGCTGATTACCTGAGGATAATGTAGCTCCAGGTTCATACTACGAGGTTCAGAAACTCGTATCTGGTGTTAGTTTACCGTATGAGGTAATAGATGTATGCAGCGATAACTGCATGATTTATTGGAGGGCGGATGATCAGCGGATTACATGCAAATTTTGTGGGAAGCCTCGTTACAAAGATACGAGTGGAAGAGTTCGAGTGCTATATAAAAGGATGTGGTATTTGCCTTTGAAGGAAAGGTTGCAGAGGTTGTATCTTTCGGAACGCACAGCGCAACGAATGAGATGGCATGCGGAGCACTCAACAATTGGTGAGATTAGACATCCTTCAGATGCAAAAGCGTGGAAGCATTTCCAATCAAAGTATCCCGACTTTGCATATGAGAGAAGAAATGTCTACCTTGGATTATGTACCGATGGTTTCAGCCCGTATGGGAAGAGTGGAAGACAATATTCTCTATGATCAGTCATTGTTACACCATATAACTTACCCCCAAACTTGTGCTTGCGACGAGAGTTTTTGTTTCTCTCCATTCTCGTTCCCGGACCAGAGCATCCTAAGAGATCACTTGATGTGTTTCTTCAGCCACTAATATATGAGTTGCAACTACTATGGGCTCAAGATGCTGAAACATACGACATTTCGTGTAAAGAAAAATTTCAAATGCGGGCAGTACTAACATGGACAATAAGTGATTTTCCAGCATATGGTATGTTATCTGAATGGACAACGCATGGGAGGCTATCATGTCCATATTGTCAAGATGACACAGATGCTTTCCAACTAAAGAACGGAAGAAAAACGTGTTGGTTTGACTGTCACAGACGATTCCTACCACATGATCATCCATACCGTCGGAGTAAGAATTTCTTTAGGAAGAACAAATAGGTGTTTGATGGTCCACCTGAGGAAGTTAGTGGAAAAGTTTTGAAGACACAACTAAGAGATTTTGATGCAGAAAGGATGCCAGACGTCGGTGGACATGAGCATTTTCCGGTAGATGCTGTTGGAGAACTACATAACTGGCACAAAAAAAAAAAGTATTTTCTTTGATTTGCCATACTCGGAGGATCATCTGCTAAGGCATAATTTAGATGTCATGCATATTGAGAAGAACTTTTTTTGACAATCTCATGAACACGATCCTTAACGTTAAAGGTAAAACAAAGGATAATTTGAAGTCAAGACTGGATTTAGTCGATATATGTGCTCGTCCAGAACTTCATGTTGATGAGAATGGTAGGGCTCCTTTTCCCATATACCGACTTGATGCAGAGGGGAAAAATGCATTCTTTGATTGGATTTCAAACGATGTGGAGTTTCCAGATGGTTACGCATCTAATTTGCGAAACTGTATCGACAGAAAGGAAGAAAAGTTTATTGGCTTGAAAAGTCACGATTGCCATGTGATGATGCAGCGCCTCCTTTCGTTTGCCTTCAAGGAACTATTACCACGAAAAGTTCATGAAGCTGTTGCAAGGATAAGTGCTTTCTTCTGCGATTTATGCAGCAGATCAGTGACTCTTGAAGGTATTACAAATTTGAAGACTAACATAGCCGTGATTCAGTGCAACCTTGAGAAGATATTTCCTTCCTCATTTTTTGATGTTATGGAGCATCTTGCTATTTACCTTTCAAGAGAATTGGAACTTGGTGGTCCTGTGCAGTATAGATGGATGTATCTGTATGAGCGGTATATGTTCCATTTGAAGAAGATGGTGAAAAATTTTAGTAGGGTGGAAGGTTCTATAGTCGCACAGATGATCAATGAAGAAATTTCAAACTTTGCGGAGCACTACTTTCAAGCAGAAGTTCAGACCAAAAACAGAAGATCTGCTCGGCATGATGATAGAGGCGAACGGGCAACATATCATGTTCAGGTTCCAGACATTTTCACAGATGTTGGACGACTTAGCGGAAAACCAAAGGACCGTCGACTTACTGAGCACGAGCGAAGTCATTTGCAGACATATTTGCTCACCAACTGCGAAGATGTTCTTCCATATGAGAGGTAAGTTTATTATCTTACAAAATTCTATTTTATCAAATTGACCTTTAAAATGTAATTAATTATATCTTCTGCTGCAGCCCAGTCCTTTGTTGATCCCGAAGCACTTATGGGTCAGTTGCAGGACAAGGATAATCGCATATCTGCGTTGGAGACTCAGATGGCGACTCAACAGGTGAGGTTCGAGGCACAAAGGAAGCTGAACCAGCAGATGATGGACATGATGAGGACGTTGCACCCGAACGTCGATTTCCCGACCCTGCAAGACCCGAACACCCAAAATCCGTAGCTTTTCTTTTTTTGAAAAACTTGGAATGTTTTTTTTTTATTTGTATGACTTTGAATTTTAATTTTGTATTTTCGAAATTAAATTTCTGAATTTGAATTTTATATTTTCGAATTTAAATTTCAAATAGTTATTTTTTTTTAAAAATAACTTTTTTCATAATTTAGAGGAAAGCCTCCATCGGAATATTCCGACGACGTGATTCCTCAGCAATTTCCGAGGAACGGTTTCCTCGGAAATTTCCGAGGAAGAGGGTCGTCAGAATATTCCGAGGAAGCCGTTCCTCGGAAATTTCCGAGGAAACAAGTCGTCGGAATATTCCGATGGAGACTTTCCTCGGAAATTTTCGAGCGAGGGATTCCTCGCAATTTTCCTCAGTTTGTAATCCGCATTCCGACAATTTTTTCCGTCGGAACTGTCCTCGGTTTATACCGAGGAAACTCTCCGTCGGTATTTTCCGACGACAATTCCGACGAATTGTCCTCCTCGATATTTTCTCGGAATTTGTGTTCCTCAGAATTCCGTCGAAAATTTCCGAGGAAATTCCGATGACATACAATATTCCGAGGATTTGTTCCCTCGGTATATGCTTGTTTTCTTGTAGTGTAAATAAGCGATTTTGTAATCCTTGTTGAATGTGAGATTAGTTGGCTTAAGTGGGAGGGCGGGCAGTGTGACCGCCTATGACCCATCAAAAATGAGATAAAAATGGTTCACAATTTTTGTTTTGTGTTTTTTCTAGAATTTTTTTTTAAATGTGTTTATAGCATATGAACCTGTCTAAGAATATAAAAGTCTAATAAATTCAAGAAAAAAGGCTAAAAGTTCCAAGATTAGTAAAAATAAAAAGAGAGAATATTACCCTAAGAGATACTTATTACAATCTCTTGAACAAGAAAACATATTTTCATGGGGAAGGTGACTTTTTCACCGAAAGCTTTACCAACCATGCCGATTTTGCCATCAAACTAACTACTTCCATTTTACTTTTTTCTAACCGAGAACATCACTTAACTAATCTCCTCTAACTAGATATGTTTCCTTTTCCCCTCCTTTTCAATCCATCCAATCTTTCTAATCGTTTCATTTAAGGTTATTTGATTAGACTGATACACATAAATAACTGGATTAACCCTTAGATCACCTTCGTTTAATGTGTAACCAACATCTGACGGCCGAGATAAACATTGTTTCATACCTTTCTAGCACACCGACCACAAAATCTTCTTTTCATTGTCCTTCTTCCCCTGTCGACTGCAAACCTGTCATTCATCCATTTTCCTGCACAATTCACTCAGTAAAGGTAAGTTTTCCAGCTCTGTTCATTATCTCAAACACAAGCCACCATCTTTCCTCCCTTTTGTTCTGCAAAATTTGACACTTCTTACCCCACCTTTCCAGGCTTCCATGGCCGACTATGTACACGTAATCGCCGGCGATTGTAAATCCTCAATAGATGCCAGCTAGGACTTTCAGATTGACAAACACCAACTATCCAGATTTGTCCCGTTCCGACCTGGGATGACCCTCTTTGATATTCGAGAAACTGTTTCGAAAGAATTCACTGGTGAAGCTGTCAGCCCTGAATCCGTTAACCTCAGCTACTGGCCACTTAACACCAAGGAGCTGGCCACCGGCATTACCACTCCACCAGTTGACCTCTCCAACGACGGCGCACTCGCTTTTTTGTGCCGACACTTTGAAGTAAACAAGTTTATCAAACTCTTCATCAGCTTCGCAGACCACCACAACAAATCCTCAGCCAAACCCGCCAACGAAGACCGTGGAACTGGATACGCAACACCAGTTATGGCCAACAAACCTACACAACATCTACGAGATGGCTCAATCTCCGACGAAAACAAATTGGACAGCCACCCCCACCTATCAAATGTGGGCTCCACGAGTAGGCCAATCTCTCTATCCATTGACGAATCAAGGGCTGTTCAATACGGTAAAACCGAACCGAACCGATCCATACCTAACCGAAATAGAGCATATGGTTTGGTTTTCGTAATACCGTATATAACCGTATGGATGTTATTTTTTTAAAACCGCAGTAAATAGATATGGTTAGGTTTATACCCAACCTAACTGAATAAACCGAATAAAACCGATAAAACATATATAATTTATATATATTATATAGATACACTATAATACATTTATGGTATGAAACTATGGATAAATAACTTATATGTTATAGTGTATAAGAATAAGATGTATTTCTTTTTTTCGTTTTATATTGTATTCTTAAACCAAAACTACGACATCTACGTTTTTTTCTTTATTGAAAGAATTTTCTTCTCGTGAGCCATAGTTTTCTAAATATTAATTTTTCATATATAAATTATATGCAGTAACTAACTCAGTTTAATTAACTAACAGTTATTTTTAAAATCTATAAATGAACAGTTCCGTGTTCAATCCGAAGAGGCGTGATTTTGGTGGAAGAAAAATATATAAGAGTCTAATATTTCTTTTTTCCATTATTCTATTATTTTCGTTTATTTTTTTTTAAGTTTTAATTATACTTTGATTCTTTTTACAGTTTATAACTTTATACGATGTTATTCAGCTGCTTTACAACTTTTTTTTTTTTTGTATTTTAATAACTTTAGATTTAAAACCGAATAAACCGAAAACCGAAAAGTATATAACCGAACCAAACCATAGTAAGTATGGATTTAGTATGGTAGCTAAATTTTACTAACCGAAAAACCGAATAAACCGAACAGAAACCGAACCATATCCACATTGAGGGCACAGATAACACTCGTGTATCCCCCACCAATGAATCGTGGATTTCTGACTCTGAAGATGCGGAGAACACCTCTGACGATGAGAACCCTCTCGTGAAGTAGATGAAATTGATCTTCGGCCACGGGAACATGATGAGGAAGTCTGTCAACCACTACTATAAAGTGAGTATGCTGGATCTAACGCCCCCTATCTGCTTGGGGCAAGGAAGGTTACCCCCCGAACTTTCTGTGTACGACCAACGACGCCTTCGACCATGTCGTTTCAATCGGTTCTCCGTCCAAAGAATCATAACCAGACTCGGCCTACTCCCCACTACTTTGTATCCCCAATCTCGAACACGCAGTACATCCACCTTCAGCATCACCATTACAACGCCAGCAGACAGTCCATCAGCCACATGGACCGGAGACCATCCACCAGACCCAGCCGCAAGACTCCGTCCCCCATCCACGACAACAGGAGTCCGACCCTCAACCCGAGAGAACACCAACCAACACCCACCACCCATTCAGAGGCGGGCAATCCATATGTTTTAATATTCGCCGCCAACACTCGCACACATCATTAGCACATGTACATCCATGGCAGTCTCTGGATACCATACCCAACTACAAATTTGATGTCCCCCCGCTTTTAGACGACTCTGCCTACGCTACCGAGAAGATCCCCGATCTCGAGATTGATGAGTCAGACGACAACATCCATGTTAGCAAGGTCTACGCCAACAAACAGAACTGCAAGATTGCACTCGCCATCTATGCTATTAAAAAGAGGTTCCACTTTAAAAAAACTACAACAAGAAAAGATTACTTTGTGGTCAGATGTTCCGACCCCCTTTGCCAGTGGAGGATAATGGCTCACGAATTTAGGCAGTATACTTACTATGAGATTCGTAAAGAAAACCTCCAACACATCTATACACTTGACACAATAAACGATTACAAGAAAAAAGCAACATCTCGTGTAATTGCAGCTGTTTACAAGTCCAGAAATCGTGACTCAATTGCTGGATCCAGGGCCGCCAACTTACAGCAAATGCTCCTTGACGACTTACGGATATCCACATCCTACACCAAGTGCTACAGAGCCAAAGAGATTGCCATCCACGACTTCAAGGGATCAGACGATGACTCCTACTTCAAACTACCACAGTATCTCTATATGGTGCAGAAGGCTAACCCGGGAACAATTACGCACATTCAAACCGAACCCAAAATAGATGGCTGTTAGAGGTTCCTCTATGCCTTCTTCTCATTTGGGGCATCTATCCGAGATTTTAGAAACGTATGCCACGTCCTCGTCATCGACGGTACCCACTTATCTGGAAAATTCAAAATGGTTCTATTAACGACAAGTGGCCATGACGCCAATTTCCAGGTATTCCCCCTTAGATTTTGTTGTGGTTGACTCCGAAAATGGCGCCTCCTGGACATGATTTTTGCAGAAACTTGAAGGGATAATTGCAGACAGCCCCACTCTTACTATCATATCAGACCGTCATGCTTCAATTATCACTGCCAAGAAGATTGCCTTTCCTAAGGCTCATTATGGGGCAAGTATTGTCCACCTTATGAGGAATGTTAACTCTAGGTTCCGGAGCAAAAGACTCGAAAACTAGTCGGCCAAGCGGCTTTTTGCATTTTGTGTTGGTGCGTACAGAAAGGTGTTCGACCAGATTAGCTCAACCAACGCCGCATGTGATGAATATCTTAATACAATTGGAATTGACGTTTGGTTGAGGGCATATTTCAGAGGAAACCGCTACAACTTGATGACAAGCAACGTGGTTGAACAGCTCAACCGGGCACTCGTAAAGGCCAGATCCTCACCCATCGTCGAGTTGTTCATGTTCATCCAAATGATGCTTACTAGGTGGTTCTGTGCCAGGAGGAAAAAAATTGGCTTCATGTAGAGGCTATGTCACTCCAGAGGTCGATAAAGTCATGACCACCAGCATGGGGGTTACAAAAGGGAGCACGGTAAATGCCATCTCAAGCTGGACCATAGAGGTCGTTGGCCAGTTCGGCCACAAACACCATGTCGCGCTGGATAAAAAATCTGCACTTGCGCTGTTTTTGACAAGTATCAAATCCCTTGTGCTCAAGCTCTCATTTCCGCAGACAAAATCGGTATCCCATATGAATCACTAGTTGGTCTCTTGTTCAAAACACAGACATAGATAGACACATACAAAGGTTTGGTTTAAAGAAAAATATACTCAGGAAGCTGTCAATTTTTTTTTTTTTTTTTTTCTAAGTACCATTAATATCATATAAATGGAAAGAATAATACACTTACATAAGCCATATTCTTAAAGAAAAAACCTCCTCGGAAAAAAAGATAAAAACGAGGAGGCATTACAAATGAGTGGCCAAAAGGTATAAAATTAGCGAATCCAAAGCGAGAGCAAGTTTCCAAACCCTCATCTTCTTCGCCTCCCATAAGTATGTTGATCATCGCTTTTTTATGTTTCTGAAGATCGTTGTCGCCGGGATCCTCTGAGAAATGTGCAGAACATTATTTCATTGTTTCCAAATGTGGTAGATCGTGGTCTGCACAGCAAACTTGCGAAGGACTGTTGGTGCTTTCGCTGACGATGAACGCGTCCATGATAATAGGTCCTCCCAATTTCAGATGTTTTCAAGGTTTGTTCTAACATCATAAATTCTTAATAATTCCTCCAGTTTGACTTGATTGAAAACTGATATTTATAGTTTTTGTGTTTTAATCTTCATTTGTGGATACATTTTAGTAGTTTTTGCATGCATTTAGGCATAACTAGATTGTAAATTATTGCATATGTCTCTATTAGGTCATGGAGAGGACATGTAGTGGATTTGAAGGAGATAGAGTGGAGTTAAGCCAAGAAGGATTAAGATTTCACCAATTTTTCCCATAGCAACCCGACATAGCAACCAGATTTAGACAGCTATGGTGTAGTGGGCTGACATAGCGACCAGATCAAGTCGCTACAGGATACGAGACCAGGTTCCGAAAGCTGATAGCAACCTGACACAGCAGGAGGAAAGAGGTCGCCATGGACGTAGCAACATGTCACACCGACAGAAAGTGGTCGTTATGGACGTAGCGACCTGATCACCCGGGTACTTCACGCGCAGAACTTTGACGGGATTTGACTCTTCTTTTCTCCATTTTAGTTGATTTGGCCCAGTTTGTTGGATATAATTTAGGTTTTTTGATGCTTAGAATATAAATAGGTTTGAAACTTAATCTTTTAATGAGTTTTTGAACATTTCAAAAACTTGTACCCACTTTGGTAATCTTGAAGTTTTATGCAATTTTTCCCTTTTGATTTTTGTTCTTCTTCTTAATTTCTTTATTTATCCTTGTTAATCTCTTGATTATGTACATATTCATCATGGTTTCTGTGATTTTCAAGATGATTAGTGAGTATCACTTTCTAAGTTTTTGGGTTAAGTAGGATGGTTGGATGTTGATTAGTGATGCTTAGTCCTTAATCTAGAAGAATTTGTTGCTTGTGGGTTGTTTTTAATGCTAGATTTGATTTGATCTCTCATAATCTAAACTTTTAGCTTTCTCATGCATTGAAAGTGTTTATTGAAATGCCTGAATGAAATTTTTAAGTGTTTAGTTTGACTAACCAATGAGAGTTGATTTTAGGATGCTTAATAGATCTTGAAAATTGTTTGAATGTGTGTTATTCTTGTGATTAGCCAATGAAAATTGATGTTGATTGCTTGATAGCATAAGGTTAATGCCATAAGAGACTATTTGTTAGATCATTTGAAAGGCCCTAACCACTAATTACAATAATAGACTAAAAATGATCATCCAACAATCTAATTCTTTTGTTAGTTTGTTATTTCAACAACTTAGTTCTCTCATCATTCCCACAACCTAATCGACTTTCTAAAAACCTAATTTTTACCTAGTAGAAATCAGTTCATGTAAATGAATTATGAATAGATAGATCCCTTCTTAAAACAAAAAATACTTGGACATCTTTCACAAAATGCAACTATAAATGTATATTAAATTTTTATGTCTGCTAATAAGTTTTGTTTTTTTAACCACTCAACTCTGATTAAAAAAAATAAAAAAATTCAATTGTTAGATAAGCTAAATCCGATTTGAAAAGCCATAACCACTAATTACAAAATTGATTATGAACAAATCAGAACTCTTTTTTTATAGTTTCGATGTAATAGTTGGAATCTGCTAATAGAGATCTGGAAATTACATATTAAAAACAGGAAAAAAAAAATTGTTGTAAATCTAATAGAAAAGTGTGTTGAGGAGGAACGGACGTGGAGGAGCGAAATGTTGACGTGCACACGTGAGAGAGGCAAAAACTGTATATTAGCCGCAAGAATCTCGTTCCCTGTTTTATTACAAGGTCAACTTCTGGTCTCTCTCTCTTCACTTCTAAATCTTACTTATTAGTTATTCAAATTAATACTAATCTACTTATTTAGTAGATTCTGATTTCAAAGCTAAACCAATAAATAATTCAACAAACGTAAACTTCAAATTCAAAATATTAACTATTAAAAAATGAAAAAACCTCGGTTTTATGATCACACACCTCACATAGAAGCTTCTTTGAGATCTTTCACTATAAATCTTTTAACTCTTTTCATAAACTCATCACTGAAAAAAAAGAAAAGCGACTTCAAATGGCGTCGATCACCTGTTCCTCTGATCAACGTCTTTCCACAAGCAAGAGACGTTTAAAGCCGTTGATGTTAAGAGATTACTTACTCGATGATCTCAGCTCTTGTTCATCCAACGGTTTCAAATCATTCCCGCGTCGTCAAACTCCTTCTTCATCATCGTCATCCACCGTTCGTCGTCTCCTTGACGCCGAGATCAAACGGTCAGGATTGATCCATCATCATCATCATCACAAACCGCGTCTCGCTAGAAGAAGCCGGACAACTTGCGGAACGGCGATTAGCGACGCCGTTCACAAAGCTTCAACGGCATTTCTTAACGCCGTCAAACTCTTGCCGTTCAAATCAACCGTTACGTCACGGAAGGGAGATCAGAGACAACAAGGCGTTTTCTCGAGGAGCTTATCCAAACGGCTTTTAAGCAAAAGCTTCTGGAGAAAACCGGTGAGTCAATCTCGCCGTGAAGTAACCGTCGCTGACATCGGAGACGGAGAGATCCAATGGTGGAGGTCCGCCGCATTTTTCCCTGACGAAGATCAACCGTCCGATCTGATTTCTCAAATCTCCGGTACCGTCGCCGACGTAGCAACATTCTCAACCTTTGAAGCTGCGGCCATCACCACCACCACCACGGCGAAATTTATCTCCGGTGGTGACTCGTCGAGTTCCGGAAGTGAGTTTTTCACGAACTCGTCGACGTCGTCTTCGGAGGTTGTACAGTCATCTTCTTCGTCGTTCTCTTCGACGTCGAGCGGTGAAGCTGAGCAAGTGTTGAACGAAAACGACGCCGTGGAAGACGGGATTGAGAGTGAAGAGAGTTTAAACGCACGTGACTGTGACGGATCATCTGTCAACCGCAACAGCCTGTGTAACAGAAAGGTTAGTTCGTTAAAGAGATCGTTTTCCTTCTTCACTGTACAACTGTACAGTGTGAATGCGTTTGAATTTTTATTTGTTTTAGTAAAATTAAAATTAAGAAAAGAGGTCGCATATTGAAACTTGTCGGGGAACGCGTGCGAGTCACGTGTGGTGTAGGATTTAGATTTAAAATTAAATGGTATTAGCGATGAAATCGAGGGCTGAGATTCTTCTACGTAGCTTCTAATGCGGATTATACGCACGTGATCCCGCGAGATTTTTTTTTTTTTTTTTCATGGTACTACCATGTACCTAATTATTTACTTAGTTATACGCATAACTTCACACATTTACATTGCACTACTTTGTACTTACCATATTTAAGTATTAAGTTTTAAAATTATCAGTTTATCACCCATGTTCATGAAATTTTACTAACTAAGAAATGAAATCTTTGATGATTAATTCTTGGATTTGATACTTGATAGAAACATTTTTAAAATACCAGACCTGAAATCTCAATCAAAACAGAGGTTTGGATCGGCCATAATTAATTTAACGGGGACACAAACAGATAGATAGAGGGACATGATGTAGTCATGGGATGGGTTGACTTTTGTCAACTTATTAATGTCACTATTATTTTAAGGGGGTGTATTCAACTAAGGGTTTGAGGTGATTTGTTTTAAAATCATAAATCCACTCTTATTCAAATATGAAGTTTAAAAACCATTTAAAAATTCAGAGCTTGAATGTTTGTAGTTTTTAAAATGGTTTTTGGTTTTTGTTTTTTAAAATCTACTTTTTTAACCATTCAAGCTTTTCAATAATTAGATTTCCTACATTTTAGGGAAACTAGTTTTTGATAGTTTTTAGCACTTTACAAACAAAAACCAAAAACCATGTTTTGTGGGTTTTTGGCATTTTACGGGGTTTGATTTTTTTTTTTTACTGATTTTTATTTTTATATTGACTTTCTCAGTTTTTTTAAGACACAATCAAATCAATATTGACATATTTCATTTTGACTGATTTTTATTTTTTCATTATATTGACTTTTTCTATTATTTCCTCTATTAAAAAGTCAAAAAATATTAAGCATTATATTTTGTTTACTAAAAATAATTCCTTTTTTCCTGCAACATATTACTAATTTTTGCAAATTTTTATTTTTATTTTATCATTTTAACCTTATAAACAAAATTAATAGTTCAAATATAGTCAAAAACCAAAAACTAAATAAATCACCATTCAAGTTTCTTACAAACTAAAATCTACAGCAAAATCAAAAACCAAAAGTTCAAAAACCAAAATCTAAAAATTAAAAACTAAAAGCCAAAAACCAAAAACTAAAATCTATAAACCATGTAAACATTCATGGCCAGTGTTATTGAACTTGTGATTTTAAAATGTACACTTAAATCCACTGTTATTGGAAATATTTTAAGTAATGAATTTGAGGAGATTTGCTGGGATTTGAAAGTGTTTTGGTGTAATTTTCTAGTTAAAAATATTAAAATCCAAATTCCATGGTTTTAGATGGGATTGTAGAGTTTTTTGATTAAAATCATTGCAACTTCCCCAATTCACCCAAAATCATCTCAAAACTAATTAAATATCAAATCATCTCAAATCTCTTCAAATACAAGATTAAATACACCCCCCTAAATTATTTTGTGTTTTTGTTGAGACAACCTTTTTGGTTTAATTTATTCTTTGTAATGTTATTATGTGGTTAAATGTGAACCGGGATTTATTTTTAATTGCAATTTGTTTTTAGGAATGTGTAAATGAAGAAAAGGAACAACTCAGTCCAGTATCAATCTTGGAATGCCCTTTTGAAGATGATGAAGATGAAGATGAAGACGATGCAATCACTGATCTTATTTCACACCAAAATGGTAATTTTGTCAGAAGACTATTCATCCATATTTAGAAAAACAAGATGATTTTGTTACTAATTTAAAGCTGATACTAGCAGACACATATGAGAAAATTGCAAGAAGAAGCAGGAGATTGGTACGGCTTGAGCCACTAGACTTGGGGAAACGCATAGAGAAGTATGTCGAGAGAGAAGAAGAAGAAGAAGAGTACTCATATCATGCGCTAGAAACCGAATCAGAAAACCGAGCAAACCGTTTGTTTGCTCTTGTGAAATCGAGAATCGGGGAAACAAACAGCATACTAGCTTCTAACGTAGCGGACAATCTATTGTTAGATTATCTTCAAGAAGATAATATTGGGGCAAAAGAAGAGACGTTAATGGTGAAGAAAGTAGAAGATTGGGTGATGGATAGACAAGAAGAGATGTTTATGAGTTGGGAAGTGAGAGAGAAGAGAGAGGTTTATGTGAAGGAAATGAAATGGGGTTGCATCAATGGAGATGAGAGAGACAATGTGGTTGAAGAGTTGGCTAATGGTTTCTTCACTTTCTTGGTGAATGAATTCATCTTTGACTTAGCTTCATGATTAAATTTATAGTGGTTTTTGGAAGGGGTACTAAGATTTTGACATTTTTAAGAGATTAGATTTCACAAATGTATTAGATATATGTTATCACGAATAAAACTCTATGTATTTAAGATTTCGTTTCACAATGTATTAGATATATGTTATCTCGAATAAAACTAATATGTAGTTTGGCTTAAGAGGGGATTCGAATAAAACGCTAATGCAGCTCAATTTCGTTTTCCAATTTTTAGTGTCTAGACTCTAGAGTGAGAATAATATTAGATCTATGGTCATTATGTGTTGTTTTGTTTATCTAACTCTTACTATGGACCTATGGTTACAATTCGGGATAAATATCCATTTTTTTATGTGGAGGAATTACATTTTATCATGTGTTGTCCAAATTGTTGACATGAACTGACCATAAACATTTGGAATTTGATCTCTCGGATATCGGATCTTTAATTTTCAGAGCAGGTTCAGCTTGGTTCCAATCAGGTTTGAGTCACTTCTAGTAATGTACTAATGTGTATAGGATTTGATTTGATGTTTACCAAAACATGTTTACCCTCAACAATTATGAATTTGAACCGGTTCAGTTTTTTTTGTAACCGAACACACTAAAACTACATAACTTACCCGATATGAACCGATTTACCTGCAAATAAAAAAATTTATATGCTAAACTGAACCGATACCCAAAAATAGATGGAGAGTTTTAATGGATCGTATTGATAGTTTTGGTTACTTCGATTATTAGTTTGGTTGTCAGACATTATCCGAACCGAACTGGTATTTGAAGTTACTAATAGTAGCCCTTACTTCAAACAGAATACCAAAAGCAGAACTTTAACAAACTACCTATTGTTTATAATAAATAATTTTTATTTGTCACCGTTTTTTCCTTTATTTTGCATCATTCTACGTTTTTAATTAAAAATACTATCACATTTTTTCACTAAATGTTATTGTACACTAGAAACACCATTTCACATTTTTTGCCAAAAACATTTTATGTTTATATTTTTCTGCTAAAAAATATTAATAACAAGTGTTCTAGAATTCAAGAGATTGATAAACACAAGATATAATAAAGAATTGCTTTCTTTATTAAGCTTTAGAAAACTCACTCAAAAACTAAGCTCTCAACAACAGTCTCTCAATCTCTCAATCTCTCAAACTCTCAAACTCTTTCTCAATTCTCTCTAAACTCATAAGTTATGCCACATCTTTGCATCTCCTTATATAGAGATTATCTCTCACGAATTTCCTTTTCTCATAAAAGGATAGTTTCATTTTCTCTCAAATTTCCTATTCTCAATATGTTTAGATAACTCATAAACATATTTCCTAATCCTAATCTCTCTAGGATTGCTTGTGCTTCAAGCTTATTCCAACATTCTCCCCCCTTAATCTCTCTAATTTCTGTGAATTTTGATCTCTCCAAGTTCCTTTGTTACTCTCATCTCTTTAAACTTATTTCCTCCAAGTATCTTTGTTAACTCCTGTTCTTCAGCCAACGCTCTTGATCGAACTTCCAAGTCATGTTCCTTTTCACCAATTAGATCTTCCCTCTGCTTGATATCAACTTCTCGTAATTCCCAAACTCGTCTCTTGTTCTCGATTTCATCTTCCACCGCTTTGGACTTGCTTTCCAATTCAGCTTCTACATCGAATTTTCTCCTCGACAGAATAACCTCTTGATTCGCTATAGCCTTTTGGACTAGTTCAGATTCTTTGGAGGCGAGTTTTTCTTCAGCAACAAGAAGCTCTTGCTCCTTCTTAAGTAATGAAGATTCTTTTCCCGAGATAACCTCTTCCCATTTGGCAAGTGAAGCTAAATAATGTTTTCTATCCATCGAAGACTTATAACACCCATCTTTGCTATTACTCACAGCGCTTACTCCATTATGCAACTCTAACAGTTCATCTTCTCGAGTAACAACTTTCAGCTTCAAATCAGATACTTGTGCAGACTGCGTTTTCGCCATTGATATATCATCCAACGCAAATTTCAGATTCTCTAGCTTCTTTAGTTCTTCACTCTCATTCCGGATGTCTTCTCTTTTGCCTCGAAAGATACACCTTTGAGTCTCCAACTTTTCTCGTTGAACCTTAAGCTCATGGATCGTATCACTTAACTCAACCCATTCTCTTTCTCTCCTTTCATGATTCAACTTAATCTCTAACCGCTCTGTATCCAATCTCTTTAGCTCCACTTGAACATGTTCCAAATCTTTTTCTGCAGTTGCTTTCAGAGACTGTATATGTTCCTTTTCAGGTTTCTTCTCTTGCTCAAAAACCTTCTCTCGCTCCCTCGAAGTATTCTCCAATTCTTCTCTTTTGTTTTCAATGCAATCCTCAAGTTCTTGCTTCTGCATCTCAATACCTAACAAGAAATCAGCACGTTCACGTTGTAACTTACTAAGCGACTCCGAATGTTCTTCCACCTTTTTGTTCATAAACTCCTCACGCTCTTGGTTTAACACCTCCACATTGTTTCTGTGTTGATTCGTCAACGCGTTCCTTTCTTCTCTGATGATATCACGCTCGTCTTTGAGATACATCGAGAAATCTTCCCGCTAACGAGTTATGTACTCAGCTTCTTTCCTTAGCTCTTCTCAACAATGATTGTTTTAGGTTTCTTCTCCCTCAAGAAACGTTTGCTCGTGACTTCCTTAACTCTTCGTGAATATAACAAAAAAAACTAAATTATCTCTTTAAAATAATTGAGGTCCTTAATCACAACAACCTAAAGACGTGTTTGAGATTTTTTCTAACGTGGGTATTTGTCAAATGTGCTGCGTACGACTCCTCCACACGAGATTTTGATGACGCGAACCTTCCGAGTCTTCCATCACGATTTTAACTCGAGCTTCTTCACACCAACGTCTGCTTCAACGTTTCGAGTCAAACATTGTTCTTCTCCTTCACGATGTAAAGAAAAGAATAGTTGATGACGAGTAAAAAAAAAAAGAAAAAAAAACTCGATGTTACAAGCCGAGTCTCCTTCAACGTCCGAGTCGCAAGTTTCTCTCAACGTCACGATTCTCTATTCCCCGTCCTCTCGTCGTGTGATCCTTCCTCTCACAACCACGAGCTTCAACGTCGGTTGCTTTTGAAGCGGCTTCTCCCACGCAGGATCTGTTGATGTTGCGAGCTTCTCCTCCTCACAACAATCTTAACACAATCTTAACGTCTTTGATAACGTAAGGCTTTTCCCTACGTTAGTCTCTTGAGTCTGTTTCTTCACAACCCTAACTCGAGCTTTCTTCTCCTTCACGCCAACTTTTTGGCACGAACAAGTTTGTGACTAGAGCTCCTTCTCTTCGTCCTGATCAATTCGCGATTACACAACCTTGTCGCGAACACCAGACTTCGTCGCAATCACCAAGTCTCGTCGTGTTCTTCTTGAACTTAAGAAAACCGCGAGCCTTTTGTTTCCTTCGTCACGAGATCCTTCGTTGTGAGCTTCTTCCCACGTCGCGATCTCGTCATGATCATAAAGCCTGTATGTGATCTTCCTCGTCTTAGGAAAAGCACGTTCCACACCTTATGCCTTCCTCGTCGATCTTCTTACGTGAAGCTTCTCTCTGCTATCGTCCCCTTTACTTGAGATGATTTCGAAATGATCCTCTGTTTCGAAACTTTGCCACGATCGTCTCCTGTCTCAAATGACCGCAAACCCTTATTCGAAACTTCATGTGATCGTCTTCTACCCAAGCTCGATCACGATGATTGTCTCCTGGTTGAGTTCTTTCACGAACCTGCTCCCTTCGAGACCCTACATCCTTGTCTCCTTCTTGCCTTAGGAAAATTGTGTAATGTTGTTGAAGCCCTACGGTGACTCGTCTCCTCGCTCGAGCTTGGTCACAACGTCCTTCTTCCGTCCCAAAACCCTTCCGTGATTTGTCTCCTTCCTCGAGCTACAATCACAGGGTTTCTACCTCCCCTCTTTGGTTGGCGATAAACCTCTGATTCTCTCTTTAAGGGAACCGTAAGTTTAACACAACCGGTGCTCCTCCTCGTTCCTTCTTCTGCTCAAGAAGACGAAGAGATTCTCACCACAACAACAACTCCCGCTGTGTGTTCTTCACATGTACGTTTGAATCCTCCTCGATCAAATAACCTGGCTCTGATACCAAATCTAGAATTCAAGAGATTGATAAACACAAGATATAATAAAGAATTGCTCTCTTTATTAAGCTTTAGAAAACTCACTCAAAAACTAAAGCTCTCAACAACAATCTCTCAATCTCTCGATCTCTCAAACTCTCAAACTCTTTCTCAATTCTCTATAAACTGATAAGTTATGCCACATCTTGGCATCTCCTTATATAGAGATTATCTCTCACAAATTTCTTTTTCTCACAAAAGGATATTTTATTTTTCTCTCAAATTTCCTATTCTCGATATGTTCAAATAACTCCTAAACATATTTCCTAATCATAATATCTCTAGGATTGCTTGTGCTTCAAGCTTATTCGAACAAGTATTATTTTCATTTTTTTTTCTGCCAAAAACATGTTTCCAACTAAAAATGCTATTCTATATTACCTCATTTTGATCCCAGATTTTGTCATGCAACATCACAAATTTCCACTAAAGCATACAATATTTTATCACGATTTTGGTAAAAATAACAAAATTGTATTTTAGAAAGAGAAATCGTAATATATTGGGACAATGACAATGACAGTATTTTAGATTTTAATTATAAAATTAGAGAACAAAACACAATGACATCATCATCGTTGCTTTTTACTTTTATTTGAGTTATGTACATTCTAAAAGCTGATGAATCATATCATTCTTGAATCAGGTTGTCATTTGTTGGTAAACCATAACTAGGATCATCGTACATTTGTACTGCACCCGAATTAGAGTACCATCCAGTAGCGCTGGGCCTTTTAACCGAAAAACCGAACCGAAACCGAACCGAAATAACCGAACCGAAACCGAACCGAATATTATGAAACACCTATTGGATACTGAATTGAGACAACCGAAATAACCGAACCGAAACCGAACCGAACCGAAACCGAATGGATAACCGAACGGATAACCGAATATCCGAAATACGATCCATATACTTAAAAATATTATTTATATTTATATTTAAAATAACTAAATAATTAAAATTAACCAAATATTAGTAAAAAAACCGAATTATCCAAATTATCCAAATGTTTTTATCCAAAATATCCGAAATTATCCGAATTATCTGATATTATCCGAAGTTATCCGGTTTTTATCCAAATTATCCAAAAAATATAAGAAAAACCGGAACCGAAACCGAAATAACCGAACCGAAACCGAACCGAAACCGAACCGAATTTTATGATTAACCGAACGGTTACTAAATCTCTATAACCGAAAAAACCGAAAAACCGAAAAAACCGAACCGAAACCGAACCGAAACCGAACCGAATTTTATGATTACCGAACGGTTACTAATCTCTTAACCGAAAAAACCGAACCGAACCGAACCGAAAAAACCGAACGCCCAGGGCTACCATCCAGGGATAATGTATGATTAATGTGAACTATATGTATCGTAAATCACTCCGACAAAACAATGTCCATATCATGATTTGATTGATAGTCATACAGATTAACATGTTACATGTCTATCTAAAAGTGTATCAGGTGACAAACTCCACGTGGAGTTTTTGACTCTAGTTTAGCAAATATGGTATGAAATCATCCTTAGTAGAGATTTTTCTGTTATTTTTTTCAGTAGTAGATTTTTGGTATGATTATGTTTTCCACTGTTATTAAAATTTCCTTTTTTTTTCTTTCTTAAAGAAGCATATTTCCTGGGGAAAAGGGCATCTAAAAATAAAAAAAGAGTATCTTTCTCTTCTTCTCTCTTTCAAAAGTTGTTTTAAAAAAAAAAAAATTGTTTTTTGAAGAAAAGCCACAAACAATAAACCCTAAATAAAATTTCGCCCATTTTAGCAGCTGCCTCTTTTTGTTTTCTCCGATTCTCCTTCTGCCGAGTAAAAGCCGCGACTGAATCATGAGGGGACTAAAACGCGCCGCTGTTTCCGAATCGTTTCCAGAAGCCAATGAATCTCCCGTGAGTTTTTTTTTTTTTTCTGTTTTCTCGATTGAATCTCGTTAAGAATTCGGTATTGAGTGGATTTCTCTGGTTCGGGTTAGAAATTTTTTTAAAAATTGAAACTTTTTGGTAGTTCTTGCTATGGTTTCTATAGATTTCGAGTGACGATGAATAAAATCGGCATTTTTAATCAAAAAGTTTTCTGCCTAATGCACAATTTGATATCGAATTGATCCTGTGGCCTCATTACATCTACTGAAGCTGCTTTTGTTATGCGTTACTTGGGAGTTAATTATTGAAAGATTTTTTGCAGTTTAAGAATGCAAAACCAGTGGAAGGAACCTTATTTGGTACCCAGAATTTGGCATCGATGCAGCAGAGTTCGGCATCACTTGACAAACAGAGGGCTGAGTTAGCTAGGAAGCATGTCAGGGCTCTTAATAACCAATTTGTAAGGTGAACAATTTTGTTTTGCAAAATACCGTCTTTCTACTTGTTGGGTCTTCTATATTGTTTATGAAACGTATCTACTTCTTTTTTCTTGGGTCTATTACCTTCAATAAGAAATTGCTTATGCTTCAATGTATATCTCTCAGTTGGGTGCAAATACAGCTAAAGAATCATCCTGATGAACTTTGGGAAGATGGGATGAATGACTACATTAGCCATGCTTCCAACATTCTGGTAAATTCTCCTATTACATGGTACTTTGCAACGTGAAACAGATCTTTGGTTAGGATGGTTTTGTCCGTTGATGGACTTATCAAGAATGCTAATTTTCTTCCATGTCTTCCGTTTCGGTGTCCATATATAGTGAAAGGATAAAGTAGCTAAGTCCTTTTATTTATTCCACTAGCTCATCAATTTCTCTATATCATGCATGCAGGAAAAGTTTAAAGATGTGGTCAACTGGCTAAAAGAAAATAAGGGAAAGGTGGAGAATTCATCCCCTGAATCTCGTGGACCAGAGAAGAAACTAGTGTCTGAAGTGAAGAATAGTGACGTTAAATCAGTTTCGAATAACAACTTGTTTGGTTCAAACAATCAACTTCCGCTCTTTTCAAACAATCAATCTTCCAATTTTTCCAGTAGTCAGTCTGGTTTGTTTTCAAGCAGTACATTTGGTTTGCCGTCCAATAGCCAAACTGGATCTTTTAGCAGTGGCCAGTTTGGTTTAGCCAAAAGCAGCCCACCTAGCCTCTTTTCGAGCAGTCAAGCAGGGGGAGTCTCTAATAGCCAACCTTCTTTCTCATTTTCTAATAATCCAAACCCTTTTTCATCCGGAGGTATCTACTTTCCCATTATCAGAATGCATTTTTTGGACTTGTCAATAGTTTATCTCAGAGACCTAACCCCTACTTACCTTGTTTGTTGTGGGTATTAGTTACTCCAGTGTCCATACCGGCAAAGCGAGACTCCCCAGATGATGCAGAGGGTGGTGAGTTTATCAGTATCCTGGTTTATTTCTGTTTTTGTTGTCATTCTTCTTTGAAAGGTTATGATAGGAACTACCACTGCAAACAGTCATTCTCATGATTGTCATCTATTTATAAATCCCGAAGTTTAACTTACAAATCTCGAAGCGTAATAGGCTTGTAAACATCGGCTTCTTTTGACTCTGCAGAAGATGAACAACCTCAACCGAGCAGCCCATCTGTCAAAAAGACTGAAGAGAAGGGTGTTACTGTGGTTCATGAAGTTAAATGCAAGCTTTATGTCAAGGTATATCAATAACAGCACTCTCTATACTGTTCCAAATACTTCGCTGTTGTTTATAAATGTAACTTCAGTTATGTAATATGAATAACCATGACGTGGATATAGCGACACGAATGAGACCATTAAGGTCTTATTAGGTGTCATAGTGCTTGTAAAGTAGTTCCTTCTCTCTTTTACTTCTTGACACTCTGCTCTTTGCTGATGACCACCTTGTTGTAACCTTTGTATCAATGTTATTATGCAGTCAAACGACCCAACAGATAAAGGTTCATGGAAAGATAAAGGAACTGGGAATCTTTACATAAAATGCAGAGAAGGCGTTGACAAGGGAACAAAAGAATCAAAACCCACAATTCTTGTCCGAAATGACGTATGATTCAGTCAGTGTACACACATTCTTCACATCCAACTTAGTCTATAGATTCTCAACATTATGAACCTTTTTTCTTGGCAGGTCGGGAAGCTGCTTCTTAATGCTCTACTGTACGCTGGAATCAAGACAAGCGCACAGAAGAACGCACTTGTTGCAATATTCCATTCATCGGTAAGCAATTTACCGCTGCAGCTTTTTCTTTAGAGTTCTCATGGTGGTTTGTAGTTTCGTTGATTTTATCTACTTGCAACAGGAGGATTCCAACGAGAACGTAACACCTAGAACCTTTCTGATAAGGACAAAGACAGCAGAGGCTAGGGATAAGTTAGCAACAGCCATCCAAGAATACGCACCTTCCTCATAAAATGTTCAATCACAGGCTGAGATCTTTATTGTACCACCTTTTTAATCTTTTATTGAGCCCTCATCCACTATTTTTTTTTTGTCTCCCTTGATCTGTAATATTAGGAAGGCTCTTAAGATTAACATAAAAGGCTTTGATTAAGGGCATAAAAAATTGTTGTATGATTATTAGAGAATGTTGTGCCAGTCTTTTTGTAACTTGAAACCCGAAAACAATAAAATCATTTCTTTTTAGATAACATTCATCTGATTTAACTATGGTTCAAACAAGTATGTTCCATCAATTTTCATTCATTGCAAACAAGAAGCAGAGGGGCTACATACATTACATTTTCTAAATTTATACAAATGAGAGGGAAACAATCAAGGATCAGCGAAGAACTGATCCATACCTAACATTCTCCGTTTTGTTTCTGTGATCTATGAATAAGAAAATAATCCACTACTTTCACGGTCGCAACAGGGTCTTGTTGCGGTGATGATGCACACCATTTACTTGGAAACTTCCTCTTATGGCTCATCACCCCACTCTGTTTCGGCTCTGCATCCCAATCTGTGTCCAGCTTCCAGTCTTTTGGCACCTAAACTCATATAATATACACACCTCTCGTTAAAGGTCATAAACATGCATTTAACAAGTACAAGAAGTCAACAAAAACAATAACAGGATCCATAAAGATTGGTTCATGTTTAGCATCAGCACTATCAGTTCTGTAACAAGTGTAGGGTCTCATCTTCGTTTCTTACCTTATCAACCGCGAGAGTGAATACTTCGATGTCTTTATTCTTTTTGATGTGGAAACGGGTGAAAGATTTGTAATTGGCAATGCGGAGTGAAGAGAAAGCTTCATCAAAGTGAATGTGGAGCCAGTTGATGCAGATATACAAGTAGCTTCCAAATACCAAAGACACCACAGGGGTTGAAAAGACCCAGAAGTAAAGGAAGACAGAAGCATAATAAATAACAGCTCCGCTTCTGGAGAGGGAATCCATTCCTTCTTTGCAAATGTTGGTCCGGGTAACAGCCATCACCTAATGTTAAAACCACTCAGATCGGTTTAATAACTTGGGATCTTCAGTTTATCGAAATAGACACAAGTACAGTAATTACCTCAGGAACATCAAATGCTGACATAAGATACTTGATACACGCGGGATAAAGGCCAAACGTCCATTGTTCGATACGGGCTCGAAGGCCAGTAGGGTCCGGAAAATGCTCGCTTTCCACTGATTTGTACCACTGATACAATGTATGATACCCTGTGTGAACAAAAGTGTCCCAAAATTAAGCATTGCACTTTGTCATGGGAACCCAAACAAAACTATACGAAAGGAAACTGACCAGAATTTGCAAGGAGATTGTGTTGAATACAGATTTCTATGCCTAGTTCCAACATCAACATGAGAATCAGAGCTGCCATCAGGTGCGCAGCAACATGAAGAACTCCAATTACCACCCTTTTCTTCCGAGATATTTTTGAGGGGACAAATATGATTGCAGTGATCAGCAACATCAGGACACCCGTAAAAGACACGTAAGATTGTTCCATCACATACACAAAGGCGTTCCAAACTGTGCCTAAGAAACTCTCCAGGTGACCAGAAAACGAATCACCTCGTAAGATGTGGGCTAGCTTACACTGAAACCAATGAGGCAAAAGACAGCACCTTTCTTGTGAGCAAGATCATTCTCAAGGAAAAAGAAAATGTAAAATATATGCAATCCTCAGATTAAAAAACAACCCGCTATAGCATATAAAACCAGCTCAGCTTCCCTATCTATAACCGGATGTTGCGCACTGTATAAATACGACAATCGAGCTTACAACGCACCTGAGGGAACAATGAAAAGACCAAGATAAAGTATATAATGCCACCAATGAAATCAAATTGCCAGTTCTTTTTCCGGAACTTCAAAATATTCCCCAAAGCAATCTGCAAACAACAGAAAACACCATATATAATTGGAATGCATAGAAAGTTAGGCAAGTTACTGATACGAGACTGGAGAAGGAAAAGTCTACCTTGCTTGAATCATGAAAAGAAGGGTAGGCAGCCTTGCTTGCATAGGAAGACCCATAGAACTTGGAAAATTTGCTGAACACATGGGTGGGATGCAGAAAAGCTCCTCCACAGCCATTTACAAGAAGATGTTCGACATGGGCAGGTCCATCGGACTGAGTACATGAATGTCGCATATAATGGTGCAGATCCCCTGCCATTCTCAGTTTACACCTGTATTTCAAAACGTCGCATATCAGATGCCTCACGTTCTTCCCTGTATCGCTGCTCCAGTACCAATCAAGAAGCCAGCTTGGTTCATGCGTGATAATGATCACTGCATCATCCTCCTTAACCTGAATGAGAAAATATTATTCTACTTAAGCAACAAAAGGTAAATTGAGTAGTATGAGAAAGACTACGCCACTAAATTATAGCCTAAACCACTTTTAAGGATTACTTCAGAAACTAAGACATCGCAAATTTCTACCCGTGTAACATAGTATATAATAAGTCGCTAACAAAACAATCGTAGAACTCTGAGCAGGTGACGAAAAATATAACATAGCGTCAACAAATCTATAAAGCGTGGGAAAGAAAAATGATACACAAATTACCTTCTCCCTCGCCAATTCAGAAAAAAATTTAAACTGGTCGACATCAATATCACCATGAAGTGCAAGATCTAGACCAAACACCCACCATCCCTCAGGTAGCTGCAGAGCAAAATAGCTTTTCTTCTGGGGCATAAACCAGCCGCCTAACCAACTCTTATGGCATATATACCTCATGAAAGTATTGAGTCCGTCGAACCAGTCTGCGAAACCAATAAACAATAGTGTTATAGTAAGAGAAAATGGCAGAAGACAACCAAAGTATAATGTGAAAAACAAATTCTTTAAAAGGTAAAATGAAGGTGAGACCTGGAACTCACCATGGTTTCCAGGAATGAGAAAACATTGAGGACCATCATAATCCTTTAGATCTTTAAATCCCTCAGGTAATTCAGGCTTGTCAACAGCAATAGAGTCATTTTTATACCAAGGGGGAGGCTGGAGCGCATACTCAAAAGGACAGAAGAGACGTTTTTCATATGTAAACGCTGATGGATTGGGGTATCTGGGGCATAGCATTGAAAGACATCCACGGTTACAATCAGAACTGGCAAAAGCTCGAGAATATGTAAGAACTGTAAAACACTTACGCAAGATCTCCTCCAATAAGCAGTACATTACCCCGAGGTAAAGGTCGCGATTTACCATCCACCACGACTTCGATAGTAGGCTGAGCAAGAAGTTTCGCAACAGCATATGATGAATTCCCACCATCACCAGTATCCGCCATGAAATCAAACCAAAAGTTGTCCTTATCAGCAAGGTGGTCATATAAAAGTTCTTCCCTCTTGGTTCCATCACAAGATTTGGTCATTGCAGCCTAGAGAATTAAAAAAAAAAAGCAGAGAAGCAAAAAACATTAAAATGCAATTATCATGTGTCTGGCCGCAGAAAGAGAATGACCCGATCATGTCATATCATATACTAAATAAATATACCTGCAGCATCCGCATGTCAAAGCGGCCAACAAACACCGTCACTGATACGAGGAGGTCAAACACAGTTTTAAACAAATCAGCCGATGTTCTGAAACATATAATTAGAGAAAAGTTAGCACAGTCATGCTTTCATCGTTTACTCTCCTCAATAAAGACAACGGTAAGAAGGAAAGGGGAATATTAGTTTGGCATTGACGTACCCTGAATACCAAGGAACCATATCTAAGAAATTTGGTTTCATTTGCTCCTTCTTCAGCTTCTCACATTTGTCGACTGACAGAGGGTGTGTCAGAGCCCACCTAAACAGCATTGCAAAACTTTTAGATAAAACATGCCACTTGAATGCAAGACCAAAGTTGTTCATATGGAGAGATGCAACTTACCCTGTTGATCTCTCCACTACATAATTGGCAATGTAAAGACCAATAAATGTGGCCCACAACGAGTATATGGGAGAAATTTCGTTCGATGAATCAGGACACGATCCATTGCACGCAATCTGAAAATGACAAAGTTAGGGACATGATAAAAAACCTAAGGGTGAACAAATAAAACATATTCAAAGCTCACTAGAAAAGTTTTAAAAAGAAATACCTCTCCGTAAATGAACCATTTGGATAACAGTGGATAATCACTTGCAGATCCAACTGGAGCAAACCACGACGAGCACACTTGATCTTTCAGCTCATTCATACGAAGGAATTGTGCAATCCAGGTATTGTGCCTATGTTCTTTTTTCCAGAACGAAAACCAGCTAGAATGCTGTCTTCCAGGAGGTTTTTGCCTCAAAATAGCTCGATTACCACAATGGCTGTAGAAGACACAGCACGCCATGCTAAGAACCTGCACGGATGAACGGCATGAAGACAGTAAATCTTTATTTGAAAGACAATATTTTAAGCTAAGCAAATAAGTTGATTTAATGTGCGAGACTAGCGATGGTAAACTTACGGCGCAGTTTTGAAGAATTGTTAAGATCTCTGGGCGTCTTCCAGCCACGCGAGAAACAAGACCAACATACCAAAGGGCAAGAAAAATGATGTGGAAGACAACAAGGAAGACTATTGATGATATGTAAATTGTCAAAAACAAGGACAAATTCATCCTCAAATCCAAACCCATTGACTGAAAATTAGGAAGATGATACAAAGCTGCAACTAAAATCCAGGCAATGTACCTACACAACAACAAAAACACGAAGAACTAAGAATTTCCATTGATGTTAAATGCTTTAACAAGAAAGAATGAACAGTTGCTTACCACCGACTGAAATTTGAATAATTTGGTCTGATTGTCTTCCCAATAAATGGAGAAGAAAAGAAGTAGAAGAATCCGAGCAAGCACGCATACATTAACCACCACTTGACTGAAAACTTTTCTATGAGGGTGTGCATGTTATCCGAAGAAATAAAGAATAGGCAACCGAGAAACACAGCAATGATAGCATGCCGTGAATGCTCATGCGGGTAAGGGTAAGTATGGGTTAGAATCGTTCTGACCCTCTCCATTTTGAGGGTATTTAATAAACGAGCAGAATGTTTGTCAGAGCCCATAGCATGTGGTTCCTATAACTTTCGTCCTTGAGTTTCTTGATGAGAGTTAATAAACAACTTTGGGGCTTCCGGTTTCTAGCTCAGCAGACAAAACCTTGTGCCTAATAAAACAAAAATAAACAAAAAAAAAGAAGAAGAATATATTCAGCACAGTGTGATCCAGTAATGTAACAGTATCCATGAAGTCAAAAATGATTGGACTTCCGACTCCAAAACTCAATGACATCCTCATACATAAGACCCCTTTGATCTAGTACAAGCTTTTGTAAATCACCCATCAAATAGAAAGCAATTTGAAATTGTTAGCCAAGAACTCAAGTTTCCTCGTACTTCTTGTACGCCAGAGATGTCATCAACACACAAACAACCTCAAGTTGTTAAATTTCCTCAGTTTTACCTTAAAGTAGTATGTAGCAAACTCATATATGCCATCAAACGAAACAGTGAAAACACTTCCAATAAGAATATACCAACCACACGAAAACGTTTTAATATACTTGGTCAAAGAATAATAATTAAGATAACATAGCCACCTCCAGATTCACTATGAATAAATAGTAAGTCAGCCAAAGAACAAACCGGAATAAGCAACCCTGTGTGACTCTTTATGCTATACAATCCTCAAATGAGAAAGAAAGAAAAAAAAAAAGATTGCATCTTTAGATAAAAACAACTACGACCCATCAACAGAAACATTCGCAATAAATTGGAATTACAAAAGCTATATATAACATGCAACATCCAATTCCAAAGCTTTATGCTTTAAAACTCAGAGAAACGAAGCTAAGAAATAGGGAGAAACCATACCTATAGCAGAAGAAGATTGAGACCGAACATCAACGAATCAAGGTGAATCTCGGTGTCGGAAAAAACCCGTTTAGAGCAAAATCAAATAAGCGAATTATCCGATTGATTCAGGTCAAAATCAATGTGGTGGTGCTTAAGAGCTTACCCCCAAATACACACAATAACCCTAATTTTGTTTTTAAAAAAAAGAATGGTTTTTCGGAAATTGAATTTTACAATCAATGATCTGATGAGTCAAGCGTAGAACGAATCACGTGGCTCTGGTTTTTATAGTGCCTTCGTTGCCAAAAAAAAAAAGAAAGGAAAAAAAAAAACAGAACTTGTTTTTTTTTTTTCTTTCTTTCAGAGAGAGAAGAAGAAGAAGAAATATAACAGAGGCGGTTACCAAATGATCGCAAGTTTTTAATTCTTTAATAAATTAAAAAGACTAAAATAATAAATGGATTGGAGGGAATCAACGAATCATTCCATTTCTTGCTACCTTCAAACTTCAAAATGTCCGAATCTTTTTTTTCTGAGAAATTTCATTACAAATAATTTAGCGTGTACATTTTTTAGAACTTGTTATCTAAGTAATGTAATTAAAATACAGAAAAATATAATCAAATAGCACACTTTGATGTTTTTGTCACCACAATAGAATATCAATGGAAAAATGTCAATAATAGCATATTTTAATCATTTTTAATGTATTACACTAATGAGTTGGGTTCACAAATCATTAATTAGGGTTTGAGGTTTAAGATTACATAATTAAAAAAACGAATGAGAAGTAAAAGTATAATAGTTTTTTTATTCTTCAATAAATGCTATTTTGTCAATTTTATCTTAATGTGTTATTTTCGTCACAAAAACAAGTGTAGTATTTTTGAGAATTGTTTTAAAAACTATACTCCTAAAAGAAAAAATCCGATGTTGAATCCTTCTTAACGGAATAAGAGATACTATAAATTATAGAATTTAAGTAAATAGAAGTTTACTCGTTGACAAAGAAAAGTAAAAAGAAAGCCAGCAAACAGAAAAAAGAAAGTAAAAAGAAAACAAAGTAAAGAAAAATCATACTAACATTTGAATGCAACATCTGAAATGTATTAAAAGTATGTCAAAATTTATACAAAGAGGTATAAACTCCAGAAACACATGACTATACGAGTCAATAGATGAAACGCGTTAGGTGAAGAAGAAATGCAAATTTTGATGAACTCTAAAAGCCACACATGCAATGTCTTTGGGCTGTGCTGCACATTAATTAAGCCCACCCAACCCACATGCATATTATTTTTCCTCTCATCTATCTTCTGGATGTTGTTTATTTCTCATTTTGTATATTATGGATTCAAATGTTAGCAACTTAGCATTGTTTATAGCTTTAAATGTTAACTCTTTTAAATCATTTAAGGGTTAATTCAGTACACATGTTATCAAGCCATCCACATATATAAAAAGTATATATAATAAAAAGAACAAAGGTCTTACGAGAATTAAAGTCATATATGAAGCTATCTTCTATTCCACATGCCACATGGGTACATTACCCAAACAAAGAACAAAAGGACTTTTGATGATTCTTTTACTACTCTTGATACTTTTTCATCACACGATGTATCACTAGTCATTGCATACCTTTTGTTTTGTTACCACCTGTTGGGCTTTGGTGATGAAAATCATTGAGTTATAACTGGGCCCGCGACAGGGTAGTCACTAGGAAACGGGTTTGTTTTCTTTGGGCTTCGGTTTGGTTTAAACCGTCTTATCTTTGTAATTGACTTAGTATATAAAGCTAAGCATGTGGGGAATTAGGGTTAACACAAAATTTCTGATTTCCTCTAGGTTTTAGAAGGAGGCAGAGAGAAACCTAAAAGCTTGTAATCTGTGATATAGTGGATTACTGGAAAAACTCCAGGCCGAGACGTAGGATCACACATCGTGGTCTGAACTCGTTAAATCTCTGTGTCTTTTACTTTCTTGCTCAAGAACAAAATTATATTCCGTGAAAAAGAGAGGTTCAATTCTCTACAAGTGGTATCAGAGCCAGATTTACTGGTTTCGGGAGCAAGGGCAGAGAGGATTGGCGGTGGTTGCTAGGTTTTCTTGTTTGTGTGGCTGATTGCTGGGTTAGAGGCATCGGCGGCGAGGTCAGAATCAGGCGTCGCGTTCAGTGTCGACCGACACCCGTCTAGTATCGATCGACACCAATCAGTGTCGACCGACACCCATTCATTGTCGATCGATACCGAGTCTGAACAGAGATAAATCAGGCGTGATGGATTCTAAGAAGACTTCGAAGGTGAAGATGGCTATCTTCGATGGGCAAGGAGATTTCTCCTTGTGGAAAAGAAGGATGACGGCTCATATATCACTTGCAGGTTTGAAGGATGAATTATCAACACCTGCAAAAGAGCCTAAAAGTCTGGTAAAGAAAAAGGACGAGTCTGAAGAGGATTTCGCAGAAAGACTTCAAGAAGAAGAAGCCAAGAGGAGGAACGAGCTGAGAATGCAATGAACATGTTGACTCTCCATCTAGGAGATCATGTCCTCAGGAAAACAGAGGAGTGCACAACAGCACGTGATCTTTGGGCAGCACTAGAGAGGTTATATAATACCAAAACTCTACCTAGTAGAATTCATCTTCTGTATCAGTTTTATACATTTAAGATGGATGGATCAAAGTCAATCGATCAGAATGTCGATGACTTCTTGAAGACTATTTCAGAGTTGGCTAGTGTGAAGGTTACAGTTGCGGATGAGGTGCAGGCAATTCTATTGCTCAGTTCCTTGCCATCACAGTATGACTCCATGAAGGAGACATTGAAGTATGGTAGAGAATCTATCTCTATTGATGATGTGATAAATGCAGCGAGATCTAAGGAGACTGAGCTCAAGGCACTGGGAATATCAACTTCTCAGAAAGCTGGTGAAGCATATGTGGCTCGTGGGAGACAGTCTGAGAGGAGTCAGAAGAACTCCGGTGATAGAAGCAGAAGCAGGTCGAAATCGGGTTCAAGAATCACCTGCTGGTACTGCAAGAAGGAAGGACATAAGAAGACTGATTGTTATGCTAGGAAAAAGCGCATGGGCAATGATGATGATGCTGAGGCAGCAGTGGTCATTGATCAATCAGCAGGAGTTGATGCATTAACAGTCTCAGAAAGTTGGCATCATGAGAGGTGGGTGATTGATTCGGGTTGTTCATATCACATGACCTCAAGGAGAGACTGGTTTGATAAGTTCGAGGAGCTCAACTCTGGACAAGTGCTACTGGGGGACGACTATTCCGTGGAGGTTAAAGGAATAGGTTCTATCAATATCAAGGCATATGGTGGCACGGTGAAGACATTGACAAATGTCAGGTATATTCCTAAGCTGAAAAGAAATTTATATCTACAAGTACGTTAGATAAGCTTGGGTTTGATCATGCTGGAGGCAAAGGAAAGACAAGGTTCTATAAGAACGGGAAGATGGGTCTTCAAGGTTCACTGTGTGGTTCTTTGTATTTGCTTGATGGAGAGACTGTGATAGGACAGTCAAACATTAGTGTTTCCAGGAAACCTGCCTGCGATGAAACAGTGTTGTGGCATAGAAGGTTGGGACACATGAGCATGAAGAATCTGATGATCCTGGCAAAAAGGGGCATCATTGACAAGAGGAGAATTGGAGAGATGGATTTCTGTGAGAGTTGTGTAATGGGAAAGCATAAAAGGCTGAGCTTCAACGTTGGGAAGCACAATTCTGGGGAAGCACTGAAGTATGTTCATTCAGATCTTTGGGGATCTCCATCTGTTACTCTAAGTTTGTCTGGTAAGCAGTATTTTCTGTCTATCATTGATGACTACACTAGAAAAGTATGGGTATTCTTCTTGTCTACTAAGGGTGAAGCTTTCACAAAGTTTTGTGAATGGAGGAAGCTGGTTGAGAATCAAGTCAGCAAGAAGTTAAGTGTCTGAGAACAGACAATGGGTTGGAATTCGTGAACAAGGATTTCAATGAGTTTTGCAAGCAGCATGGGATTGAGAGGCACAGGACATGTGCATATACTCCACAGCAGAATGGAGTAGCTGAACGCATGAATCGAACAATAATGGAGAAAGTGCGTTGTATACTTGATGAGAGTGGCTTGGGAGAAGAATTCTGGGCTGAGGCGGTTAGCACAGCTGTGTACCAAATAAATAGAAGTCCCTCATCGGCCTTAGATGGCAATATTCCTGAAGAACTATGGCTGGGAAGAAAGCCTGGTTATAAACATCTTAGAAGGTTTGGGTCATTGGTCTATGTGCATGTAGATCAAGGGAAGTTAAAACCAAGAGCTATGAAGGGAATTTTCATTAGCTATCCAGAAGGAGTCAAAGGGTACAAGGTATGGCTTCTGGATGAAGAAAGATGTGTGATAAGCAGGAATGTAGTCTTTGTTGAAGATAAAGTGTTCAAAGACTTAAAAGAAGGTGTTTCTGCGTCAGAAACAGGGCTGGAGAACCCGACTCCAGAGATGGTGTCGATCGACACACCTATTGGTGTCGGTCGACACCGGGCCGCAGAGAAGGTATCGATCGACACCCCCAATGGTGACGATCGACACCCCCAATGGTGACGATCGACACCCTCCGTCTGAATCGACAGTTCCGGCTACTGAAGATCAAGGTGAAGGTTCATCTTCAGGTGGAGTTGTTGGAGATTCAGAATCAGATGATATACCTCAGGACTATCAGTTGGTTCGAGATCGAACTAGGAGAGTAACAAGGCTACCTGACCGTTTCAATGATTATGATTTGGCAAGTTTTGCCTTAATTGCTGCAGTTGAGATGAGTTCTGAAGAACCAAGGGACTATCAGGAAGCCATTGAAAGTAGGGATAAAACTTTCTGGAATGGAGGTATGAATGAAGAGATGGTTTCTCTTGATAAGAACAAAACCTGGAGGCTGGTTAAGAGACCCAAAGGAAGAAAGGTTATTGGCTGCAAGTGGGTATTCAAGTTAAAGCCAGGTATACCAGGAGTAGAAGAACCGAGATATAAGGCCAGGTTGGTGGCCAAAGGATATTCTCAGAGAGAGGGTATTGATTATCAGGATGTGTTTTCACCAGTAGTGAAACATGTTTCTATCAGGTTTCTTCTATCCGTTGTTGCAAATTTTGATCTGGAACTGGAGCAGCTTGATGTTAAGACTGCGTTTCTTCATGGTTTACTTGAAGAGGAGATCTATATGGAGCAACCAGAAGGTTTTGTGGTTAAAGGTAAAGAGGATTATGTTTGCTTGTTGGAAAGAGCACTGTACGGACTGAAGCAAGCTCCAAGGCAGTGGAACAAGTGTTTTGATCAGTTTGTGGTTAGTCATGGGTTCAAAAGGAGCGATGTCGATCACTGTGTCTACATAAAGGAGAGTAAAGATAAGTGTTTCATCTACCTACTCTTGTATGTTGATGACATGTTAATTGCTTCAAAGGACATGAAAGAGATACAGACTGTGAAAGATCTGTTGAGCAGCAGGTTCGAGATGAAAGACCTAGGAGCTGCGAGAAGAATTCTTGGTATGGATATTGAGAGGGATCGTGAAGGTGGAGTTCTTACTCTGTCTCAATCCGGGTACATCAAGAAGATTCTTCAGGTATTCAATATGGATGAATCTAGATCTGTTTCAACACCTATAGGTTCGCATTTTAAGTTGTCGGCTGTTAAAGATAATGAAGCTGAGACAATTATGGATGATATTCCATATGCTAATGCTATTGGAAGTATCATGTATGCGATGCTGGGAACTGGGTGTGATCTAGCATATGCTGTTGGCTTAGTGAGTAGGTTTATGAGCAAGCCAAGTATGGTTCACTGGTCGGCAGTGAAGTGGGTACTAAGATATTTGAAGGGTACTCAGGATCTGAAGATTGTATTCAGGAAGAACAAGGAGTTTAAGGTTGAAGGTTTCTGTGATTCTGATTTTTCGTCGGATCTGGACAGAGGTAGATCGATTTCAGCATATGTTTTCACCGCTGGTGGAAGTGTGATTAGTTGGAAGTCGAGTCTTCAACAGGTGGTTGCACTGTCTACGACAGAAGCAGAGTACATGGCGTTGGGGGAAGCTACGAAAGAAGCTATCTGGCTAATGGATTTGGCTGAAGAGTTCGGTTTCAAACAAGACTCGGTGGAGATCTGGTGTGATTCTCAGAGTGCTTTGAGTTTAGCCAAGAACAACGTTCATCATGAGAGAACAAAGCATATTAGAAGAAGGATGCATTTCATCAGGGATATAGTTGCTTCCGGTGATGTGAAGTTGTCCAAGATCCCTACAGAGAGGAATCCGGCTGATATGTTGACAAAGGTTCTTCCGGTGGATAAGTTTGAGAAAGCCTTGAGTTTTCTCGGCTTAGAAGAGCACTAAGGTGCTGGTTTGTCTGGAGTTTCACATGGATGCAAAGATGAAGATGTTATACTCTGGAGTGATTGTCATCAAGGTGGAGATTTGTTGGGCTTTGGTGATGAAAATCATTGAGTTATAACTGGGCCCGCGACAGGGTAGTCACTAGGAAACGGGTTTGTTTTCTTTGGGCTTCGGTTTGGTTTAAACCGTCTTATCTTTGTAATTGACTTAGTATATAAAGCTAAGCATGTGGGGAATTAGGGTTAACACAAAATTTCTGATTTCCTCTAGGTTTTAGAAGGAGGCAGAGAGAAACCTAAAAGCTTGTAATCTGTGATATAGTGGATTACTGGAAAAACTCCAGGCCGAGACGTAGGATCACACATCGTGGTCTGAACTCGTTAAATCTCTGTGTCTTTTACTTTCTTGCTCAAGAACAAAATTATATTCCGTGAAAAAGAGAGGTTCAATTCTCTACACCACCGATATACAATTCGTGGAAACGTCACATAAACGTGTAGATCTTTAGGTCCAAATTAATCTCATGTTAGTAGCTCCAGTAGACTGCATAGAGTTAACATCCAAACGAAGACTTTTATATTACGGTTATATAGCCAAAAAGAAAAGAAAAAAAACGCTTATCAAATATGACAACGCATCTAACTATGTATAAAGATTTTTATACTTTTTACAACTGCATATATACTTAAATAATCGGTGCACTGAAACTTCCATCACTATTACAATTCTAAAGGCAATGCAACAAAAGGTACTGTGTGGCATGTGCTCTTTCCACATTAATTTAGTGGTTGCATATGTTCACAATTTCAACGGTGCTACTTCAAGCGTTTTAGTGGTTGTATATGCTCACAGTTTCTAGATTGTGTTGCACTTGTGTATATATATATATCTTTCAAACTACTAGTTAATACTTACAATTCTTGGTATACCAAATACCAGTACTTAAGAAAATAATATCAAAATCGTATAGTTAATTATGTTAAAAACTGAAAAAATGACATGTTGAAATGATGATTGTACTTTGCTGAATAGTGAATACTATAAATACCTAAGCTAGGGTTACATTGTAATTTGACATTTGAAAATGTTTGGATTAGGCGTTTGATGTTGAAGCATGGTACTGGTTGTTTTGTTTCTAGTTTTATCCGATTTTGGATTGGTTGAATATGCATGCACCAGATATAAATGCCCATGTTTGTTGACAATGCAACATAACCGCTCTCATCGTTGGTTTCTTCAATCTAACTTATGTTGTCTGGTTTATTTGATCGGATTTAGGTGGTTCTTGAATTGGCCATTAAAATATCGATTTTAAAACCATTTCTAAATCCGAGTGCTTGGGATTTGTTTGGTTCAGTATCATTTGTGTGGAGCTATGAGGCTCCATCCATTCATCTTGCGGTAAAAGTAATACAATGAGCCATTATCCGTCTCTAGTCCCTAAAAAATTGGCAATTGGTGGGTGTATTTCGTTCATCTCATCTATGTTTTTATTCTAATTTATTTGAACTTAGTTTTTTCAGCCTTTTTTGTGTTGATGTTTTAGTTCAGTAAATATATGTTATCTAGTTTTCCAAAACTCGAATTTTGTTTATGGAATTCAGATTTTGACTTTTGAATTTTACTTTTTTAGAAAACGAGTTCATGCGATCTAAAAATATTTCACCATATATTTCCAAAAATAACATTTTGTCAACAATAACATTTCACTTTTTTTTATCGTTTTGTCATTGTATCAACTTTTACAAATAAATCTAGCATGATATAATTCACATCTATATTCCAAACATTACCAATCATTATTGTTGTGTATGATAAAAACCAAATAGTAATTCATTTTTTACTGGTTCAAGAAAATTACGGTCAGTTGACTTGTATTAAAAATGACACAAACCCAAAAAAGAAAATATCAAAAAGAAAATTAATTCCAAATGAATAGGCCAAAATTTAGAAGAAAATAATACTAACAATTTGATAACCTATATATCCTTCCACTTTATTATCAGGCCTATGACCAAAATAATAAAATAAAAAATAAAAAAAAATCAACAGAATCTCCTTTTTTCCCTCGTTCTCAAAGAGGAATTTTTTTTTTAAAATACCAAAACATGAATCTCTATCCCAATCTCTTTCCCTTGTTATAAATATCCAAGCAGAGTTCACCAGAGGTCCAGAGCCACTGTTTATCTTTTCCTCCAATCATTTTTTTTGTTTTCACCTCACTTTTTTTGTTTCTTCTCTCCTCCAGTAAATCACATATGGATTCTTGGCGAATAATGGGTTAAAGAAAAAGTTCCGAAATTTCAGCGTTAGCAACAAATAAAATCTGGAACTTTTTTATTTCTCTCTCTCTTCTTTGTCCCTGTCTCTATCTGAGCTTTTGAGGTACAATTTACTGTCTCTATATTTTTTGTTTCTGTCGTATTAAAAAAGAGGAGTTGTGAGTGATTTTTAGAAGATTATAAGTTCTGGAATTCGAATTCCGTAACGTTTTGTCAAATTATCGTAGTTTTTTAAAGGGAATCCGTTTGAATGCTGAGAATTCATAGGAATGTGACAAGTTAAAAGTAAGAAATTCGAAGCTTGGAAATTCCCCTTTTATTACTTTCCTTTTAATAAAATTTTCAAAATAAGTGTCATTATCACGTGTATCTGATGTTAGATATTTGGAATCATCATAGCAGTTTCGTAAAAGTACAATTTTTTTTAGCTGTATATTCAACCGAAAATTCCAGTATAATACAAAAAAATCGAATTTAATAATTTCACTTCGTGTTTCTTGATTTCCCCAGTCTTTCTCAGAATCTAAATTCACTACAAAGTAAGGAGAAGAACGAGGAGGACGACAAGAGGTATTACATATACATCTATGGTATTACAATTTTTGCTTGACTTTCGTTTATTTCGTTGACTAAAAATTGACCTTTTTAGTGGAAGAAAAGCAACACGATTGACCAAATCTTACAAGATCAAGTTAAATAAATAACTTTGACTGAGATTTTATTCTCTGCAAAGTTATTTGATGCATTTTGTGAACAAAGAAGTTTTGTAGTATACTTGTACAACAAGTTTACTCTAATGTAATTAATCTTTTTCTTTTTCCTGGCTATTTTGTTGTAGAAAATGGTCGCATTTGGGAAAAAGCTCAAGGAAAGGAGCATTCAAGAATGGCAAGAGTATGTTCTTATATTCAAGATTTGGTTTGATATTAAGTTTTAAGCAATGTGATTCATGTACTTCGGTTTTTTTAATTCGTTTCCTCTGTAGATATTACATCAACTACAAATTGATGAAGAAAAAAGTGAAGCAATATGGTCGACAAATCGAAGTAGGAAGTCTAGATCGTCGCCATGTTCTTAAAGATTTTTCAAGGATGTTGGATCATCAGGTTTTTTAATTTTCCTTCACAGAGTTTCGCTTGTTTAATCAAAAGTATCAAACTTTATAAACACCTGTTTTCCTTATGCAGATCGAGAAAATAGCTCTTTTCATGTTGGAGCAACAAGGTTTGCTTTCAAGCAGGTTACAAAAGCTAAGGGAATGTCATGATGCACTCCAAGATGAGCCTGACATATCTCAGATATTTAATCTGAGAGAGGAGTATAGATCCGTGGGACAAGATCTTCTCAAGCTGCTTTTTTTCATCGATACGAATGCTATTGGTATCCGTAAGATACTGAAGAAATTTGATAAGAGATTCGGTTATAGATTCACAAACTATTATGTCAAGACTCGCGCTGATCATCCTTACTCTCAACTCCAACAAGTGTTTAGACATGTGGTAAGGTCTTAGAATCTCACGCAGCCTAATCTGTCACTAAATTGAAGCTTATAGTGTTTGAGTATATCGATATTCTTTAGGGTCTCGGAGCTGTTGTTGGAGCCATATCGCGCAACCTTCATGAGCTTCAAAACAACCAAGGAAGCTACTTATCCATTTATGATCAGCCTGTTATTCCTCTTCAGGTTTGTATGCGTGTGACATATGTACATAACCAAGCTTATCCTATCGTGTTTAGTTAGTTTCATCTGGTCTTTTTGAGTTTTGTTTTTGCAGGATCCTGTGGTGGATTCAATCAAGAATGCAGTGGACAGGCTAACACATTCAACAAACTTCCTTAACTTCATGGCTCAACATGCTCTAATCATGCAAGACGAGGACCTACTGCTTCCTCAAGAAGACCAAGCGGATCAAGAAGAAGGGAGATATCACTTCATGTCTCTCTTGTTAAACTTGGCAAACACGTTTCTCTACATGGTCAACACATATATCATTGTTCCTACAGCAGATGATTACTCCATGAGCCTTGGAGCAGCAGCAACGGTTTGTGGTGTTGTGATTGGTGCAATGGCTGTGGCTCAGCTCTTCTCTTCGGTTTACTTCAGCGCCTGGTCCAACAAATCATACTTTAAACCACTTATTTTCAGCAGCATCGTTCTTTTTGTTGGGAACCTAGTCTATGCTTTGGCTTATGACTTCAACTCATTAGCTCTTCTCTTGATTGGCCGGCTATTCTGTGGGTAAGTCCCTTTTTAGATTTTTGTTTGGTCTTCTTGAGACGTTGGCTTGATTATCATATATATATCCATTTTGCAGTTTTGGTTCGGCGAGAGCAGTGAACCGGAGATACATAAGCGACTGTGTGCCGTTGAAAATCCGGATGCAAGCTTCAGCTGGTTTTGTTAGTGCGAGTGCTTTAGGAATGGCTTGTGGTCCTGCTCTTGCCGGTTTGTTGCAAACCAATTTCAAGATCTACAATCTTACCTTTAACCAGGATACATTACCCGGTTGGGTTATGGCTGTTGCTTGGCTTATGTACTTAGTCTGGTTAGCTATTTCGTTTCGTGAACCAGCACGTGAGCCTGAGGAGATTCATACGTCTCAAGAGTCTAACTCTGGTATGGAACTAAAGAGAAAGTATCTCTGATTTGTTTGCGATATGCTTATCTGATTAGAGCAATCTTTAATTTTTGGTGAAGCTGATCAAGATGGAAATATGGAGAAAGGTCTTAAAAAGCCGCTATTACTTGCACCAGAAGAAACAGAACATGATGATGAAGATGATGGAAGCGAGGAATCTGCTGAAGATTCTCGTAAACCAGCTAACTCCATTGTAGCTGCTTACAAACTACTCACTCCTTCAGTAAAGGTAAAACAAACAAAAAACAATCACTTCTGAACATAGTCTTTTTTTTACCAAAGAGAGTTTGAAAGATGACAATATTTTTCTTGATTGCTTATAGGTTCAGTTGTTAATATACTTCATGCTTAAGTATGCCATGGAGATTCTTCTATCAGAATCAAGTGTCGTTACCACATACTACTTCGGTTGGTCCATGAGTTCTGTTTCCATCTTCTTGTTCTGTCTTGGTCTAACCGTTTTACCGGTTAACCTTGTTGTTGGAAGTTATATCAGCAACATGTTCGAAGATCGGTAATTAAGGATCCTGAATATGTTATTTTCCTTTTTTATTCTTTACTTTTCGCAGGTTACCTGAAAATGTGTATTTGTTATTGCAGGCAAATTCTGCTGGCATCAGAGATTATGGTCTGTCTTGGAATACTTCTCAGCTTCCATGTAGTAATCCCTTACACCGTGCCTCAATACATTATCTCCGGATTTATCATGTTTGTTTCTGCTGAAGTTCTTGAAGGTAAAAGATCACAAACTTATTTCGAGTATCTAAGTTAAGGTAAAAAGATTGAAACTTAGGTGTTTTTGTTTTGGTCGTAGGTGTGAACTTATCGTTACTATCGAGAGTGATGTCGTCGAGACTCTCACGTGGGACATACAACGGAGGGTTATTGTCGACGGAGGCTGGAACAATTGCGCGTGTGATAGCTGATGCGACGATCACCGTCGCTGGTTTCTTGGGGCAGAGTATGCTCTTGAATGTTACTTTGCTTCCTTCTCTTGTTATCTGTGTTGGGTCTATTGTGGCTACTTGTTTTACATATAACTCCCTCTATTAGTTTCTTTAAAGATGAAGTTCACAACCTTCAGATCTTTGAGCTCTGTAAGAGCAAGGTCACGGTTTGTGGTATTGGGGTTACGGCCATGTTATCTTTCGTCAAAGAGATTGTACTTCAGACCGTTCATATCTAGTAACATTTCGTCATCTATTATATGTTTGTGACTATCGTTTTATATCGCTTCTATTTTGGTATATTTTTATATATACTATTAGTAAGTAGATTATAATATATCTGTTTCTTTTTTTAGAATGTGTATATTCTAACTAGCCTGGGCAAAAAATCCGGAACAGAAAACCCGAACCGGAACCGAACTGAAAAAGTGGATCCGAAACCGATACGAGAAACTCTAAAATACCCGATGGTTCCTATTTGTTGATACTCGTGGATATCGGGTAATACCCGAAACCGAACCGATATCCAATTGGGTACCCGAATACCCGAATATATTAAAGGTATTAATTATTTTTTTAGTATTATATGTATATTTTAAGTGTTTCTATTATTTACTATTTTTAGTTCTTCAGGTTTTAGTGTATAATTTAGTATTTTGAGATGTTTTTTGTTTTTATTAGATTTTGGTGAATAACTTCGGATTTTTTTTGTATATTTTAAGTATTTTGGATAATAATATCCAAATCGAACTGGAACCGAATAGGAACCGAAAAGTTTTGGGTACTTAACGGTTCTCAAAATTAAGAACCGAACCGACCCGGAACCGGAAGGAACCGAACCGGAACCGAACCGAAATTTTATAAGTACCCATTGGATCCAAAACTCCTCTACCCGAAAGACCCGAAACCTAATGGTTCTTACCCGGAACCGAACCGAATACCCGAATGCCCATGTATTTCTAACTATAGTTTATACCAAATTTATATATATGATGTAAGGAAATATTATACATTTTGAAACATAAGAAAAACTCTTTGCTTGACCAGAAAAAAAAAGAAGGAAAAACTCTTTCAAATTTATTATAGTACTAGAGCCTCGTTTGTTGATTCAACTATAAGGAGATAAAATAAATGTTTATTATACTAGTTTCGAAGTATGATTCAGTTTGAGACGACCGATAAGAGAAAACTTCTAAAGGAAATGTGTTAAGATTCTCACATCAAAAAAGTTAAAAAGAGTAAAGTAATATACAAAGAACAGAAAAAATAAAAAGAGACGACGAAGGTCAAAATAATAAAAATAAAGAAGAGAATGTAGCAACCATCATGACAACATGATAAATCGATGAGAGCAAGAACCAGAGGTGTTTAGGAAGAAATATTATTAGACTCTCATGAAAATAATGTTACACATTACAATAGCTTATATAGGGAACTATAATCCCTAAACTTCCTAAATAATATAGAAATAATATCTTAGAGATAAATGCTAATCTTCTAAATCTAAGATATTAACATATCTTCATATCTTCTAGATCTTTCTTCAATATTCCATATTCTTCTATTGATCGGTTCTCGGTTTTCATTCGGTTTAGGTTGATCTCATCTCATCGATCTCCCAATACTCCCTGGCAAGTTCATACGTGGGAACCACATTTGAGATTGGACAAGTCTTCAAAATAATGGCTTTATACCCGACCATCGGGTTCATCTCACGGCGTTATACTCGGCCGTCGAGTCATCTTCGCGGCGTTATACTCGGCCGTCGAGTCATCTTCGCAGCGTTATACTCGACCGTCGAGTCATCTTCGCGGTATTATACTCGGCCATCGAGTCATCTTTACGATGTTATACTCCGCCGTCGAGTCATCGTTGCGGCGTTATACTCGGCCGTCGAGTCAAATTCCGTAGATTGTGCTCGATTAAGCAACAAACCTATTATTATGGTGGACTTGGTGAATCAGTAAGCAAGCCATCAATAGACTTTTTCTTTGCTTGACTTGTGTCACCAAGTCTCTTACACCATAGTCTTCTTATTTTCTTCAATACCACACGTGATGTTACTTTTTTTTTTTTTTTTGAAACCAACGAAAACGGATTTGTATAACATTCTTCAAAATCAAAGTAGAAGAAGAGAATTAAGAAGAATACTTCAAAACATAACCGTGGCTTTTATTTTTTTAGTTAGCACAGGCCAAAGGGAGGCTCTGATACCATGATAAATCGATGACAGCAAGAACACATAGGTGTTTAGGAATAAATATTATTAGACTCTCATGAAAATAATGTTACACATTAGGGAACTATAATCCCTAAACTTCCTAAATAATATAGAAATAATATATTGGAGATAAATGGTAATCTTCTAAATCTAAGATATTAACATATCTTCATATCTTCTAGATCTTTCTTCAATATTCCATATTCTTCTATTGATCGGTTCTCGGTTTTCATTCGGTTTAGGTTGATCTCGATCTCCCAATACAACAGGGATGGAAAAAAGCAAAGCCACTATTCTGATGATCATCATATCTATCGCCTCCATCGATTTTTCTTTGAATGAATTTCCATACTATAATTCGATTCTTGGATGGGAAACAAATGAATATTGGCTTATTCAATAATGTTTATTTCTCATCTAAATACGTTGAACATTAGAAAATGTAATAGTAAACAATCAAATTTAGCGTCTCTAAACAGAATTTTTTTCTAATTCACAAAAATAAACCTTTTATAATAAAATAAAAATTTCCGTAAATTTTCTTTTATTGTTCGTTTTCCTAACATTTTCTTATGTGCATCATAGTATTATACTACAGCCTATTGATAATTTTTTAATCTTTTAATTTCTTCAATTCTATATTTTTTTGGAAATGGTATGTTTAGTATACGTATAAATTTATTTGGGCAATTCTCAAAAATACCACACTTTCATGTTTTTGTGACAAAAATACCATACCAAGGTGAAAATGACAAAAATAACATTTATTGGGGAGAAAAAAGTCTATTATACATTTATTTTCATATGTTTCTTCTCAATCCCTTAAAGCTAAACCCTAAAACCCAAAATCTAAACCCTAATTAATGACTTTTGAACCCAAATTTATTAGTTTAATTATCTTTAAATCATTAAATAAATGTTATTTTTGTCATTTTCTCCTTGGTGTTGTATTTTTGTCACAAAAACATGAAAGTGTGGTATTCGAGGGTATTTCTCTATTTTATCCCACAAATTGTATACACTGTAACATGTAAATAAAAAAAGGAAAGTGAACCCAAATAAGAAAGGGAAAAGAATTTAAAGCTGATGAAAAAAAACTATAATGAATATTCTTCTGTATGACCAGAATTATCTCTAAGTTGTGTACGCGAAAAACTAAGAGCAAGTTGTAGTAGCTTAAAAATTTGATTGAAACGAAGAGAAAGTAATCAAGAAGAAAATGTCTTGGACCGTTTTTTATGGTAGAATTGAAATTTCCATTGCAATTGCGTGTATCTTTAAGAAACCAAATAGTTTAGATATGCCATAAACATTAATATATAAAGGACACTATTCTCGTTACCCAAAAAAGGACGACATTAATCTCGCATCTTTTTATCAATTTAGTTTCATAAAAAATGAAAATAATAATGCAAGTTTTGGTTATTATCACTGGTATAGTATGTGTCTATGTTATTTTTCCGATGATCACATGCTGTTGCATTTCCCACAGGAAGAAAAAGCCTTCGTCTCAGCCGCAAGATTTGGAGATGGGTAAAACGGGAACAAAAGATGGAGGCCTTGTTGTCTCCACTACAACTTCGGCCGTAACTATCACACATTCTGGCGGTGGCTTCGGACCTGCGGTTGTTGTTGTGGAGGCGGTGATGATGGTGGAGGAGACGGCGGCGGCTGTGGAGGTTAAAGTTGTTATGAGTTAATATTGTGCTAGCTAACTCTTTATCTATGCATGCAATATTTAAATTCTTGAGAGGACGTACATTGTAGCATAAGGTATTGTGTGAATTTGAATTGGTGCTTTAGAACAAATGTGAATTTTAGGATGTAATCCACTACATAATGCGTAGAATGATTAGGGTTTAGGGTTTAGGCCCGAAGTTCATGTCCACTTAGCATAAAGGATATTCTTAAAGAGAATGCATTACAAGCTGACTTCCGACCCATCTAAGTTAAGGTCGAAACCAGAATTTCAAGGTTATAAAAAAAGAATGAAAATGTTTAAAATATTAACATATTATGGTGATCTTGTTTTACACTTGACCCAAATATATACACCGATCGAACCTTATATATATATATATTGTTTAAGGTTCACCAAGGCTTCTTGTATGTTTCTCTCAATCTTCTGTAATAGACTAATCGGTGGTAGGGTTTCAAATCTCTTTAAATTCATCGATGAAAAATCATATCCGCCTGGTTAAAAAGGAGAAACAAATACTAAACTGTATTAAATATTTACATCTCTCACACATCAATTTATAACATTCACATTTCACAAAGAAAGAAGAAGATCATATTGTGAAGAATGACAACGAAACTAATAGGGGAAAAAAGCAAGCAAACAGTACTTAAAAGTGTTCAAGAGACGGTGGTAGCCTTCGGATCAACAGTCTGTGTGTCTTCTTCGTTATTTTTTAAACAAGAGTATATGATACCCAAATGACGCATAAGATGGACAAAAGCGAAACCACAATTTTGATGAACTAATCCATCAAATTTTCTTTGAATGAATTTCTATATTATTATGATTCGATTCTTGGATAGAAACAAATGAATGTCTATCTTATATATATAAGGATTCCAATTGTATACAATAATGTTTAGGAGATTAGCTGTTTTCTGAATTTGTATTTGCAGTATTTTAAATACATATACAACTTGTTTTTTTGGGTATACTATAAATTAATGTGTCAACTATGCTAGTTTAGATGTGTAACTAACCCATTCTATTTGTTGAGTTGGCTCAGTCTTTAGTTTGATTATCTATATATATTATATAATCTCTATTTTCTAAGTAAACATTACAATATCAAGATTTATCATGAAAAAGATGAAGTCAACCAACACACGTTGATGTTTGTAAACTATTTGACCGTTCTAGGACGGAAATGGTATACGGATCCCTCGCAAGTCGCAAGTGTTGTTGTTTATTGTTTATCCCAGTTTGAAAATACTGTGTAAAACAATTGGGGTTAATAGATTTGTTGGAAAAAATAATAATAATTCGACCATTGAGAATGATCCGGTTTAACTCAAAGGTGTCTCAATTGTTTTGGGAAGGACGCATGCACTTAAATTGTTCATGTTATCTTTCTTGCTCTGTTATCAGCTTGTGTTAGTTAGGATGGAAGTACTTCAGTTCGATGAAATCTACTTACGGCATGGAAGATACTGACTATAAATACGGTTGCATTGGTTAAGAAACAAAACGTGAATTTTTTAAGTTTATACGATTCTGGTTTCTTATTGCAGAGAGCGAGAGAGAGAGAGAGAGAGAGAGATCACGGACATATCCTGTTTAAAATATAAACATACATAAATTATTATTTTTAAAAATTATTTTAAAAACAGTCACTGAATATCCTGTTTGAAATATGAATCCCCCAGTAATACCAAATAAAATTATAAAATACGAAATCTTTAAAAAGGTAAAAAAGGAAAGGGAAATGAACATTGATAAGTTTTTTGCACTTTATTGCGACTTCCAGATGAACACTTTCACCTCTTCAACCGCAACTTCTCGATACAAAAATCTCTTCCTTTATAAAGTTGAGTCTTGCCCAATGTCAGGCTTTGGTCTCCCTCGAACCGGAGTAGGCGGCCTCTCGCTGTCCACCTACAAAATAATACTTAAACTCAACGACCAAAACATGTTTCCATCATATGTTCTAAACATTCAACATGGTAAAGAAACCTAGTCGGGTCCTAGTTTGGGCACAGCCTCAGGAGAAGGTACATAGAGATCAGAGAGAGAGGATTCTAAAGAGAATAGAAGAGAGTGTTTTTTCTATTTACCTCCATCCATGCTTTGTCTACAAAGCTCTCAGAAGGTGAGATGGGAGGTGGAAGAGGATGAATCAACTTAGCAACAATGTCCAAGTCTCTACCAATCACCAATATTGCTCCAGCATTTTTCATAGATCCTATTTATCACAATATCAAAATATATTTTTATTGTTTCTTTTCTTTCCCAGATGCCAAGAGAGATCAAAACATTTTTATTTGGTTATAAATATGTATAAAAAAAACATACCGCAGTAATTTGTAGCAGAAAAAACAGTAATAAGCTGTCCTTGTGCAAATCTTTCGAAACCATCAAGTACACACTCATGCCCTCTTATAATCAGCTCTAGGTTATTCTCCTCACAAAATGCCTTGACCCTATCAGGCTGCATATTTATATATAACAAGACTGTGGCTTAGTGATCGAGCTTGAAATGGTATTACTAAAGGGATAGACAAATAAAGAAAACAATGCCTTTTTACCCCAAATGTGACAATAGCGTTTCCTCTGGAATTTCTTCCTATGCCCAAAATGCTATCATTCGCAGTAGGATCAGACCTGTTTATTATAGGGTTGTAGATGAAACAAAACGTTGTTGCAGCTTGAGGAAAAAATAAGAATTAGTATAAGAGAGGATTATATCTTTTCTTTACCATAGTAAGTCTTTTACAACTCTGGATTCATCTTCACAATCCACTAAGACAGGCCTCTTGATATTTGCAACCTGTTCCACAGAAATTACTGACGAACCAATTCCACCGTGCATGCAGAATATTTTCTTCTCGATTAGTGCAGCAAGCGGAAGATGGTTGAAAAGCTCATTAATCAGTATAAATGCATATTCCCCATCCTTCGACCCCTGGTAATTTAATTACAAATAACATGTTTATATGACTTTATTAGCAATGACCAAGTAGAAACTATATATTATGTGAATAAAACATATATACAAACACGTACTAGTCTTTCTGTGCATTCATGCAGGAAACCATGAATTGCATTCATCGTTTTAGACTCATGATTTCCACGAATCAAGTGAATGTTATTCGGGTATTCAATCTGTACAAGAGACACATGTACACATCTTAGAAGATAGAAACAGTAATAATAAACTAATATAGATTATGTAAATGCATAAAATAACTATATCTTGCCTTCAAAGCAAGTAGCAATACTAAAGTCTCCAAGCTGTGTTTCCCTCGGTCAACATAATCTCCCAAAAACAAATAGTCAATGTACCTGAAGGCACATTATGTATAAATAATACAATTGTTCATGAGAAAAAACTCGCAACAGTTAATAATAGTTAGAAATACATAATTGCTATTGAACTTACGAGATATCTCCTGTCCTTGATGGAAATCCATACTCGTGAAATAGTCGCATCAGATCTCCGAATTGTCCATGGAGATCTCCAAAGACTTTAATCGGAACATTGAGCTGCAAGACCGTTGGCTCTTTCATGATGATTTGTTTTGCAGCGATACAAAGCTCAATCACTTCAGGGTAGCTCAAGAAAAACTTTCTATCCACAGGAGGTTCCCATGTTTGAGGTCTTAACAGCACTGAAATGACCTGCAAAACAAACAACGTACGTAGTAAGTGCATGAAAGATGTGAAGACATGGTGGGAAAAATTCATACCTTATTAACCAAGTCTTGTATAGACTTTTGTCTAAAGAACTGTGGCGTATAACTATAGTTCATGTTAGTTTCCGGTTGTCTTGGAGCCTCCTGGAATCTATTCAATGAAATTGCGCTCGAGCTGATATCATTATGACAGTATGGAAAAAATAATTAGGTAGATAGGGTTAATCCAGGAAAGACTAAAAGAGTGTAAAATTTTTGGATATTAAACCTTGTTCCCATAAAAGTTGGGGTTGCTGGTCCATAACTTGAATTCTGGGGTTTATCATCTTCAGAGACTATTAAATCGCCGAGCAATGCACCTACACAAGAATAAAATTAGTGCAAAACTGCTAATTCAAAGAAAATGAAACCTGCTAATTTATCAGCAGTGCTCATACATATATGCAAAAAAAAAGAAATGCAAAAATCATTTCTTTTAGTGTCAATAATTCATAAGATTTCAAGATTACCTTCTCTAAAACCACCATACACATATATGCGACTGCCAACGGATGCAGCAGCATGGAGACAACGTCGCATAACTTGATTAAAGTATATCCCATTGTTGTCACGCTTAGAAATCCCTGGTCCATCTCTAGTATCAACCCATACACCAGTAGAAGTATCAAGCACTACAAAAAAAAGAAACATTTAAACTTAATTATCTCATAACATCATTCACTACTATATAAAGGATTAATTTAGCTTAACATCCCCTAAATGGATTGAAGAAATGAACATGTAACCATTGGTTAAAGCTCCAAAAATGGATTGGAAAACAATTCACAAAAGCTGAGAGTCACAAAGAATATTAGAAGCTAATTAGAAAACAGCTGTTAGATAGTACCTGAAACAGCTGCTTCAGCATCAACCAGGCTAGTATCACTCAAGGCACCTCCAATGACATGCAGTCGTGGATTTACGAAGACCTGATAAGAAAGAGACTATCAAGTTAACCAAATTTTTTGTTTTCGTTTGCAAAGGATATAAGAATAGAACATGAAAGTGAATTTAAAGTGCATGTCCTTGTATCTCGTTTGAAATCAGTAGGCAAAAACAATCATCTCTATTTAAGACTGCAATGTGTGGTTATATTATGATAATTCTTCTATAAGTTTCCTTTTAATATAGTTTGTAAACGAAAATATATAGTATATGTGTGTGTGTGTCTTTGCAAGTAGTGTGGTGAGATTCTGGTTCTGACCGCTGTATGTTGATATCTATGGGAAGGATCTAAGCCTGGACCACGAGTCCACATCCAACCACACCTAATCGGTTCCAGACTGTAAACATCTCTCATTGGCTGCAAAGGTAAGCATTAGGGTCAATATATATATATATATATAATATATAACCTTTTGTGATCGTTACACAGGAGAAAGAAAATATACCCTCCCAGAGAAGTCTCTTCCTCCGCATAACATGAAATAACGATTGTCTCGAGTACTAGCAGAAGCATACCTTAAGCAAAATATTAAACAATGAAAAAGAGTTAACGCAAACAAAACCGACTTACAACAGTTGTTTCAATTGAACCAAACCAAATTTACTAACATTCTTCCACTCGGAGCATCGCCATATGGGTTCAATTGTTTCCACGCATTTGGTGTCTGAGTCGTATCTAATACCAATGTATCGGCGAGGAGTTCATCTCCTTTTCCATAAGAATAAAAAAAAAGAACAAACTTTTTTTAGGATCGATGTTTAGACATTATTCACAGAATACAAAATAGAATAATTAATGATAACCAAATGCAATAATTGTTAGAGGCTTAATAGAACAATGATAACAACTGAAATTTTTCTAAACTCCTTTAGTAAGTTAGGGATTTGTTTGAGAAAATTGCCCTCTTTGAGGGAAACATCTTAATGATTAATTGTTACTCATACATGCACTACGTACATATATTAATGCCAAACCAAAGCATAACAATTTCATACCTCTTTTCCCACCGAACATGACAATGTTGTTACCAGCTAAACCCATAACATGGCCATAGCGAGGGCCTGGAGTCACACCTTCTTGAACCAGCACCCTGAGAATTATACATTTTTAAAATATTTCATTGATAAGAACAAATATATATAGAAAAGAGAAATCCATAAATGACACCACACTTTTGCCATCTGAATGTATCACTAGTCATGTCAAGAATGTGGAGATCTTCAGCACAAAGGCTTGATGGACCCATCCCACCCTGCCAACGAAAACACCATCCGATCCTCACGTGTTAGATATATATATATGGTCTAAACTCTAGACGACATGGACCCTAACCATGAAGATACCTTGACAACAAAAAGCATCCTTCAAAAATTATTTATAAAAAAATAATAATACAAAAATTAGAAAAATCCTTCGAAATCTATGCTTTGGACAATCATTTCAATAGCGATGATGAGTGATCCGATTTAGATGGTCATTTCAATCACCTGAATCAAAAGCAGTGTGCCTTTTGAAACCGCTGCATGACCAGCCCTAGGAGATGGAGGCTCACCATCCGGATAAACCCTGCACAAGCACAGATTATTACACACCATTAATTATTAATTTAGATCTACAACGTAAAGATTAACAAAATGTTCTCAATTACCTTGTCCACTTGCTGGTGAAAACGTTAAAACAGTGCACCGCATTGGTAACATTTTCAAAACCTAGAAAAACACAACCACAACCCAGAAACAAATTCATCTTTAAAGGGAATTGATAATTTTGAAAAAAAACGTACAATAAGGGAGTAAAAAGAACACTTACTGATCTCGGAGCCACCGTCCCCAACAGCAGTAATACCGCCGAAGAGGACAAGGCGGTGGAAAACCGCTGTGAGAGTATGGCCGCATCGAGGTCCCGGAAAATCATCTTGAGTGTTGAAGAAGGTCTGCGCCAGTTTGTAAGAAGGAGGTGGAAATTGCCACAAGTTAAAGTTAGCCATGGTGATAAAGGTATGTTACAGATTCGGAGGTCTAGATGGTAGTGAAACGTTTTAAAAATGAGCGGCACACTTGTTCTATATGAACATTTACAGCTTTTCTTTTTGTTTGGAGATAACAATGTTGAAGAATTTTGTTGTATCAGTAATGTATGGTTGTTAACAAAACAAAGATTGAATTTGGAAAAAAAATCTGGTCATTTGCAAAAATGGAGATTAATTGTGTCATTTGGAAACTTTAGTAAGACAGCAATTTTGTCATTTTAAAAATGAATTTAACAGATTGAGAAAATAATGTTATTGAAACTAAACATGAAGTGTGGCCCTATTAATTAATAAAAACGTGGATTTGACTGATTTAAAAAAAAAAAACTTAAAAGTTTTTTTCCAAATAATAAAATGTTGACCTTTTTAAATAACAGCATACACTTCTTTTTTTATAGACATATATATGAATATTTAGCTGTATATATGAAATCTGAAAGAAAAAAAAAATATGTAAGAAAATTGAGAAATAAATCTGCAATAGTGTCTTTTGTTATTTTGTTATTTACTATATTTCTAAAGTAATTGCTAAAACGGTCAAATTTTAAATTTTCAACCAATCAACATTACTTGACTCATTTTAAAAGCTAACTAAAGTCATTGCAACAATTTGTACATATCAAGAATATAAAAACAAGAAGTTTTTATTCATATTTTTCTGTTTAATTTATAACAAATTTAAATCAACCCAAACAATATAAATTATTTTGGAGATGAGTTTCTAAGAGAACTATTTAGAGATAATAATATTCATAATTTGAAATAGATATGCAAAATTATTGCAATGATTATTTAAAAAAAAATATATGGGTATTTTAGGAAAATATATGAAACAGCACAAGAAAAATCCATCAACAATGAATATGTAAGAAATTAGATAAGAAATCTAAAATAATGTAAAGTATTGACAGTTTGTTTTCTTGTGGTTATTTTGATATTTTTCATACTTCCGAAGCAAACTATAAGAAGGTAAAAAGAAGATTGAATTTCAAACCAATATACATTATTTTATTCATTTTCATAAACTTATAAACATTATTGCAACAATTTGTATATATGTAATTTCATATATCCAAAATATGAAAATAAGGAAGTTTTTCATTCTTAATTGTTTATGTTAATACATTGTAATAAATTTAATCCAGTTCAAACTAGGGCTGTTCAATATGGTAAAACCGAACTGAACCGATCCATACCGAATCAAATAGAGTAAATGGTTTGGTTTTTGTAATACCGTCTTAACCGAATGGATGTTATTTTTAGAAAACTGCAGTATATAGATATGGTTAGGTAACCAATACATTTATGGTATAGGTAAATAACTTATATGTTATACAATATAAAATGTATTCCTTTTCCTTTGGTTTTACGATGTATTTCGAATCTAAAAGTTTAATATATACGTTTTCTTTATTGTTAAAATATATGAATCATAGGAGACAAAACCTTGATGAAAGACAAATATGAGAGAGTCGAATAATTCTTTTTTCCATTAACCTATTCTTTTCATGGTTTTTATTTTAAAATTTAAGTTTTAGTTTTATGTCGATTGCGTATATGATGTAAAACAAGTGTTTTACTGCTTTTTGTTATTTTTCTCTTTTTGAATTTTAATAACTTTTGGTTTAAAACCGAATAAACCGAAAACCAAAAGATATTTAACCGAACCAAACCAAACCAAAGTAAGTATGAATTTAATATGGTAGCTAAATTTTACTAACCGAAAACCGAAAACCGGCGAAAACCAAACCGAAACCGAACCGATATCCATATTGAACACCCCTAGTTCAAACATCCCAAATAGCTTGCATATGATTTTCTACCAAAAAAATCTATTAATATTCATCATTTTGAAATCGATAAAAAAATATTGCAGTAGTTAAAAGAAGTTTGTTGCAATTGGCCCTCTTAGGTTTGAAAAGAGTGGCAAAGGAACTCTCCTTTCACTGGTTTACTGGCGTCACCATCAATGTCGTGCTCTTTGAACAGCTTATCGACTTCTTCTGACGTTATTGAAGGAGAGAAAACACGGATCCCCTTGGTGAATTCTTTCAGTGAAATTTTCCCATCTTTGTTCTTGTCAAGTCATTCGAAAACTTCAACGTCTATGAAACAAGTTGTTGTTTAATTAGTAGGAACGCGATAATGCAAAAGTTTATGAAAAAAGTTGTTGTTTAGTATGAATGATAATGCAAAAGTTTATGAAACAAGTTGTGTGAGGAGATGTATATTTACACAGAAGTCTGCTCTCGCTCTGGATTCGTTGACGATTCCTTTTCTTGCCACTCAACTGTAATGCCTTCTTGTTTTATTTTTTTTTTCGAGAAGGTTTTTCCTTTACGAATAACTCTTTTGTAAGTGTATTCTTCTTTTCATTAATTTGATATTAACGTGCTTAGCAAAAAAAAAAAAAAAAAAAACCTCTTTTTTCCATAATCCTAAATTCCTAATTAACCCTTTATTATGATTTTGGAAAAGCAAATCTCCTTTTTTCTTCGGGAAAAATGTCATTTTAATCATGAACTTGTCAAAAGTGGCTATTTTAAGCAAGAACTTTGGGCGAGGCCACTTAAATCACCAACTTCGGTTGACTATTTATTTAAACCCTCAAGTTTCGTTGACTAGGCCAAAATGAGCATGACGTTAATTTATTTAACGGAGCTGTTAACCGACGTTAATGCACTGTTACCATCCTCCGTTAATCACAAAACGACGTCGTATTAGTTTTGGAAAAATGTCATTTAAAGCACAAACTTTCAAACTGAGGCCATTTAAAGCATGAACTTTCAAACTGAGACTATTTAAAGCATGAACTATGAATATAAGTCAATTAAAAGCATAAACTTTTGATATCGGTATTTTAAGCATGAACTTTCAAACTTTTAAATATAAAATCTGAGAAACAGTTTAATGGATCTTAGTTATATGTATTGATCAAGGATTATACATAACGTAGAGCCAAAACATGGACGTGTCAATAGTAATGTGGCAAGGAAATGTATATAGAAGAAGACAAGAAAAGATCAGAATATGGATATATTTTACCACAATTGAAGACGAGAAGTCCTATCGTCCTGCCGTAGTGTTTTTGACAAAAAATCAATTCCAATTGTAGCCTGCAAGTTTTTATCACCGGAAAATTTTAAACATGTACAGTCTTCATATACAAACAAACTCCCATAACCTAGGATGCATTGCCTCAAGAGAGGGAAAAAGAGAACCCTAGACTTTGAAGAAGTAGACGATCATCTGGATGATCAAACACCAATGACCCGTAAATTCGGTATTTGTACTGATTAATATATGGAATATGTGTAGGTACCGAGGATAAATCAAAAAGATGTAGATGGAGAAATGAACTTTCAAACTTTATTGGATCAAACATAAATTTTAATATGTGTTAAATGAGCGGTTAAATAACAACATCTTTTGATTCCTATTTTCAGCGTACCAACACTCATTTAACACATATTAAAATTTATGTTAAATGTGGTAACTCCATATTCATTTTGGCTGACTTAACAAAACATAATGCTTATAAAAACAATGAAAGTCCATGCTTAAAATACCGATATCAAAAGTTTATGCTTTTAATTGGCTTATATTCATAGTTCATGCTTTAAATGGCCTCAGTTTGAAAGTTCATGCTTTAAATGGCCCCAGTTTGAAAGTTTGTGCTTTAAATGACATTTTTCCAAAACTAATACGACGTCGTTTTGTGATTAACGGAGGATGGTAACAGTGCATTAACGTCGGTTAACAGCTCCGTTAAATAAATTAACGTCATGCTCATTTTGGCCTAGTCAACGAAACTTGAGGGTTTAAATAAATAGTCAACCGAAGTTGGTGATTTAAGTGGCCTCGCCCAAAGTTCATGCTTAAAATGGCCACTTTTGTCAAGTTCATGCTTAAAATGACATTTTCCCTTTTTTCTTCACAGCGATAAACATATTTTCCTTCATGGAAGGATTAAAAAATGAAACAAAATCACATTGAAACAAAATCACATTGAAGAAGCCAAAGATGAAACCAACTCATGGCATAGCGGACTTGGTCATATGAGCCTAAAGGGAAGGGATCTCCAAAGAATATCATGACGACGACAAGAACAACAACAAGGTCTCATATCTCGAGTTTAAATGTTTTTGGTGATTAACAGAAAAAGGAAGTTGGATACTTTCCCACCACGAATTCATTGATTATGACTTTGTAGTACGACAGACTTTATTGTATGTTAACATAAAACCAATTGAGAGATTGCGGTTTTGTGAGAGAAGAAAGTGCGTGTTATTGGTTTTGACAAGAAGAAGATTTGGTGAGCTGTGATTGTGCTTGAAAAGCCAAACGGACAAGAAGTTCACAGAACGATTGAGTGGTGTGATGTTGTGCTTACGATCCCCATGTCATGTCTTTTGTTGGAATGTCTCGCAGTTAATGTCTTGATGATGAAGGCTGTTGCTCTGTTTCTCTCTTATAAGTTTACTCTGTTTTGGCATCTTCTCAGCTTCCTTTAGTTGCGCAGAGAACTAATCTGTAATGTATATACAACTGAAACGACTAAACGACGATTGTTTGATAGAACTTATAAACCCTCCCAACAAATATTGTTTTCTTGTATAGAAAGAAAGAAGATAAGATGACTTGAAAATTAAAAAGAACAGAAGAAAGACAAATGGAAGTCTGATATTTTTTTTTAAGAGATTTAAACATTTGCTCAGATAAGCTCAAGAAACAATGCTTCTTGCTTGCTGCTCAATCCAAGATCGTTCAGGGTCGACTCACTTTCTCCGTCCCCAAACGCATGCCGAGGGTAAGGCCTCACCTGTTTCAGTAACACACCAAAACTTAGAATCTCAACTGATAGTGAACCGGCCATCAAGCATATCATTTTTGCTTTACACTTATGTCACTTAACAACATCTACTTGGGAGAGATTCTATTGATAAAGACGGAGAAGTTTTACCAGTCGGTAAGTCTTGGGTTTCACCACTCTCGCAATGTCTATGAAGTCGAAAAGAGACTGCAAAAAGATTTAAGCATACAATTTGAGTAGATGCAATAGCAAAGTGAAAATGGATTTTTTGGGGAAAACTCACTTGGAGTTTGTCGGATTTAAGGAAACGACGGCCACGTCGAGTTCCATCTGGCATCCTCACTAGAAGGGTAATGGCATTCTCTTCGTCTGCTTGTGGTTCCTTAGGTAGAGACGCTTCTTTTGCATCTAGTTGCCTCTGTAGCTCCTGCAACAACATTCACAGGACAAAACCGTAATCAATAACAACAGAACCGCCTTCACTAAGATCAAAGTGCATGTGGTTTAGTTTGATCTTTCTCTATTTACTTTGCAAGAGTCTCGGTAACAATCCAGTATCAAGAATTAAGAGAAACTTGTTTGAAAGGCGGGTACCTGTTCCTCCTCGAGTTTTCTTTGAGCTTCTTCTTCTTTTTTCTTTTCTTCCTCTAGGAAAGCCTTTCTAGCAGCTTCTTCCTCCAACTGACGTGCCTCAGCATCTCTAATGGATTGCAGTTCTTTATCTCGGTCAGCTTGTAGAGATGCAAGATACTCATCATCCTGCATGAGGTAGCAGCTCAAAACTTTTTTAATTATCACCAATATCCCTCGATAAAACAAAGGGGTTCAATTCAAGCAAACTAGTAAATGTTGCCTAACCTGCTGTTCTCGTATCAACCTTTGAGCTGTCAATGAAGGTGAAGGTGGACGTGGTGGTGCCCTCTGCTGAGGAGGCAAGAATGGAAGATGATTATATCCAGTTTCAGGAATACCACCAAACATGGCTGCCTCAAGCATGACAGCTTCATCATGTTCCTCAGACGAAATGCCTCCCCACTTGAGCATATACAATAAGAGTATCAGTAATGGCTTGTACCAGCTACTCTAGGATTTTTACTCTAAAGCAATACAAGTATACTAGTTTGGTCTCTGTGTAAGACAAAACACATTTTATTTGATACCTCAGAAGGAAACCTATTGCCACTATCCGCTGGATTCTCTCCTTCAGGACTCCCGCTCCGGGAACGGTCAGCATCAGGTGGGGCCATAGTTCCAGATGCCGCACGTCTTGGCCTGTGTCTAACAAGAGGTTCCTCATCACCGTCATCAGAGTCATCCGCAAATGGTGAGCCAGGTGCTGCCAATCTAGACGATAAACGAAAATTTGTTAGGCTCGTTTTTTGACATACACCAGTAGATAAACCGGTAGACAGAAGTTTGTGTAACTGGAGATATTAAACTCAGAGATAACACAGTAGCAAAGCGTTACAGAAAAGAACCCACAAACCTTCCGTTCAGGGCTTGGGTATCTTCACGTCCTTGAGCAGCAGCGGTTTCAGACGTTCCTATTTCCGAGGTTGAGGCCTTAAACGATTGACTGCGCAAAACTTCTTCCTCAGCTGACTGCACTCACTTACGTTAGAAGAGATCAAAGGGAGGTGAAAGTAAAACATAAGACAGAGAGGAGACAGCCATACAGACCTTCAATGACATTGTAACAGCTTTTGCTATGTCATCATCATCTCCCATGTGAGACGGCCTCCCTTCAGGCAAAGGATTACTTAACCCCTATAAAACAATTTAAAATTTTGATAAAATCAGATAAGCCAAGATAAACAAGAAAAAAATCCCAAATACTGCTCATCCTCTTTAGAAAAGCTTTACCTCAGCCTCCATCTTTGAGGCCTCAATGGCAGCTCGGATCATCTCTTCTTCTATATCATTGTAGTCTTGAATATTACTGGGTGCAGGACCGGCAGGTATAACTTGCCTACTTCTTCTAGTTGGTGCAAAAGGAACATCATCATCACTCTCTTCATCTATAATAACCGTCCCTTGAGTCGCTGGACCATGAACATGTGCTGTTTCTGTGACATCCTCAATAGTAGGAGCATCACTAGATCGTTCAGATGGCCCGCTGCTATCCTTAACCTCTATGGGTATCTGCCTAACCTCTCTGGGATGACTCACAAAAGAAGGTGGGCGTGGCATGAGAGGATCACTATCAAATATACTTCTACCAAAGTTCGAATCCAGAAGCGAAAAGGGAGCTGCTGTTCTAGCTGCAGTGAGAAGAGACAGAGGAGTTTGTGCAGCCGGAATCACATCATCTATATCCATTGCATCGTCTAGAGGGACATTCACTGGTGCTTCACGAACTCTGCAAAAAGATCATAAGAACAAAAAGAATAGTTATAGATCATTTTCAGGTGAAAAAAAAATAATAAATAGGTGAAAAGTTCATCAGATGTCATACGCATTTTGATCTCCCTCGCTGAAATATGCATTCACAGCTCGATTAAGATCACCATGATGTTCCTGCATACACAGCTCGATTAAGAATTAATTCAACTTTACTACATCGAAACAAACGTGAAACAGTCGACAATCAGCTCTCAAAACTCGAAGAAACTCTCAGGGAACATCGGCGAAAAATCATATATAATCATCGATGAACTAAGTGGAATCCGAAGAGGTAATCAGCAATGTAAGAAGAGAAACCCTCCTAGAAACTCAATAATGACCTGAAATTCTGAGAATCGGTTTCGATTACAACCCTAACCATCAGATATCGAAGTAAAACAAACAACGAATAGAGTTACAGAAAAGCATCCAATAATCAAACGATCGAACTTTCACTTTATCGACTCGAGTCCAAAGCAAACAATATCGCATCTAGAAACATGGAGAATCGCGAAAATGAAAAGAGAAATAAAAAGAAGAGAAAGATGAATCCAGATGAGTAATTCGAATCACCTCGAGCTTCTGAACGGCGACGGCGTCAGAAGCGCCGGTGATGCTAATGAAAGTGTCGATTGCTTCCTGATTCGGTGTCGCCATGAGAGACAAAAGAAGGAGAGAATCTGAGAGAAGTTTCGTTTTCGCAGCTTAATGATTTGTTGTTGTGAATGTTTGCGTCTTTTGGGAATTGTTTGGAGTGAGCAAGGGGAAAAGAAAAAGATGTTCTTATTGTTTTTTTGTTGTGAATGGGATTGGATCGGCGAGACTCGTCGTTTTAACTTTTTAAGGTCTTTTTTTTTTGTTGATTTTAATTCCCTAATTCCATTTTTGGGCTTTTTCTCCTTTGCTATTTTGTTGGGTTCGTTTGGAGATTTTATGTGAAGTGAAAACCCTTGAAGTTTCTCAATTGTTCTAACTTCTACGCTAATTATTTTAAAGTTAAAGAACAATTAATATTAAAAAAAAAACTGATGGAGAGATACAAAACTGTCTTACATGACCATAGTATCTTATTCGATTTTGTTTTTCAGTCAGTATATTAGCAACTGAACGATTAATTCATCTCTATATTTTAATTTATATTACTCTTTATATTTACAACATTGAGAAAAATTGATAATATAGCATGTCTAATTTCAAAAGAATACAGAATTTAACACAACATCAATCGAACATTCAATCGAATAACCAAATATTTGAATACATAAACATAAACTTTAAAAGAAAAAGAAAATTCAGTTCGTTTTTGAATCAGAAAGCAGCACCTTAAAAATTTGTTTGTTTGTTTCCATTTTCAGTCAAATTGCAAAGCTGCTTGAATATATTTAAATAACAATAGAAATTACAAAAATAAAAAGTCAGTAGGATCTTAATAATGAGATCATTTTTTTCTCCAAACCAAATGTGTATGCTTTGAAATGAATGTCATGACTCCGTTGTGAATCAAAGATGGATCCAATTGGAATCTAAACATGGCAGACCTTGAAATGATATAGGAAAGAGTTGGCATATATATGTTGATCAGAGTAAAAAAAAAAAAAAAACAAACTAGATAAACATGTTGTCGGAGTTTCCCAGTTTCTAGTATAAAAGATGTATAGTAAGCATATAGTATTAAATGAATATATTTTTGGGTGTTTAAAAATATCAGACAAATTTTCTTCTATTCTGATTTTTACACGTGTGACATGTAGCTTAAGCATAAAAAAATGCTAATAGTTTTGATAAACTAGTTATTTAATCAGGTAAAACTAGTTAGTTCTGATAAGTTTGCGCTGGCGATCTCATTCTCTTCTCCTCCAACATCGGATAAATGTTTGTTGTTAGCGTTAGACTTTGTTACTTCAGTTCAAGAGAGAAGGATAATTATCATAACTTGCAACTTAGTGGGATAAAAGGGACTTACCTAGTGTTTTAACGTTGTACATATGCAGAGCAAGCTTGTTTATCTCAAATTGAGATTCTCAATGATCGGATTCTATTGCTTTACCGCAGTAGGAGGGTGCTTGCATTCCTTTCACCCATCTTCCCGCATATGGATTTGTCATCATGATGCATATGTCTATCATCAACTGCGAGGTGATAGAAGATTTCTTGGCAGAGAAGAAAGGAGATCTCGCGGCAAGAAAATGGGAGGAGATGACTAGTACTGAGCTTGATGGCTTCACAATCTTCTTCGGTTTTGATAATTCTTGAGTTGAGAACTAATCTCCCAAGGACGAGGAACAATCTCTGCTTCTCAAGGTTTGATGAAAGCCGCCTAGGGAAAGTCTGAACTGGCTAGAACTTGTTCCTCGTAAAAAGCCTCTGGATCGAGCAGCCGAATAACGTTTTTGTGAGATATTCAAATTGGACAAACAGCCATTTAATTCTCGCTACAGTTTTTCACCTTTTTGTTTCGGTTTTGTGAAAGTCGTCTTCTTCTTTTTTCAATTTACATTGAACCATGCATTTCTGACCCTAAGAGAAATATCAAAGAAACAGAACCTGAAAGATCTCTTCTTCTTACAAATTTCTTTCAATTGTATATTATTAGCAAACGCATCTCAAATATAAAACATCATTCACAGGGGAAAAGCTTAACATAAGAAAAAACTTTAGTTATATTCGAACTTTATTGTCCTAATTCAAAGAACTACAACTTTTTTAAACAGTTACAATTACCGCAACTTAATTATCGCTTGCCGGAACCACATCAAGATCGTCAACATCACAGGGAAACCTCGGGACGATAACATCAATCTCGACTCGTACTCGCTCAACACTTGGCGAATCTGACATGGCCACGCGCTTCTTTAAATCCAAGATTTCGAAAGTTAACGTATGAACGATGCCCGTGTAAGAAGGGACTTGGATCATCTCAAGAATCTGAAAGACCGTGGCTTGTATCTGATCCCTATCGCCACCGATGAGCCAATCTCTATCGAACTCGTGGGTTTCACGAACGACTCGGGTTTCTAAACTGCAGAGATCTTCTATCGATTCTGAGTCCGGTTCCGGGGCTCTCCTGTAAACCAATACGAAATCGAACACAAAGTTTAGGTTGTTCTTGATGTTCTTGATGTTCTTGTCCGTGAAGACTGGGTCGAAGGAGATTATTGTATCTGGTTCGTCATCGCAGTACCCAAACCAAACCATGATTTTCTTGTAAAGAAAAGAAAGATTGATGAATATGAGTTTCGATTCGCTGTTTGAGAATGAGAGTCAGAGAGAACGAACGAGAGTTAAAAGGTTTGTGTGTGTTACAAGACTATAATCATTTATTTATATTCGCCACGTTAGGTTTTTATTTCCTTTTCGTTACCGAGATTTCCTTTTCTTACTAGATTTTTTCGTTTTCTTTTTTTTTCTTATCTTTTCCTCCTCTAATTTATTAGTTTATATTTTGTTTGTTGTCACGACATCACAATTTAGTTAGTACCTAGTAGTAACAACTATCATCATATACAAACATGTTTGTTCCCACTTCTCACATAACAAGTTAACTCTCCTCCTTTAGCCTCTCTCTCCTCCGTCTGTCCACGTGCACATCACGTGGCATGACGATCCCGTGCTTACTTCGCCTACGCTGCTTCTGCTTGCCATCTCTATGGACTCGGTGAAGTTGTTGGTAATAGTGAGAGTCGTTGTGGTCAGGTTCAAGCATCTTCTGCAGAACGTCGTCGTCTTGTCCATGATGGTGGTGTTTGTGTCTCTGGTGCGTCCTCATACGATGATGATTATGCGTTTTGACACCATGGCGATGCTTGTGATGGTGAGGACGATGATGATGGCGGTTTACGGCGTTCTCTCTGGTGTGTAACAATAACCTATGATGATCTGAATCAAAATGGTCTTCGTACCAATCGTATAATGGATCAAAGAGTCCCTTTTGGTGCAAGAGCCAGAGCAGAACACAAGCTGACAGATAAACAAAACCGCAAGTTAATTCATGTTATACTTATGACAGAGATTGTTGCGGTTTGAAAAGCTTACCGGTTGGGACGAGAGCAAGGAGAAGGCCGAACATAACCATCCAGCTTAAGCAAACGTATTGAATGTGGCAGCTGAAGTCGAAGAAACTGGAGCATTTGTTTCTGCACAGATTCTTGATTCATTATTCAAGTCATCATCGTTCTCAAAGAAAGTCCGGAGAGGAATCTAGTAAAAGTGCGTTACCTGCAAGTTTCTCCGGTCATGAAATCGACTAAACCGTTCACGAGTTTTGTCCACATGATCCTAATTGATTCAAAGAAACCTTTAGGACGAGTCTCTGGAATTTGAAATGGATTAGTGACCTGCATGTTTAAAGATTCTGGTCACTCAATGATCTAACATTCAACATTAATCAAGAACCGATTGAAACTGTAGATGAACCTGAGTTCCATTGTCGAGTACTGTTGCTGTCGTGCTGAATTGACACTCGGCTCTGTCTACTTCGCTAAACTGAGAATCCTTAAGTATAGCTACACACACACACACACAAAAACACAAAAAACAGAGCATTTTTTATGTAAGTAATCAGGGAATTGTAAGAGAATCAAGGTTATATAACTTGTAAAGGTAAAAGTGGAGTCACCTGTGCATATATATTTTGCAGCCTGATCTTTCGTAGGGTACAGCTTAAAAGATCGAGTCGTAACCTCATTTGGTTTTATAATGAAGAATTGCTCCTGAAACAATATATACAACAAGTTTGCATCATCCCTCATAACAATGCCTGTTCTTGAATAGATTAACTGAGAGTTAGTTTACCTCAACGAAAGCCACACCTTTGGAGCAATCAAACTGCGCAGGAGGTAACAAGATGCGATTAGTATTATCAAGGAAACTTTCACACGCTATCAAACTAAGTTTTACAAGTAGTACCGTTAAGCTATAAGATGCTTCTACTTCACCGGTGTTCTTAGTTGTGACTGCAGCAACTCCAAATTGTGTAAGTGCCTCGAATGTCGGTATAGCGATGTTTATGATCTTACCAGGGCTCCTAAAACCACATAAATGTTACTTACTCCACTTTATAATATAATTTTTGGATAAAAAAAAAGTTGAAGAGTTTTTTTACTTTTGGAAAACGTATTCAATATCATCAGCTCTTAGTTCGATCATAAGATTTGTGTTGAGTGTTTCTGTGACTCCAATGGAGAACGAGTGAGGCCCTGCGTTCTGTATCATGTAAAGGAAAAATCTGAATAAGGCAACAACGAATATCTATGTGATTCAGAAACTACAAAAAAAAAAGCTGAAAAAACATAACTGGATGTTGATTAATCCTCTCAAATCTCCCTTCTAGTCCATATAAAGGAAGTTGGTGTCTGTTCATCCGGTTCACATCTGCCTGAAACAAACTTGTTACCGGCTAAAACAATGACGATGTAAGGTGCTATAACTTATGATCAATACTGACCTCGTGGAAGTTCCATAGTTGATTATGCAAGCAACTCCAATACGGTGCAGAACAGAAGTTTGGTTGGTTGTTGAAAGCTTCATAGCCAACACCGATTTTATCACACTCTATGCCTTCCAATGTAAATCTCACTCTCTCAAGCAGCATCCACATTGAGTAGTTCCCACCTAAGCTCCCTGGTTGTCCCTCTGCAGAGTTCTTTTGTAAAAGAAAAAAAGTCTTTTAGCATTATAATACTCAACACAAAATTTCAAAACGGAGAAGAAGCTTACCTCTCTTGGGATTACAAGATAGAAGTCCTCGAAAGAAGGAATACTTGTGTAACCAGCAAAGTCTCCTATGAGATTAACCTTGAGGAAATTATCATTTGCAGTAGCTGTCCTGTTTTCAGGACCAATGATCACTTCCTGCGATTATAAAATGGAATTATAAACCCGGAGAACAACTTGGAATAAAGACAGGTTGAAAAGTGAAGTAAACGTACTGAAACTCTAGTTCCTGTCTTCAACTCAACCCGCACGCTAAATCCTAGAGACCGTTGTCCGATGCTGAAAACGTGGTACCTAGAGGAGAGAAATCAATCAAATGGCCAGAATTCAAGAAGCCTAAGTTTTTGCAAGAAAACCATGTTAGTCCAAATCCACATACCAGTCACCTGGAAAACGAAGGCAATGTGCAGTGTTTGCTTTCCCTTTTATCAACTTCTCAACTGATCAAAGTCAAGTGAAGAAGATGAGAGTTCTAAAAACCAAAGGAAGAGCGAATGTTAAAACCAAAGAAACACGTACAAATATCTCCACAAGACGAAGGCAGTCTTCGTTGCGGTCCACATGGACAACATACTGGCTGAGTCTGCACCAGAACGTTACCCTTGTCATCTCGCAACCTGTTCCGATGATTCAGTAGATTGTATTTAGTGAAAGATAGTCACAAAGACCAACATGTGATCAGTTGTAATATTAGAAAGAAAAAAAAATTGAGAATGAAGCAATCCTTGCCTCTCGCATATTTCTACAATATCTGGTCCAGCATCTGGCTCACACTTTCGAGTGGTAACGTGATACTCTTGAGGTTTATAAGGCACATCCTGAAGCAAGACCAAACCCGTTTCCTTAGGACAAAACTCATCAAGACAAAAAAAAAGAAAAAAAAAAAACATAACTTCATCATACCCTAATGTAAGTTAGATCGTAAAGAGCATATGCTGCTGATTTGTTCACTGTTATGACAGGTGGGATCCGTACGGTTTGCATGTTGCTACTCGAATTATCTTCGACTTCCACGACCTCCGCTACAATCGAAGCCTCTCCTCCGCTCTTTATTCGTCACGAGAAAAGCAAAAAGTTGATGAACACAAAAATCGTATTATACAAGTTAGAAGCGATCAGGGAACAAATCAAGGGTCACGTACCGATCCACTTGGCACAGCGAGATTCAAGACGATTTTAGTTGAGCAATTGAGATTCCCTGAATCGTTTGTCTTCTCACACTTCTCGAGCTTTGATTTCGACAAAATCTGGACTCCGTCAACATCGTTAAACAGCCCGAGGATAGTTCCGGCAACTACACAAGCCATTAACATGGCGTTCTCCATTTCCATTAAGAAATGTCGACGGTGTAGTTTTCTTTTTCCTCTCAGTATGAATCAACACCTCAATGAAAAGCCTTCAGACACTATAAAAACAAAAACAAAAAGAGCACAAAAACCATCAAAAACCCATCTCAAACCACGGGAAGAAGCAAAATGAAACTTAACATGATTCACCCAAATTGCACCATACACGCCACCAAAAAGAAAAGCTTCTGATTCATTGATGAAAAGAGAATCTCTGGTTAAGCAAAATCTCTGAAGGCTCCAAACAAAAACTGGAAAAGGACAGCCTCCGAAATAAAATAGATTAATTAAAGGTAAAGAACACTTAACTTGGAGAAAGATGCAACATACCATAATAAGTATAGACTAATCATTAAATAAGCCAAGACGCTAATGGTGGCAGTTAAAATTCTAAACTGTTCCCATGAGAAAGACGGTACGTAAGTGTATTACACAGTATCGAACACACACAAAGACAATGAAAAATTTGGAAAACAAGAAAGAAGAACAAACCGTTTTCTGGCGACGCAGAAAGGTGTAAAAGAAGATCTGTCTCTCCTCCTTCACACAATAAAATCACACAATAAAAGAAGATCTGTCTCTCCTCCTTCACACAATAAAATCACTTAGCCTTGTTAGCAAAACACGGCCATGGCAGATCGGAGGAATCAGATTAGGGAACAAATCTTGAAATGCGAACTATAGTGAAAACAAACCGGAACTAAGAATATACCTTACTAAACCAATGCAATAATGTTGAAATGCCTTTTGATATACTTGGTCAAAGAATAATCACTAAGAAGACACAGCCACCTCCAGATTCACTACGAATAAATAGTAAGTCAGCCAAAGCACAAACCGGAATAAGCAACCCTGTGTGACTCTTTATGCTATACAATCCTCAAATGAGAAAGAAAGAAAAAAAAAAAGATTGCATCTTTAGATAAAAACAACTACGACCCATCAACAGAAACATTCGCGATAAATTGGAAATTTCGAAAGCTATATACAACATGCAACATCCAATTCCAAAGCTTTATGCTTTTAAACTCAGAGAAACGAAGCTACGAAGTCGAGAGAAACCATACCTATAGCAGAAGAAGATTAGGACCGAACATCAACGAATCAAAGGTGAATCTCGGTGTCGGAAAAAAAACCGTTTCGAGCAAAATCAAATAAGCGAATTATCCGATTGATTCATTCAGCTTTCCCCCAAATACCCACAGTAACCCTAATTTTGTTTTTGTTTTAAAAAGGGATGCTTTTCCGGAAATTGAATTTTTACAAACAATGATCTGATGAGTCGAGCGTAGAACGAAAGAGCACCATTTTTCAAAAAGAGAGAACGAAAAGAAGAGGCGGTTACCAAATGATCACCATTTTTTAATTTTTTTTTTATTAAAGACTAAAACAATAAATGGATTGGAGGGAATCAACGAATTATCCCATTTCTTGCTACCTTCAAAAATGGTGGTTTCTCTACGGTTTTTTTTTTTCTCTTTGTCATCCAGATTAATATTATAATAAAGCCACTTGGGCTATCATTAGTTACAAGAAATGAAGCCCAACTCGGTAGCCCATTAGACACAAAAAGATGAGGTTGAAACAAAATGAAGCACGTGCTCACGTGTTTTGCTCTTATCATTTGTTTGAGCTACAAGGTGGAATCACTTTTGGCTCTAGAGATCATATTACAGACAGAAGCAGATGGATTCATCCCTGAATCAATCATCTTTTCAACCAAATCCTCAGCTTCGTTCAATTTTCTTTCTTTACAAAGACCTTCAATCAAATAACTATAGCTAGCAACATTTGGAGACAACTCTTTATCTTCCATCTCCCTGAGCAACCTCAACGCTCTATAAGAACTACCTTCCTTGCAATACCCAAGAATCATTGTATTGTATATAACCTCGTTAGGTTCTAACTTCTTCTCGACCATCGACTTAAAAAGCCTCGATGCTTCACTCATTTGACCTTTGATGCAAAACCCGTGAATCAACACACTATAAGTATGAACATCCGGAACTAATCCTAGTTTCTCCATTGATGTTCGAAGCTGAATTGCTTTCTCCATGTTATCTGAACGAGCAAACGTGTCGATAAGAATTGTGTATGTCACTTTCGATGGTTTAATCCCTCTCTCCTCCATTTCCTTAACTATCTTTGCTGCTCCTGAAGTATCTCCTTTCTTACAGAACCCAGAAACTAGAATGTTATACGTGACGAGAGACATAGACATACCTCTTGACTTCAAATCTCTGCATAAACTCAACGCCTTGCCTAATTTCCCCACATTACAAAACCCATCAATCAAAGTATTATAAGTGATCAAGTTCGGGTTGATTCCATCGCTCTTCATTTGGTCCATCAGCTTATTACCTTCACTCGCCTTCATCTCTCTACATAACCCACCGATTAGAGTGTTATAAGTGACAATGTTACACGAAACACCTCTCTCACGCATTTCGTCGAACACTTTGAATGCGTCTCGTGTTCTTCCATCTTTGCAAAGCTGATTCATCACACAGTTGTAAGTATAGAGATTAGGGACAACGCCATCTTCTTGCATTTTCTCGTACATCTCAAACCCTTGTCTCTTAAGCCCGTTTTTGAACAACCCATGAATCAAAACCGTGTAAGTACGCTCATTAGCGACTAATCCGATTTCCCCCATCTCCAAAAACAAAGCTTTCGCCTTTTCGATCTCACCTTTCTTGCAACACCCATCGATCAAAGTAGTGTAGATAACAACGTTTGGAGAAAACCCACTCTCTCTTAACTCAGCAAGAAGGTGAAAGCTCTTCTCGATTTCGCCGGATTCGCAACAGCCTTTGATCACGATCCCGTAGCTGTACGCATCCAAACCAACTTTGGTCTTGTTCTCGTTGAAGAAAACCCAGAACTCATCGAAAGAACACGACCCAACAACGAGACTCAAGAGACTGTTGAAGCAATTCGGCCCGGGGACGAGACCCTTGTCGACCATCTCGTTGAAGTAAGAGACCGCAGAGTGTAGAGATTGAGATTGAACATACGTACTGATGATTACTTCGTAGAGGAGAAACTTGGTTTTGGGAGTTTCTGATTCTGTCAAATACTGTAACAGAGAGGAAGGAGTGAAGGATTGTGAATGGATTCTCCCGGATGTAACTTGAAGCAGAAGCGATTGAGCGTGAGAGAATAAGTTCCCGGAGAGAAGGAGACGAAGAAGAATCGAGAATGATTCATGTGTGTGTTGAAATCCATGAAAACTCGACGAATTCAAGAGAGAGAAAGCTTTCAAAGGAGGAACTTTTATTAAATTCGCTAACAGAAAGAGTGTTTTCTGAGCTTTCTCCGCCATAGTAGATAGGATACGTTTAAACATACAAAGATTCAGGCGAGTTTTTAATCTGAGCTTTAACTTTTTAACAGGAAAAGCCCAAATCGTTAATGGGCTGGTTAAAAGTTAAGCCCAAATCTTGGATTCGAGACGCACACGACGGCACACACAAAATTACCGCAGTAGTTAAAATAATGGTTAACATGTAAATAACTTAAGAGCTATCGAAACTTTTTTTCTTTCCATTTTCTTCACGTTATCGTTTCTTTTTACCTCTCTTTATCCCTCACCGTTCTGAAATTTTACACGTTCCGAGCAAATCGTAATCCCTTTGTATGGAATTTTTCAATCGAAATTGAGAATCAAGAAACCTAAAGAAATGTCAGCGACGACGACGACGGGACCAGATTCGGCGTCTCTGCCTTCTTCTCGCGTCGGTAGAGCGAACTCCGACGGAATCATTGACACGACGCCGTTTCTCCCTCCCGGCGTCTCGAGAACCGCGAGCGTCGATGAAGAAAACGGGATTCACCGATCCGCTAGGCGACAAGGTCTTAGAGAGGCAGCGAGGTTCCTCCGTCACGCCGGTAGCCGGAGGATGATGCGAGAGCCGTCGATGCTGGTCAGAGAAACCGCCGCTGAGCAATTGGAGGAGAGGCAGAGCGATTGGGCGTATTCGAAGCCTGTGGTGTTCCTCGACATTCTTTGGAATCTTGCTTTTGTGGCGATCGGTGTCGCTGTTCTGATTCTCAGCCGCGACGAACGGCCGAATATGCCGTTGAGAGTTTGGGTTGTCGGTTACGGCGTTCAGTGCGGGTTACATATGGCGTGCGTCTGCGTTGAGTACAGGAGGAGGAGGTGTCGGCGAAGGAGAGGCACGCGCCACCGATCATCATCGTCTGCTACTAATTCTTCTTCGTCGGAGGATGGTGGCCCTGGGTTTACGCATTCGTCGCAGCAGTACGTTTCGTTAGCGCAATTGGAAGGCAGGGGAAACTCTAGGTATCGATCTTCGTTTTAAACAGTTTCGGATGAGGTTTGTGTGCTTGAAATTGAGAAGCAGAAGAGTTTTTCTAATTTTCGAATTGGGAGAAGATGGAGATGAAATTTGTTTACTGTATGTACATTTGATCCATGTGGAATCTTGGTTTCTAGGTTAATGTTAGTTGATGCTTATTGTATCTGTGAATCAAAATGCAACTTCTCTTGTGCCGTTTCCTCATTTAGGTCAGATGATTGATAAAGAAAGAAACCTCACTGAAAACTTTGTTATAAAGGAAACTTTGAACTTTCCTTCTCGTGAAATTTGATATTAGCTTATGTTCTTGTAATGTTAGAAGTTCTGGGAAATGGTTGCGATTTGATCTTGTATCGTGGATGTTGATGGTCTCAGTAATTCTGCGAAGCATCTTGAATCAGCCAACACAATGTTCTCATTCGTCTGGTGGATAATTGGATTCTACTGGGTATCTGCGGGAGGCCAAACACTATCTAGTGACTCTCCTCAGCTCTATTGGTATGTTTCCTGTTTTTAGTTTTTTGTTCTTTGAAAGTTGTATATTTTGAGGGAGTTTTCCTGAATTTGTACTCTGCTGTATGTAACTTGCAGGCTGTGTATCATTTTTCTCGGTTTCGATGTTTTCTTTGTTGTTTTCTGTGTTGCACTGGCTTGTGTCGTCGGCCTTGCTGTTTGCTGCTGTCTTCCATGTATAATTGCAATCTTATATGCTGTTGCCGACGAGGTAAGCTCTCTTCTACTTCAGTTCACGTAACAATTCTTTAGTTTAGAGCCCCTTCTTTCATCTGAAGAGGATTAAGTAAATCCAACTCCAAAATCATGATGCAAATTGGTGTAAAACAGGAGGGAGCATCGAAGAACGACATAGAGCAAATGCCAAAATTCAGATTTAGAAAGATTGGTGGCGATGGAAAGCTCCCAGGCGAAGTACAAGGAGCTACTAATGGAGGAACAATGACGGAATGTGGAACAGACTCACCAATCGAACGCTCACTTTCTCCAGAAGACGCGGTACTCTCTCGAATATGACCATTTCTTATGCACTTCTATATTTAAAATAAACATTACAAAAATGTTTAGACTGAGAAGGCCTTGTGTTCTTGTGAATCTGCAGGAGTGCTGCATTTGTCTCTGTGAATATGAAGACGGAGTTGAACTAAGAGAGCTCCCTTGTAACCACCACTTTCATTGCACTTGCATCGATAAATGGCTGCACATAAACTCTCGTTGCCCGCTTTGCAAGTTTAACATCTTGATGAACGCAAACGAAGTCTAGTGACTTTTTTTTTGTGGTTCCACGATCACTTGAACGAAATCCCAGACCAGAAGAAGTCTTCAGGTAAATGTAAACTCTGGTGCGTGTATTAGTGTTGTGTAGATAGAATTTTAGATCAACGTATGTTGTTGTCCAGTGAGTGCAATTACAGGGACTAGTGAAAAAATGTGAATTCATCCTTGGACCTGTTTTTTTTTTTTTCTTGGTGTGGAACGTGGAAACTTCTCGTTTCATTAATAAAAATCAAAAATTTATAAATGGGGAATAATCGGTCACAAACAAACGGCTACGTCACGCCGTTATACTTATCTTGCAAAGCGACGCCGTATTGGCTACTTGCAAAGTTGCAAGTAAAACGACGGTATTTGGCTAAGAAACGACGCCGTTAGCGGTAACAAAAATGTGAATTCATCCGTGGACCTGTTTTTTTTTTTTTTTTTGGTGCGGAACGTGGAAACATAAGCTTTGTGTTTCTCGTTTCATTAATAAAAATCAAAAATTTATAAATGGGGAATAATGGTCACAAACAAACGGCTACGTCACGCCGTTATACTTATCTTGCAAACCGACGCCGTATTGGCTACTCGCAACCGCAAGTAAAACGACGGTATTTGGCTAAGAAAACGACGCCGTTAGCGGTAACAAAAATGGTCCGTCGTTATGTAATTTGAAATTTTCAAAACATTTATTGACTTACCAAAAGAAAAGTGAGATTGGTCATATACTGTAATATGAAAAGAATCTTGGTAAGGTTGTTTTGGTCTTTAGTGATCATCACTCGTGCGTGCTTTTCCGCGCTTCCCCTAAAACCTCCGAAGCTTTTTCCTCTTTCTTTCACCTTCTTCTTTCCATGGGAGAGGACTACGGAGTTCGCTAAAGAAGCCTCTCCTTCTTCGTCTCCTTCATCAATTCCAAGATTTCACGTTTGTTTACTCGAAGGGGATCTTCTGGGGGTGAGAAGATGAATTCTCTGTTGCAGCGTTACCGGAACGATCGACGCAAGCTCCTGGAGTTTCTTATGTCTTCAGGTTTGGTAAAGGAGCTTCGTTCCCCTTCTGGTTCTCTTTGTCCGGCCGATTTAGATGCTCTCAGCGCCGACTATGTCTTGGATTGCGTCAAATCCGGTGTGTTTACATTTCCTGTAGAAACTTGGAAATAATGTGTCGCTTATTTTTTCCGCTGAGAGTTGTTGTCTGTTTCTGAGTTGTAAGAAAGCTGGTTCGCTTCTTAGTAGTTCCGATTTGCCAAATCTCTTTTTATAACTAATCTATTGCTGATTACTGTGAACACGAATGCAGGTGGTGTAGTTGATGTCCACAAGGCCACAAAGAAATACAATTTTGAGTCCTCATACCCCGTTACTGTAAGCAAACGTTTCTACAATTTTCCTTGTTTGTATAAATGCATATTTGAGTTAAGAGAATTTGCATTCAATATGTCATCTGCGTTTCTTTTTTGCTTACTCGATGGGAAGTATAGTCTGCGTAAACACTATCAAGTTTTAAATAACAAAGTTTTGCAGTGCATGTGGCTTAGGCGGATATATAAGAACAATGCCCTTGTTGATAATAACTGTTGAAGATGATTCGAATTTGCAGATACACTCTGAGTCTAGAGATTCCTATTTTCTTGTATCGAGTCCAGATGCAGCAGGTTCTCCTCCTCGTCGTATGCCTCCCCAACCAGTTAACATGGAAAATTCCAGTAACAATGTCCCGGACATGTCATGCCATATCGATTCTTCTAACACTCCTTCATCTAGAGAAAACTATATATATAAAGAGGAAACACCTGACATCAAGCCCATGAAACCTGTCAAAATCATTCCTCTCGGCTTGCCACCCTTGAGAACAGGTATTTTTAGTAAGGCAATTTCATTTTGAAATTTTCTGTTCTAGAGTTCTTTATGTTTCTTGGTGAATCTTGTTTAATCTAGATTCCATATTTCGAGTGAACTGATACATGATGTTAGGAATTTTGAAGGGTTATCGGACGATGATTTGCGAGAAGCTGCTTACGAGTTGATGATTGCATCTATGTTGCTTTCGAGGTACTTGGTCTTTTCTTTATTCCTGCATACTTTTATATTTTGTGTTTGCTTATTATTCGGATTTCCAGCTATTCTCCGGATAGATCTGTGTGGTTTCTCTTGCCTCTGTACATTCTTATGGGCTTTTCATAAACAGTGTTGATGCGTATCCTACTCAGAGAAGAAAGATAGAAAAAGGCTCAAAGCTTTTGTTAAGTTTGAAGAGGAAGGACAAACCACATCTACAGCCTCAGACCTCTAATGCTCACTCAGAGGTCATCAACATGATCCGTGTCCAGATGCAGGCAAGCTATAAAATCATTATCTATGATACTCCCTAAGGAACTAGTAGTTATGTTACGTAGTCCGAGAGGAGAAAAGTCTTCTTATACAATCAAGAACAATTTTGTTAACTAACTGAAAAACTTAACAGTTACATTTTTCAAATTCACTTAAGGTGGATTATATGTGTTACTACTGTGCAGCATATTTTTAATCATTGATTGTTGCTGCTTTAATAGATTTCATCAAAGATGGATACATGCATACGGAGAAATTTGGTACAGTTGGCTCAGTTGAAGACAGGTGAACAAATTGATCTTCCACAGTTAGCATTGGGGCTTTTGGTTGGAATATTCAAATCAGATTTTCCTAATGAAAAACTCTACATGAAGTGGAAGACTAGACAGGTGATCGTTAACTGCATATGTCCTTTGAAAGTCTAGATGTCATCCGTCCTGGTGCTTTGCTATGATTTGTTTTTCCTCTTGCTCTCCTTTGAAATTTTATTTTCAAATACTTTCTTTATAAGCTTGAAACAAGATAGGATTGATTGGCACATTTGTACCACAGCTTAAGTTAAAATGTAACATGCTTTTAATAGGCATATGCAGCTTTTGTGGTTTTGGTTGTCTTGCAAATTGAGTTTGCTTCTGCATCACCCTAATCCTCTGTGGAGAAGATGCATATTCAGTACCTTGAAAAGACAAATAAAAGTATAATTGTTTCATCCCGTTAAATTAAATGCCTTTTTCTACCGTCAATATAGGCTAACCTACTAGAAGAAGCCCTCTGTTTCTCACGTAGCCTGGAGAAAAATGAACGAGCAACTATGAGAAAATGCCTTGCAACGATTAGAGACTCAAAGGTGCGTACTATGATCTGGACGTTTCGTAGCCAACACTTTCTCATCGGACTTGAATCTAAAACTATTTTGGCTGACATAGGAATGGGATGTTGTAATGTCTTCTTCGCTACGGATTGAGGTTCTATCGTCCATAAGGCACGTGGCTTCAAAGTTGTCATCACTACCAGGCCGATGTGGCATTGAAGAAGAAACTTATTATTGGACTGCTATCTATCATTTAAACATTAGACTCTATGAGAAATTGTTATTTGGCGTATTTGATGTTCTTGACGAGGGTCAACTTATAGAGGTAGATAGATCTTAGTTCTTGTTATCCCTATTATCATTTGTCCTTAAAATATTTGTCGCTGACTTCAAATACATATCAGGATGCCTCATCAATGCTTTTCCATATGAAATCAATTTGGTCGACATTGGGCATAACTGAGAATCTACATAACGCAATGTATGGATGGGTTCTTTTTCAGCAGGTATGCCTTTGTCTCAACTGGTTCACTTATTCTTCAGACATCTGCCTTATCTAGCTGATCACTCTGTGCAAAAAGCTGGCTTGTAATGTAGCAATGACTCAATGAGCACATACGTGTATCACCAGTAAAGTCGATCTGTTTTATTTTTAAAATCGAAGATGTAAACATTGAAGCACGCGTGCATACACATACACATATCTGTAATTATCTTGTTGAGTGACTCTAACATCTAGTACAGTTATATAACCACCACATGTACTCCTTTCTTGTAAAGTTTGTGAGCACAGGTGAACCTTCTCTTCTAGGAAGCGCAATTCAGGAGTTGCAGAAAGTTACTTCCACTGAAGAGGGCAACCCGACGGAAGATCTTTATTTAAGTCGTCTAGTATGTTCAAGGCAAACCATTGGAGCTGACATACACTTAAGTCTCTCGAAGGCAATTTTCACTTCAGTTAGTGCTTGGTGTGATGATAAACTACAGGACTACCATCTACACTTCGGTAAGGTCAGTTCTCGATCTGTGATAACGTCTTCATATGTACATAATTTTTCGTATTCTTTTCAAAATTTCTGGCCAAAAAACTTATTTTTCCTGGTAATCGAGATTATTGCATGTTTGCTACTTCCTACCTGCTCAAACGAAATACTTGTTTTCATCTCTGTTGTAGATTTATTATGTCGAATTTGTTTTTGTGATTATGTCATAAACAATGTTCTTTAAAAAGGTCCTTTCTCTTCTATGTCTCCTCAGAAACCTCGTGATTTTGGATTGCTTGTCAGTTTGGCATCAACGGTTGGACTTCCTCCAGCTGACTCTACGAAAACTGAGGTTAGCGTTTCTGATGTTCGCTACCACATCCATTTCCATTTTTCAATAAACTTTTCTTTTGTCTTTTCCATTCTATTTCTGTATAGTTTACATCTGTTGGCTTATGAATATTCAGTTGAAGTTAACTTGTATTGGAAAAGCGCTGCATGCCAGAATTCTCCTTATGGGGCACTTTTAACTAGCTTTTTAAATTTGATTTCGACATTTGCGTAACGTTGATGTGCGTTCTGCAGTACAATTAACTAGCTATGGCTCGACATTTTCCTGGCATGACTATATGTTTTATGCATTAACTGTTTGGCTGTAATAAGAAAAGCATTCTTAGTTGGGTATAGAAAATAAAATTGCATTATCTAATGAGGGCTTGTGAGATGGAGGAATACTCGGATGATCATCGTTGATAGATATCAATTTGTCTTTCAGCTTATCAAGCTAGACATCTTGAGTGATGATGTTGGTGATAAGATACAATCCTATGTTCAGAACTCTATTAAAGGTGCATGTGCCAGGGTGAGCTTTTATTTTGGTTATCTTGTATTGGTATATTGTATAAGCCAATTCTTTTATCACTCTATCATATGATATAAACATATACTCACATCGATATTTTTATCCTCCTAGGCTGCACATTTTGCATATGTTAAATCTCATGGTGAACGCACACATGCTCTAGCTCTGCTTGCAAATGAACTGAGCGTCATCGCAAAGGCAGAGATCAATGAGTTTGTCCCAGTTTTCTCCAAATGGTTACCCGAATGTATGATGATTTCGGCCATGCTGCTGCATCGGTTCTATGGGGAAAGACTGGTTTGTCCCTAAGCAGTCTCAGTACCTAAAGTACTTAAACTGTCACTGGTTTCTAACTTTATGATTAATCTTTTGTTTTACTGGAGCAGACGCCTTTCCTCGAACGGGTTTCATCCCTCTCCGGTGATGTTAGAAAAGTAGTTCCTGCTGCTTATATGTTAGAGGATGCCTTAACTCAACTGTATAATTTTCATAGCAAATCCAAGTTGCACAAACCTTACCTCCACAAATTGAAGAATTACGAGGTCACTGAATAGATAGCTCTTATATAAATTGAGTTTCAGAACATAATTAAAACGACTTCTAAGTTTTATGGTATATGTGCAGATAGAAAAGGTTGTCAAACCAGTAATGTTGGACTGGCTTATCTCTCAACATGATCATATCTTGCAATGGACTAGGCGAGCTTTTGAAATTGAGGTTATATATTCTTGGCAGTATGTTCACATTCTGATTACTGTTGACAGTTGATAGTTATTCTATGAATCAATTTAAACCTCATCTTGTCAATATTGAGAGATCCTTGAAAAAGTTGCAGCAGATATAGTTCTGAAATCATAATATATATATACTAATTTAATGAAGGATCCGTGAAGTCATAAAGATGTAACAGACTTCCCATCAGTTTTCACAAGCAAACAAATCTAATGCATGATGCAGGAAACTTTATTGTCCAAGAGATTGAAACATGATTTTAGTTATAATGACTTTTCTATAAGCAGGAGTGGGAGCCTCTATCAGTTCATCAAAGACATGCTGCATCAATCGTTGAAATATTCAGGATCATAGAAGAGGTATATATCCATCATTTTGCGGAATAGTGTGCAAACTCTAGGAGCTTAACAGCAGCCTCAGACTTAAAACGAGTTCAGTGTTCAAAGACATTTGTTTTCGCTTTGGTTGCCTCTGCGATTACACGTTTGCTTTGTTTTAGTTCCAACTTTATATCTCGTTTGATTCTTTCCACCTTCATTTTTTAGTTTTTTCCATCTTACTTTCTCATTCCACTTACTTTGCAGACCGTGTCTCAGCTATTTGGTTTACATCTACCTGTTGATATCACACATCTCCAAGCTCTTCTCTCAATCATTTACCATAGCTTGGATACTTATCTTCAGAATATTTCCGATCAACTAGGTACTGACTAACACTACATCTTCTTACACTTGTTACGGAGTCTTGTTCTTGCACTACCATGGAAATTTTTGTTATAAAATTCTTATAACTTATGTCAGAACCCAGAGACGCATGCTTGACCAGGCTTTTATGTGTCTGGTAGTATACTTGCAACATGCAAAATTTTTATGTATTATTTCTTTGTATGGGGCTTGCTTAAGACTAACATTTTAGTAAATATAGAACCGCCTGTCCAAGTCCAACGGTGTAATGAAAACGATAACTTGTTATAAATTAAGTGATTCTTCTGAAGCATACTGGTTATGGTGTCTGCAGTTGACAAGAAGCTTCTGTATCCGTCAGCTCCTCCTTTGACTCGATTCACAGAGGGTGTTATGCCAGCAATGAAGAGGAAGTCGCTCGAGTTCGCTGAGCCAGATAATAAAGTGGTTAAGAAATTGGATGAACTGACAATACCGAAACTCTGCATAAGATTGAATACACTCTGCGTAAGTGTGTCCTTGCAAGCTAAAACCTTCGTATCGTTTTTGTGAACGCTAAACAATAAGATTTTTTTTGTCTATCCTGTGTTCACGGATCAGTATATTCAGAAACAAATCAGTGCAACAGAAGATGGCATAAGGAAATCTTTGACACTTGTCCGATCCTCTCTTGACAAGAGATCAAGTAAGCTCATCCACTTGGGATTAGACGTTTTCCTCTTCATTTCTGGTTGTTGCCGTGGGTTGAAATATGCAGTGGCGAATCCATTTTCATATATTCATTTTCAGAAATCGAGACCGACGAAGTTGAAGAGGAGAATTCATTAACGCATAGTGAAGCTGTTGATGAACTCTTTGCTACCACGTATGACAGCCTCAGGGAGACCAATGCCAATTGCATAACCAAAACCCGTGACCTAATTGGTAAGCTTATAGAAAGTCTCGTGTTCATCTGTAATCACTTCAAATTTGAGGTTTACTGATAAATCTGTCAAAACCGAATTGATTCTCTGCAACCTAAAGTCAGAAATCTAATTGTCTGGTTAGATAATCTTCTTGTCGACAAATAAGACGCATTAGCATTTCCATACTGTTTGCAGACGTACAAAACAAGGTTTGCTATTGTCTGTCTTTATCAGACGTATTCGTGAATAAGCTGGACACATATATCATGTTTGCATATGTACATATTCCTCTTTTATTGTTATCACCTCGTGAATGTGAGAGAGAATGTTAAATGGATTGTGTTTATCTCTGTTTCTTATATTTATTGTTGCTCTGTTAACAGGGGCAAGAGTGATATTCTGGGATCTGAGAGATATGTTCCTTATACAGTTGTATAATGGTACTGTCGAAGGCTCCCGCTTGGAAGGATTACTCCCTCACATTGATACTGTAAAAAAAAATCATCTCTTTCCCTGATTCTTACCCTTTCTACTAAGCATAAACTTACACTGAGAGATGCAATGCACAGGTGCTTGATAATGTATGCAGTTTGAGTTATGAGGACTCGCGAGACATGGTGGTTTTAAGCATCTGCCGATCCGCTTTGGTAACACTTCTTTTACCTCTTCACATATGTGTGCAAGTTATAAAACTTCCAAGTTCTTTTGTGCTCACCAAAACTCTATACTTCTCTCACACAGGAAGCTTATGTTCGAGTACTACTTGATGGAGGTCCAACCCGTGCATTCTCGGATTCAGACATCCCTTTGATGGAAGAAGATCTCAGTATTTTGAAAGTAAGTAAATTTATATTACTAATTCGAAATTCTGTACTATTATGCTGGAATTAGATATAGAAACAAAGCTTTTTCTTTTCCAAAACTTCGAGCTCTAGTACAATCAATTAATTCTAGGCAACGACATTACCAAAAGCTAGAAATTTGGTTCTACTACTTTGATGTTGGGTTCTGCAATCCTTCATATGAGAACAGAGTTAAACCGAGTTCACTGACCTCTGTCATGCTTTCTGGTAGGAATTCTTCATCGCTGATGGAGAAGGTCTTCCCCGTTCCCTAATCGAACAAGAAGCAAAACAGGCGAAAGAGATCCTCGACTTGTACTCTCTGGAGGTAAATGTCTTTCGTTCACTTGCGAGTTCCTTTCACAGAAAAATCTGAGATACTAACGTCTTTGGGGTTATGTGCGATCTTGGTGGCAGAGTGAAATGCTAATACAGATGCTAATGACTGCGAGTGAGCTAATTAACATGGGAGTGAGCTCAGAGCAACGGCGCTTGGAGGACGCACAGACACTAGTCAGAGTTCTTTGCCACAAGAAAGACCGAAACGCCTCCAAGTTCTTAAAGCGCCAGTACGAGCTTCCTATGTCATCAGGTAAATAGCAGATAAAACACCATGAGAGTATAACAGAAAAGGGCTTGATCTATTTTTAACTCTTAAGAAATAAAATAGAGCTACAACTGCTCTTAGAAATAACTATTCATCATCATCATCATCATCATCATCATCATCATCATACAAGTAGGGCTACAACTGTTCTGAACTAAAAGAACGTAAATGACTGTGTAACAAACATTGCCAATAAATCTAAGAAAACCATTGCTTTGTGCTGCTTTTGCAGAGTATGAAGATCCAACTTCGAATCTCCCTGTTTTATCTGAAATAGTGAGAAACACATCAACTCGCTGGAGCCAAACGAGCCAGAATAGTTTCAGTTCCATCAAGAAGAAGATTCAAGAAGCAACATCAGAAATGAGAAACAACTCAGGATGGTAGTAGGATCTTTGTGTTAGCACCCCAAATAAGTTTCTTCTGCTTAACTGTGAAACATTCAGAGCCTTTGTTTGTACTGATGACCAAACATTGCTTCAATTTTCCGCTCTGTTCAGCTCCAACGGCTTGTCTTTTCAATAGAAACCAGTGATAGTTTCCCGGTAAATCCTTTCACTTTCCGAGTTCAAGCCATGACCCATTATGGTTATTATCAGACTCGTTCTCCTCCATTGGCTCTGACTTAACATCAGAACCTTGTTCTCCCTCTCTGTTACTCGCTTCTCGTCGCTCATCATCCTCTTCCTCAGCAGCACCCAACTCTTCGTCTCTTCTAGCTCGCTTCACCCCAATCGAAACCCCAAACAACCTCGGAGTCAGATCCTCATCGAGTTTCAGACCAATCCCTGTTTCTATTCCAGAAGCCATTCCTATGTCTTCACTCATCCCTTGTCTCTCCGGTAAAAGATCCAACGGTTTCCCGTCCGGTAACAGGTTCGCACAATCCGCTTGACCCGATGTGAAATTAGCCATCAGCGTGTAGATATTCGAATACAATCCTTTGAGCTTCGTCAGCTCTTGACTCAACTGTACATTCTCTTTCCTCAACCGCTCGTTCTCCTCAATCAGCTCCGGTGCGGTTGTGCAGCTTGTCGTCCTCTGAAGCACCACACCAACCTGTCCTCCTGAAGCTGCCGCTGCAGCCGCAGGCGACGAGTTAGACGAAATCACCTGCTCTTCTCCAGAGTTCGACGGAGAAACAGCGTGAGCTACAGCAGGAACCGCTGCAACCGTAACAGCTGAAGCCGCAACCGCCGCAGCAGCTGCAGCAGCCGCGGCGGCCATAGCTGGCTGAGAGATTTTCCGGCGTTGAATGTCCCGAAGCAGAATCTTCTCACCTCTCCGGAAACAATCGTTAGAGAACTCCCAACGATCCGGAACTACTTTTCGAAATCCCTAAACCATATTAAACCGAAAAATTTAGTTTTTCATTACTAAACCGATATTAAGATTACTATGAAGTTGTAAGAGAAAAAACTCACGTAAGTGTTGAGCTGACGGACAAAACTGGAGAAGTTATTGTGTTTGAAGTACTTCGGAAGAAGATCCCTCGCGAATTCAGCCGGTCTCCACACGATGAAAGTTGATCCATCTTCGTTCCACGAAATCAAATCGTCGTAAACCGGATCATCAACGAGTTGGTACGTTTTCGTCAAAAACGGCGTCGGAATCGACCTCTGTGAATCTCCTCCTCCACCTCCGGCGCCACATCCACTGCTTCCGCCACTGTTCCCGGCGCTACTTCCACCTCCACCGCCGCCAACTCCGGCAACCGTCGGAGTTTCTCCGGTTTGTTCCCCCGGCATGAGTATTTAGATCCACACACACCTCAAAGACCTGAACTTTTTTGAATCCCAACACGCGAATTAAGATTAGATTGAGGAATCAAATCGTCGCTAGCGAGAGAACGAATGAAAGAGAGAAATTTACCAATGGAAATGGAGCTTTTTTATTTTATTTTATTTGGTTATTGTCTGTTGCTTGAAGAAACTTCGAACCATGAGATCCGAATTAGAGAAACTAAAGAGAAAGGTTATGTCTTTCGCTCTCATAAGCTTTCTTCTCACAGACCCATTAAACCAAATCCAAAAAAAAACTCAAGACAAGAATAAAGAAAGAAAATTTCTCTTTTAACGCAAATCTTTTTCACCAACCAACAAAGAGATTGCCACAATCACGAAAGAGTCCGTGACGAATCTCAAACGTGTGAGAGAGAAAGAGATTGTGATTGAGCTTTTGTGTTTTGAACTTCTAGAAGGTTCTGGCAAATACGGATTGATAAGAAAGAGAGAAAATGGTAGAGAGAGGAGAGACAACAGATCGGGAAGTTCCAGAAGCAAAGCAAAAAAACAATTAAAAAAAAGAAAGAAAAATGAGATCGAGGAAGAAAAGGGTAGAATAGTAATTAAAAAGGTGAGGGGGTCCACAAGATGGAAAGAGTATAGGAATGTGCGAGAAGAGCATATGTGGCTTCCTCACTTTTTCCAGAAGTTTCTTCTTTCTTCTTCTTCTTCTACACTTCCCTTTATGACCCTGTTGCTCTCTTCGTTTCACGAAGCGTTGATACTATATTGGTATAAGTGATAACATATTCTGTAATTAATGTAAGTGGAACAAGTTCTCGAGTTCAGTTTAATATTCTCAGTTGACTCTCTTGTTTTCTGCTATGTTACATTAATTACAACTCCAATATCGACGATCGTGTGTACACTTAAAACTATTTGTACTGAAAAACCTAAAAATGAACGACTTTTGTTAGTATAGATCATAAAACCGTACTTATATACGAACGATCAGTATGCAAAGTATCGATGTCTTTTTGTGACTAGTTGTGTGTGATAATTATCAAGTGAAGCTCAAAGTTATTATCTATAAGTAATAAGGCTATAATTTCAAAATCAAATGTTTGAATTGTATATCACATGTGTTATAGATGTAGTGGTCCAATAATAGTATAAAGGGATTGCCAAATTTTTTCTTACGATTTCTTTTAGTTTTATTTATTTATTGTTTTTTATATATTTTTAGAATAAAACTGATGTAAGACTGAACTCTTCATTGCTCTCCTCTCTTGGTGAATTTTATTGCTAGGGTGTCTAGTTTAATTGGTCTATGTTTTACTGTTTACCGATTTTAGCCATATTTTGTGTTAGTTTTTGGTTTGTTTCCGGAGAAACATGTGTGTTTCTGCCGGTTTAGTTTCCAAAGAGTAATCTTTTCTCCATTAGCTTTTGACTTCGGAAGTGGTGTTACTCGTCGGCTTAAGGTTTTAAGTTTGTGTATATAAGTTGTAAGTTGATCGTTTGATCTTGAATATAATCTTTCAGATGAAAAAAAAAAGAATGAAAAAAAAAAACTGATGCAAGACAAAGAGGCATGAGAAGAAAGTTCTACATAGGTTGAGAATTTTTTTACGTCTCTTGGAAAAGTGTTTTGTATTTTCATCAATATGTTAATCCAAACATAGTTCAATTTATTTAATAATTGACTTTAAATTATAAAAATCATATGTCGTCGGATATTTGTAAATAACGTTAAGTTATTGTATTCTAAATTTCATTTCTATCAACTATGTTAGATGCATATATTTTACTCAATCTGATGTTACTCAGAATATTTTAGATGCTGAAAGTTTAGAAAAAATTATGATCAATTTTTATGAATAAACAAATAAGAGAGGCTAAGATATAGCACATACATGAAGTTTTACATGTAAAATTCTTATAAGTAACTGACATACAAAAATAAAATATTAATAAAGGTTATAAAACAATATGGATTGATTATAGATTATTGATCAAATAAATCTTATTATTTACATCAATTAAGTTTCAATTTTTTTTATAGTTTTCAAAATCTTATAAATCAAATTGTTAAGGAAATTTAAATCCTAAGTTCAAACTTAGAACCTAAAGAAACAACATTTACCAAAAAAGTAGAGCAGAAACATGTTGTCTAACTTTTTATCACCAAAAATGTATTATTTTTACGTTTTTGTTATGGAAATGAGCAAAATTTTAATTTCTTGTCCAACCATTTATATCTGTTCATACTTCTCAGTTAAGTGTTTGAATCGACTTGTTGCTGCTGTCTTATTCAAAGTAATAGGAATGGACATTTGGATTTGGATTAGGTTTATTAGATTTTTTAGATAAAGTTTTTGAGATTTTTGAGTTTTTGAAATTTTTGAGTTTTTGAAATCAAACTTAATCAGTGTCGGTGCAACGTTTTGGACTGTCTTAAGCAAGTTGCAATCTCATTGATTATTTGTATTTTCCTTACCTTAAACAAAATGAAGTAAGAAATCATTTTCTTATTGAGAATGAAAAGTAATTGAGAATAAGAAGTATTGAAAATAAGAAGTACCTGGGAACTTGCCGAGCTTTACACAATTATCAGGCATAGATCCAGCAGAAGCCAGTAAACCACTATCCCAAAAAGAGTCAAGGCATTGACACAGTTTAAGTTGTGACGTTGAAACTGAGTATGGGCCAAGCTTACATCATCGTAGATCAAGATAAAGGGATCCAACGAAGATGCAGTGAGAAGATTTTTATTCTCAAAGTTTCATGTTTCTCAGATTCTTCTGGTTCTGAGTATTTCAATGAACACTCAGACCTGGCTGGTAAATAAGCATTCATCTTCAGAAAGGAAGATATCTAATGTAGTGCCGAAGCAACATTTTGGATTACCTTAAGAAAGTTCAAAAATTGTGCATTTTTGTAAAAAAATTCAATAAGAGCAACCTCATTGGTTAGATACTCACTTATGTATCTTATTCATATAAGATAATCCAAGTCCATAAACTGTTTATAAAAAAAAATAAGAAAACAAATTATTATTGAAATATAACTCTTTTGATATTTTTTCTTGCAAAATCAGTTATTAAGCTCGAATTGTCAAATTTTTCAACCATAGTTGTCTCAATTGATAACAAAGTCAACTCATTTAATCTATTTTGTGACAAGGTAGACCTCAAATAATTTTTTATTAGCTTCAACTTCGAAAAACTTCGCGACTGATACTTGAATGGTCAACATCAGTGTTTTGATGACAACCCTCCATTTTTTTCAAAAAATCAAACATTTCAATAGAGTTTCATTGGTATTGATTCTCGGAGAATTTTTAATTTTATAAATAATTCATCACCAACAATGTTTGAATGCATTTCTTTAAAATAACTTTTAAGTTTAAACATGATACACTCAAAATATCATCACTTATGGCTGCTAGTTTTTTTAAATCAAACAAAAGCTTTAAATTTTATTCATACATTTAGAATTAATACATATATAAAAAATAG